>JAMPIV010015946.1:0-78431 GCA_024509875.1 Oreohelix idahoensis
CTATAAAGTTCTGCTACAGTGCATAAGGAATCGTAAATGGTATCTAGGATGCTGCCCTATACTTATTCTTCAGTGCACATACATAACAATTCAAATCGGACACACTACGTCTGTACACACTCCCTCAACTAATCTCTTACAACCTAGACGGTGATCTGTGGCTTCAGCAATCTCACCCAGCAGTTTGTTAACCAGCAGTATTTTTTTTTTTCTGCGTCACACTTTATCTCTCTATTTCATTAATATTTTTTTTATGGGCATAAAATCTTCTGCGTGCGGTTACTATTTCTACTCGTTTTAGCGCTAGTCAAAAAAACTTGAGCTCAGGTAAAACGAAAACCATACAGAGAGCTAAACCTGTTCTGGTAAAACGCGGAGTTCCCATCAATTTCTTCACAAACCTAGCCAGCGTACTACTTGGCAACAGAGTCTCCATAGAAGAGATGAATCACCAATCAAACCACGTGTACCCATCCCCATCCCTCACACAACCAGACACCTCGACAGGGCCATCCTGTAAGTGGGAAACTAAAGAACACGCTGTTCGCATCCTAAGAAAAATTCAGTGGACACGACCCACTAACCACGCAGGCTACACACATTCCTAACCGGATAAAAATCCGCAATCAAAAAAGTGCTCAATGTCCCCACAATCTCCCATCCTCAGCATACCCCTACTCCACACAACACACGCAAAATCTCACATACACTACATCAAGCAACACAGAAACACGTACCTCCAGCCACATACTTTACTATTTTCAAAAAAAACATAATTTCCCCCAACCTAACTATAATTTAAATAATTTTCTTTATTCCAACCAATAACATCTTTGGTCCTTATACCACTTGGGTTGAGAATCTTAAATCAACTAAAAAGGACAACATAAATAACTTTTAAACGCTATAAATATTCTATACAAACTATAAACACCACCCCCACCATTCCACAACCAAACTACAACCACTAATTCCACCTTGCTTTTGGGTCTTCCCATCTACCATAAAACAATACTCCTTATAATACTCACTCAATCCTATAACCACACCTATTTTTAACCAAATCTTTCTCCCTCCTGTTCCCTTTTTATACATATTTATAATCTACTACTACAGTTCCTCTTGTACAAAAATTTAAATATTTGGGTCTCCTTCTTTTAAATATACTTTAAACCAACAAAACCGTAAAACAGGATATCAACTCCATAAACCTCCTCCTCCTTTATTACCCACATCTCACCCTCACACGCCTATACACTATCAACATTCAACCCAAAATAATCTATCATATTCATTAAAAACACCCCAATGTGTGTCCCTACCATATTCTCCATCGCCAGCGTTATCTTCACTAATGCATTAAACCTCACACCCGTCTAATTATAATACAACCATCCTCCACATATCTTACTCATAATCAATTCTTCACAATTCTTACCGTAAACATTTCTCATCACGCTTACACAATCTCTATCAACAATAACCCACTCTTACTTATATTCCTTACCCTCACCTCATCCTCATATCCGCCAAAAACTTCCAAATCTCTCTCTATCAAACATCTCTAATCTCTTCTTACATCCATAAAACTACTCTCCCCCATAATCTTCACAACTATAATTCTTTCTTCCACAAACACAACCTTTCAATCAATAAACAATAACATTTACCTCTACCACAAAATTCGTCATAATAATATCACCCAATTTCAATCGACTTCTACTTTTAAAACGCAAGCCCAAGCACCTAAAACCCCCTATCTTGAAAAGAATCCCTAATGGAAAAGTCAGTTTTAAAAAAACAAATCTCGCTAATTTTCAAACGTTTTCTCCCTAATACCTAAAAACATCCAATCATATCTAGGTGGGGTGTTCCACATCTCTTATAATTCATAAACACTGATGACATGTCTCTAAAAAATGCTGACTTACAATGATGATGGAATTTGTTGTTAGATTAATCTATTCTCTAAGTCGCTCTGCTCTCCTACAAGTCGCATAACTTCATACCTAACAGAAACTACTAAGAAAGGATAGCTAAGAAACATAGATACTAATAATAAAATTCTAAGTAACCGCTCCCGCTGCAATGCTCTTTAAATAATGAACTCTACAAAAACCTCTAATAAACTATAGTCCAATAAACATCATGGGTATTAGAATAAAGGAGCCAACTCTTACTAAACATGTACCCCCACACCTATACACAACGTAACCACATTACCTTCCCCGCTTAACCCATCATTCTATTCACTCTCACCACCATACACCTACACTCCGGAGCACAATCGGATACGAGTTTCACATTCTCAATGAACCGCTGGGACGTTCGTTCTCCTTCCAATTTCGCGGTGGTGCATCCCCCAAGACCGGCAAAATTTTTCAAAGAACCCCACTACCCATAATATACTCCAACCCACGTTTTTTTCATTCATCCACCTTTTCGGACCCAAATCCTTCATTTTTTTATTTTTCATTCTTTTTCTTCTTTAACACGCCTTCATCCCACCCCCTTCCCCCCGCCATTATACCCTATCCCACCACGCCCAACCACCCCCGAATCATCATAATTCTACGGATTTACGACAGTTCACACCCATCCTAAACCATCCCAGCTCGCCCGAAGCAGCCTGTGTAAAACCAATTACCCAAATAAAACTTACCCACCAATCATTCCCTCACCAACCCAGAAACACCTATCCAATAAAACCCTTCCACAAAACGGCCTCGCCCTGCATTATGACCCCTCAAACGTCCCCATCCCCCCCCCCCACCGCTCTCCATAATACACCAAATCCTCCCTGGGAAATCCAAACCGTTACCATTTACAACACCCTTGTCCTACCAAATACGTTCCTAAATAAACCCACTAAGCTTAATCCCCCGCAAAACTATCACACTTAAACATTCCCTGGGTGTCCCACTTATATTTCACAAAATCACCGATCTTATTTCTCAAAACCTACCAACCTCTCCTATTAACTAGCCCCTATTACTCTCATCATACTTACCAACCATAACAACTTCATAAAACCCCATAATCACTAAAAACTAATCTACTCTCGACCCTTTCCTCCTATCCCCTTTAATCCCAACCTCCAAAATTTAACACACCACTCTAATCATTCTTAAACTCCTATCCACCATATCTAACCATCAACTCTACTCCATACAATGAACTTCCCACCGCGTCCCCACCGGGCAATACCTAAAAAAACCCCCTATAAAACTCTACTATACCCTTTCTACCCCCCCACATAAATCTTCAACTTCATTCCACTATCCCCAATCAACAAATATTCATCCTCCCCCAAATTAATAACACTTCCAATAAATTACCAACGGGGGTGGAAACCTCCAAACTCCCCTAACCCCCCATTCACTCCATACTTCAAACCCAATTACCAACATTAAAACCTTAACTTCCAATCCCACCCAACTACTCATGCCCCAACACGTTAAATCCTTCCCCTAACATCAACAATTATTTACAACATCTCACCCTTCCCACTTTCCAACTTCTCATTACTACCCTAAAACCATCCCCCACCCCAAACACCACCAACCCTACCAAACACCCTTAATACCACAACTATTTCACCTTACTCACCACAAAAAAATTTCCCCACCTGACAAATAACACACTTTATTAGACCCATCCCTCACCAGATAAACATTTTATACCAAATTATAACAATCAAATACAACCATTACAACTTAAAAACTATCCTCTCCACTAACATTCCCCTCTATCCCTTTCATACTTCCCCCTTTATCTTCAACCCCCCATTAATCACCCTAATAATCGACCCCATCGCCCCATTCCAACCATTAGGTTGTGCCCTCCAACTAATAATAACTTAAAACTACCCTTTACAGGTTACCCCTTGAAATAAACCAACAATACATATCCCTACAACAAATCTACATCCATCGAAAAATACACAACCCTCCGACTTTCACCCACCTACACAACAAATACCATACTCGCGCCATTACCCCCCCCACAACACCAAACCAACCCCCCCCCCCACCCCCACCAACACAACACCAACCCCCAACCCCACCAACCCCCCCCCCCCACCCCCAAAATACCAAACAAACCTCACCCCCCCAAAACCCAAAACCCCCACCCCCCCCCCCCCCCCCCCCCCCCACACCCACCAACAAAACCCTAAAAACCCCCCCCCCCCCCCCCCCCCAAAACCCCAAACCCCCCCCCAACAACCCCCCACCCCCCCCACCCCCCCACATCCCCCCCCCCCCCCACCCACCCCCCCCCCAAAAACCCCCCCCCAACCCCCCCCCTAACCCCCCCCCCCCCCCCACCCCCATCAAAAACCAAACCCACCCCCATAACCTACCAAATAAATACCCCCTACCCCCCCCAAACACATCAACCCCCAAATCCACCAAAAAACCCAAAAAGACAAATCTAAAATATAAAAATACACCTCCTCTCAATCTGTCACCCCCAACCCCACCCACCCCCCCCCCCCCTAATCCCCACCAAATTCTCCACCCCACCACCCCCCCCCCCCCCCCTCCCTCAACCCCCCCACCCAAACATTCACAACCACCCCCCACATCCCCCCAAAACCCCCCCCCCCCCACCCCCCAACCCAAACCCACCACACACACCAATACCCCCCCCTCCCCCAACACCCCCCCCCCCCCAACCCCCCACCCCCCAAGACCCCCCCCCCCCCCAAAACCAAACCAAAACATGAATATTTAACCACCACCCCCACAAAACAAAACTACAATTTAACCACCCCACACCCCCCAAAACTAAAAAATTCCCAAACCCCCCCCCAATCCCCCAACACCCCCCCCCCCCCAACTCCACATTAACCCCCACCCCCCCACCCCCCCCCCCCCAAAAAAAAAAACCCCCCCCCCATCCCCCCCCCCCCCCCCCCCCCCATACCAAAACCCCCCACCCCCCACAAAACCCAAAACCAACCCCCCCCAATCAAACCCACCACCCCCCACACCCTTAAACACCCCCCCCACCCAAAAAAACAACCCCCCCCCCCCCCCCCCCCCCCACCACCCCCCAACAACCCCCACCCCCCCAAAAAAATCCCCCCCCCCCCCCCATAAACCCAAACCCCCCCCCCCCCAAAACCAACATTTAAAACCCCCAAATACCCCCCCGTTTTAAACCCCCACCCCCAAAACCCCCCCACCCCCCCCCCCCCAACCCCCAAACCCCCCCCCACCCCCACAACCCAAAAACCAAAACCAAAAAAACCCCCCAACCCACCCCACCCCCCCCCCCCCCAAAAAACCCCCCAAACAAACCCCCCCCCCCCCAAAACCCCCCCCCCAACCCCCACCACCCCCGCCCCCCCCCCCCCCCCCCTACCCCCCCCCCCCCCCCCCCCCCCCACCCCCACCCCCCCTACCCCCCCCCCCAACCCCCCCCAAACCCCCCCCACCCCCCCCCATACCCCCCCCCCCCCCCCCCCCCCTCCCCCACCCCCCCCCCCAACCGCCCCCCCCCCCCCCCCCCCCCCCCCCCCCCCCCCCCCCCCCCCCGCAACCCCCCCCCCCCCCCCCCCCCCCCCCCCCTCCCCCCCCCCCCCCCCCCCCCCCCCCCCCCCCCCCCCCCCCCCCCCCCCAAACATTTTACCCCCCACCCCCCCCCCCCCCCCACCCCCCCCCCCCCCCCCCCCAAAACCCCCCACCCCCCCCCCGCCACCACCCCCCCCCCCCCCCCCCCCCCCAATTACCCACCCTCATCATAACCCCAACCCCCCCAACCCAAATCCCCCCCAGGGGAAAACCCCAACCCCCCCCCCCCCCCCAATCCCCCGTCAGCTTAACCCAAACACCATTAACCCACACCCAATCATATACCCCCCCAAACCACCCCCCCCAACCCACTCCACTAATCAAACTCCACCCACCCCCTCCCCCCCCATGGTTCCCCATTTACGCACAACATCACCCAACCCAATTTTAACACAGATGATACCCAATGTACCCCCCCCCCCCCCCCACCCCCAAACCCCAGTAATCAAGGTTCCCCACCCCCCCCCCCATCCCCCCCCCTCCCCCCCACCCCCAAACCACCCCCCCCCCCCCCCCCCCTCTTCCCCCCTTAACCTAGGGTATCCCCCCCCCCTCCCCCCGATTTAACCCCCCCCCAACCCCCCCCCATGATCTTATTCCTAAATTCTCCACCCCCCCCCAACCCCCCCCCCCCCCCCCCCCCTTAACTTTGATGAATTAGAAAAAGTGAATATTTATCAATTTAGGGTTATATTTAAATTCCAACATTAATTCTTACACCCATCTAAAATCCGTACCAGCTCCTCCCAAAATTTAAATTTTTTTCTAAAATTCACAATTTTATTTAAAATAAATAAGATACTAAAGATAAATACCTTTTTGGTTAATATTCATTCAATCTAAAAAAGAACTCAGTTCCCTTCCATAAACACTTCAGAAAACATTAAACAATTACTTACGATAACACATAAAAGTGACTTAATCGCCTAAAATAAACATGTTTTAAAAGTTTTATTTTTTATTGAAGGTGTTTCATAGGAGGAAGATGAAACTTGGCACATTTAAAGTTCATCATATTTGCACTGAATGTGGGAAGTACGGGTTTGTTTCTTCAATGGGTTTTCCCACTACGGTGCACGGCACAATGTACCCTATTTAACGGATCTGCTGCTCCAAAGATTTGACAAAACAATGGAAAAGAAGGAGACCAGAGCTGTGATAAAATTTCTGATGTTTCAAGTAAAAACACCTACAGAAATACACAGGGAGATGGAACCAGTGTTTCGTGATTCTTGTCCTTCATATACTTCGGTTAAAAAAAACTGGTGTCAACAGTTTAAGTGCGGCCGCTCAAATGTTGCTGATCGGCCAAGATCTGGTAGACCAGCCTCGGAGTGCAATGATGAAAATGCAACAAGAGTGAAGAAAATCATTGACCAGGATCGAAAAATGACAATTGTGGAGATTGCTAGTGGAGTTAAACTAAATGAAAGAACAGTTTATAGAATTTTACACAATAGACTGAACATGAGAAAAGTGTGTGCACGCTGGGTTCCGCGACTGTTGACACGTGAACAGAAGCAAACGAGGGTAAATTGCTGTCAACAGTTGCTCAAAAAGTGTCAGTCAAAAATTTTTTTGGAGACCATGGTGACAATAGATGAGACTTCGGTACACCATTATGACCCCGAATCCAAAATTGCCAGCATGCAATGGAAAACCCCGGGCTCCCCAACACCTGTCAAGCCGAGGGCTCAGAAATCTGCAGGAAAAGTAATGCTGACTGTTTTTTGGGACGGCAAAGGTGTCCTTTTGAAAGATTATCTGCCTCGTGGCAACACAGTTAATGGACAGTACTATGCACATCTTCTCACCAAACTAAGAAAGGTTGTGACCAGGAAACGAGGGATAACGCGCACTCAAAATCTTCCTTTGCTTCAAGACAACGCACCCTCTCACAAAGCACGGCTTGTGCAGCTAGCAGCCAACGATTTGAATATTGAAATTCTTCCACACCCACCATATTCTCCAGATTTGGCTCCATCAGACTTTTTTCTATTCCCAAATCTTAAAAAACAGCTAAAATTAAATCATTTTGACAGCGATGAAGAGGTTATACTGGCATGTGATGACTGGTTTAGTTTGAAAAATAGGATGTTCTACTCCCAAGGTCTTTTCAAGGTCAAGCAGAGATGGCAGAAGTGTGTCAATTCAGACGGTGGCTATATTGAAAAGGAATAAACACTATACAAAATTTCAGCTCTCTGTGACATGTCCTTCATGGTCAGGCCCAAGACTTATGTCAATCCCCTTGTATATATAAGGAACAATATTATGGTGGGTGTGGGTTGTATGAAGATGATGATCAACAACGCTAGGGGTATGCAGTAACACAAACGACACTGGTTACAGTTCCTTGACATTTATTGCACATTCACATACGTGTCCTGGATATCAAATACATCGTCAAAAACACTGACCTAACACTTAGGCTAACAATGCCTGCAAGAAATAACTCTACCTAAAATATTCATGGACTGGCTCCACTTACGTACACAGACAGTACACTAAATATCTGTATGTGTGGTATACCCTCCTCGCACATGTAACACCATCCAGGTGTGAATCACTTATTCTAAGTGATTTGCGGCATTAATCATCGCCGTATAGATTCTCTCAGAATCTCCTCCAGGCGGGAATTCAACAACGCCTGTATTTATTCTAATACAGCTACAAGGCGGGAAACGCGTCGCCTTTCTTCACAGTAGCTCCAGGGGCGGACTGCAATGCCCTATACTGTTCTCCACGAACAGGAATATAAATATAGTTCCAACAGGAACACTCCAAGGCGGGAAAAGAATCGCCTATGACATAACCATTATGTCTACTTCATAACCATTAACAAAGTTCATCCGGGAACACTCCTAGGCGGAAAAAGCGTCGCCTACATGATAATGCATAGCACCTATCACCACATTAATATAATAATCACATAAATGAATGATACAGTCACTAAATACGAGCCCACAGCTCAGCTACAAATCACAGACTCCAGCGCACATTTATAACACATAAGGAAGGGACACCCGAGGCCTGTAAACAGTAAATAAATATTAGACAAACATAAAGGTATGTTTTCAGGCACTCGTAAGAAATAAAGAAGTAGAACACTAGACAACAGAAAAACAACAGACGTGAGTGGTTTACCGAGGACTCGAACCCAGGACCTTCCGTGCGACAACCCCGCCTAGCTATGCAAGCGAATCACACTATCCTCCCTGCCATCTAGGCATCACCAAAAAAATGATGCTTCGATGACGGGTCATTTGTGCGAAACGCAAGACATAACACATGAAATTTACCATGGGCAGTCCAGCCTATTAATGACGCAATTACTTCTGTTGTTCCCCTCTAATACAGTATAGGTCAGTCCACACAAGACAAATACCTTAATACTGTGTCCAGTAAATGATAGTAGACTAAGAATAGTAAGTACAGGACAGAGGGTAGGTTTTTGGTATTGTATAAACATTTATAACACATAAGGAAGGGAAACCCGAGGCCTGTAAACAGTAAATAAATATTAGACAAACGTAAAGGTATGTTTTCAGGCACTCTTAAGAAATAGAGAAATAGAACACTAGACAACAGAAAAACAACAGACGTGAGTGGCTTACCCAGGACTCGAACCCAGGACCTTCCGTGCGACAACCCCGCCTAGCTATGCAAGCGAATCACACTATACTCCCTGCCATCTAGGCATCACCAAAGAATGATGCTTCGATGTTTGTCTAATATTTATTTACTGTTTACATGCCTCGGGCTTCCCTTACGAGTGCCTGAAAACATACCTTTATGTTTGTCTAATATTTATTTACTCCAGCGCACAGCTCGGCTGCCAAACACGGACTACTTCAGTCACCCCAGACTTGTATTCACGAAACGCTTTCTCCCAGCGCACGCACAAGTCACAACACTGCTGACATAAAGTCAGATCTTAACTCAATACCTGAGTTACACTTACAAGTGTTGACAACAACAGTTCAGTGACCCTTAACACCAATCACTATCATCATTCACACCCATGAAACTGTTCTGTGACATCCAACCTCCTCTCCAGATGGAAAACGGAGTTTTGCACCAAAGAATTGAGTACAAGCCACAAAACATCTCATGTACCAACATATGATTGGATACAAACATCTTGTGTCACTGAAAAAGTTGTCATATTACTGTGACTAAATCATTTACACAACAAAACTTCCATGGGTGAGTCACACTCTAACCCATACCACAGTTCTCCATACTACCTATCACATGGAGCAAATACTTACAACATACTGTCGTACCATTCCACTAATGGAAACAAATTATATAGATGTATGCAATTAAATAGCAGTCTTGAAAAATCTCGCATATTCACTATTTCCATCAAAAATACAGTACTGAAGGAAAATTATCCACACTTTCTAATGACATGTAATAAAAACTGAACATCTCATGAAAAATGTAAGTCTTATACACATCAATACCTCAGTCAGGTACACTAAAACAACAAAATTAAACAATAAACCATGTTGCTTTATCAAAATGTGTGAGATCCAATGAATAATATGAACAAACCATAATTTAAATACGTGATGGGTGTAATTTACTTTAACACCAAAGCTTTCGCCTCTTCCCCATCTTTTCTTAAAACCTCTAATATCCTTCGCTCAGATCAGTTTGATCCACACAGATACATTTTTCGCATCTTCCTTCAGTTCTTCCAACCAGAACGTTGCTCTGTCAAAATAGTATCTGTGAAATTCTGGCAGATAATTATAGCACTTTTTCACTGCTTCCTACACCTCAAGGACTATGGTCTTATCGAGAATGCGTTTTCCAACAACTTGATTCTCTAAGGAAAACAAAGTTAATATCCTCCTTCTTCTAACTCATTATAATCCTTACTCACCAGAGGAATGTCACAATAGTCTCCAACATTACAATTTCAAAACAAGTTCCACATATTGCTATCTCATGGACATTAATGAAATCAAAACTGTCATGCAATAAGAATGCTTTGACTGGATACACCCAATTAACCTAACAGGCAGTTTCCTATTTAGTATACACGCAGATGCCCTGAACTCAACAAGCATAACAATATGAACTGTATGTATATACTATAGTCTAAACTATATCACTAATTACAAAAGCGAAAAAATAATTCGCCCCAGCATCAGGTACTCTGAACAAATTATCAAAGTATGGGATAACTTCTTAAAAAAGAGACTGTAGACCATCTCAGCAATCTGTCGTGCACGTAGGTTGAGAGTTATTTTTGTCCCGTCTGAGTAGAGTGGATGTTGATAAGTACGTGAGACAACCTTGCTCTCCTCATAGATATAAATATTAGTTTAACTACTGTCACAACATTAACAATGATACAACGTTAAAATATCTCCAATGATACAACGTAGGGATAAAAACTAATGCGTAAGCTGCTAGAATACATGATCGCCCACGCCGCGGGTCATCACCCGCCATGGAAATTAAATTGTTAGACTTGAAGGCAAAACGGAACGGAGATCAAAAGGAAAAATCTGACTGAACGCGTGCTTCAAACTAGCAATGCTAAAAGACGCAAGTGGTGGGGAAAGGAGGAAAAAGTCACGTCCCCAAGTTGACATAAAGTAAAGAAATCGACAAAAGGGACCTTGGATATTATACGCCACAGTCATTTATTGGACGCTTTTGCTATAACTTAGCCCGTTTATTTGAATGCAGTGATGAGCGCGTTCCAGAAAATTCTAGAAAATATTTGAAAAGTAACTTTTCTTAATAATAATGTTAGGAATATAAAACCTAGCTGGCCGGATGGCCCATCTTGAGCAGTGAAATAATATGCTTTCATTTATACAGACGGACAGATAATACGAAAGATATTGACAAAAGACTGTGTTGTTCATATCAGCGAACGTCTGCATTGAGATAAAACATGTCACTAATTTTCAAAAAATTGTGGCCTTGAAGACGCAAGTGCTAAAATCTAGTAGGAATGAAGAGACGGGGTGGGATGGTGAATTGTGGCTAAAAATAACTTTAAAGGCAGAATTGTGTAGGGGAAGGCAGGGTTGGTTAAAAAAACAAGTTTTTTTTTTTTGTGAAACGCAAGTAGAGACGGACGGACCAACAGACAATAAGGCATACTTGACTGAGGTCTGACTGAAATGACTTTTGGTAGGATATTTGAATTTGAAAAAAGAAAAGGCAGTGATTGGCCCTAGATGAAGATATTATCGGCGCTCAGACGCGCATTTTGTGCCATTCAGTATTAGTTGTCCTTGTAGACACAGTGAATTATTAAGTGGTGTAATTCCCAGAAGCTATTGAAATATTTAGAGGGACGCCATCATAAGGCCAGCAGCTCAGCTGAGTTTTGCTAGCATTTATTTAACTGTGTACTATATTCATAATTCTGAGCTGTGAGTTTCAGTTGGCACCAATGCGGTGTCAAATGAGTTGTTGAATTTTACCAGAGTGGACCCGTGCAGTAATATTTGGTCAGAGCAGCCTATTATAGCCCCCAAGCACGGAGAGGTGGGGCCACCATATTTCTGATATAGCCCCCAAGCACGGAGAGGTGGGGCCACCAGACTTCTGATATTGCCCCCAAGCACGGAGAGGTGGGGCCACCAGATCTCAGCACCAGAGCTACACCTTCAAGTTACGTGAGCGCCTGGTCTGCGGAGAGTTCACCAACTCAACTTATTTCCTAACACACCCATAAAAATTCCATCACTTAACTGGACAATGTGTAATCGCCATAGACAGGGAGTGATGAGGCCACCCCAACAGCACATCCATTAACTGTTCTCCCACATAGATTAATACTGTAAACAATAATAATATTAACTAGTCTAGTAACATATATATGTACACACCTTGCATTTATTATGTAATATTCATGCATTTCTTTCATAATTGATAAACCTTTCATATGTTCTGGCCAAAATAAAACCTTGGTTCAGAACAAATAAATGTAAGAACATTACTATCCAAATTTTACACACTTGAGTTAGTTCAGTGTATTATAACCTTTATTAATATTATTAGACTGAGTAAATCTCTCTGTGTGTGTACGCAAACTACCACAACACATTACATATCATTACCCTAGACATTTAACGTAGCCACATTCATTAGTAAAAAAAAGATGGGTGTGAGGTCATAGTGGTAGCAAGAAGGGCCTTCTGACAATTCACAGCTACATTTTATCTCAGGAGCCTTCACAGCTGACCTCATGCATCACACGTAGTAATATCACCATCATACAATACCATCAAAACCACTACATATATTGGGGTCTCTTTGTCCCGGGATAATTAGCCCATTAAGTATATTAGGATCTCCTGGGGGGAGAATAAGATTAGGGGAACACATAATAAAAATTAAAAGTGTCCCTTAAAATTAAAAGTGTCCCTGAAAATAAAAGTTGGTGAATCTTCACAGCCAGTGGTAGTTAATTAATTAATTAGAATTATTTTAGATTAGAATAATTAGAAGCACTTTAGTGGTTGGAAATTTTATTTTGCACATTGCTAGATTTGTTTAAAAAGTATGGCGGAGCTGGCAAAATTTATATCAGCTGCTGTGCTGACGGCAAAGGAGATGGGAATGGAGGGTCAGATTTTAATTCAATATGTAACGGCTGAATGTGATAAATATATTGAAAGGGAAGATAGAAAGGTAGCTGAAGAGAAGAGGTTACAAATTGAGGCTGATAGAGAAATTAAGAGGCTGCAGATTGAGGCAGAAGAAAAACGACAGCAAAGGGAGGCAGAAGAAAAAAGATTGACTGCCGAAAGGGAGGCAGAAGATAAAAGGTTGACTGCTGAAAGGGAGGCAGAAGATAGAAGGTTGCAGAGGGAGCACGAATTACGACTCAGGGAGCTGGAGCTACAAGGCCCGGCTCCTGAAAATGGTGCCAGCCCTTTTGCCTCAGATGCTACGCCCAGTCTGGGAGCCTCAAACTCAGCTATGGGGTTTCATTTAGACCATTTTGTTGAAAAAGACGATGACATAGAGGGGTACCTAGGACGTTTTGAGTTATTAGCTACTACATATGGGTTAGAGAGAGAGAGGTGGAGTTTAAAGCTATCACAGGGACTGAGAGGTACTTCTTACGAAGTCTTCGCAAAAATGAACAGAGAAGACCAGGAGAATTATGACATGTTAAAGCAGGCTTTGTTATTGAGGTACGAAAAAAATGGGGAATTTTATCGTAAGAAATTTAGAAATGCCAAACTGTTGTCTGGGGAGACATACCACCAATTCTCTGCCAGACTGGAAACCTATTTGGAGAAATGGACTGCTCTGGGGAAGACCCAAGATCTTAAAGAAATGATCATGATTGAGCAATTGAGAGAGTCCATGGCTCCAGACATGAGAAAATTTCTCATGGAACAAGGTGCAGAGAAATTGGGAGAAGTTTTAAATGTCGCTGAAAGGTATCAGGCAGCCCAGGCAGAGGTAAGTGGTGCTAAAAAGAAGCACATAGACAATTTTAAAACTCCACAGCAATTTAATAAATTTGATAATAGAGAGCAGGGAAATAAAGGTAGGACAAACTTTGAACGGCCAAGAAATTACTACCGAGACAGAAACTCACAGTTCAATGACCAAAAATCCAATGAAAGAAAACCGTTTAACCAAGGAAAAAGATGGTGTAAATGGTGCAAGAAAGATAACCATAACACCGAATTTTGTAGAAGGAAACCTTCAAACATTGCTGCAATGAAGTCGGGGACTCAAAGATTAAAGGTTAATCCTAAGGGACAGCAGGAACCTTATCACCCCCCAGTTTGTGAGGATGTTATTTGTAATGGGGTCACCATAAGGTGCCTTTATGATACAGGTTTGGATTATGATTCAGTTGTGAAGTCTAGCCTAGTGGACCCAAGTCAGTATACCACAGAAACAGTGGAAATACAAGGGGCAACTAAGGACATACCACTCATGACACTTCCCATCGCAAGGATAACGGTGAAAACTCGCTATGTGGAAGGAGAAATCAGAGCAGCAGTGATAGATGAACCAATCTACCCTCTGATATTGGGGTGTAGATACGTCTTCTTGGGGAATCCCGAGAGACCTGTGATCATGGCGACAGTGCAGACCAGGTCACAGAAGAAGGAGGAAGAAGGTGAACCTATAAATGCTCATCCAGAGGAGATGAGGAAGGCGCAGGCTGAGGATAGGACACTCAAGCCATGTTTTAAAAAATTGCCCAAATGCCACACACCTCCGAGCAAGGGGGAATATTTTATGAAGAACAGATTGCTATATAGGAAGACAGGAACTAGATCCACTGGTCACGGACAGTTGGTTCTTCCCAAGATATATAGGGCAAATTTAATAAGGAGCTTACATGTTGGAAAAGATGGGGACCATGAAAAAGTCGGTACCATCTGCCAAAAAGTTGCTCGCAAATACTATTGGCCCGACGTAAATGTCGATATTGAAAACTTTGTAGAAGCATGTGGCATATTTCATGAGGGAACACCCACAAAGGGAAAATATGTGCAGGACCTAGAAACGCCACGGGGCAAAATTAGGCCTGGAAGGAAAACTAATGATACTCAAGGAGACAAAGTGCAATGGGAGCCCCCTTTTCACACCCAGTCTTCACTTGAATGGATTAACATGGCCACTATGCGAAGAGTACCAAGAAGAAATTTTACCCAGGATAAGATGACAATCCCTCGGTCAGACTTATATAAACTGGAAGAACAGAAAAGAGAGCGAAGATCTCTCATAAGCAATCTAAAGTGGGGAGACAAACCCAAGAAAAAAAAATTGGTAGTGGTCGATTTGTGAGTGATGATTCTAGGAAGAAAAGTCCTCACTATAGTGCTTCTAATGGACGGGACCAGACGGGTTCCATGAAAAATACGTATGATAAATTAAAGGTCCAGATGTAGCCCTATTAAGGACCTGGACAGATGAGAAGGCGGAAGAGACTGTTACCTCATCTTATCAATACGTGAACGAACTGACCACTCGTTTGAAAGCTGGATGGAAACTGGCAAATGATAATTTGAAACAAGCCAGGAAGAAACATGCAGCATATTTTAATAGGAAGGCAAAGGACAGAGAACTGGCAGTGGGAGAGAAGGTGCTGCTTCTACTACCCGGGAGCCAGAATAAATTACAAATTGGATGGCAAGGTCCATATACGGTTCTAGAGAAGGTGTCTAGAACAAACTATAAAATTGACAAAAAGGGGAAGGAGAAAGTTTATCATGTAAACCTGTTAAAGAAGTATCTGGACAGACCACTCCAGGAAAGCACCCCCTTACTGACCTTAGCTATCGCAACTCAAATGCAAAAGGAACCACTCACCTCACATGAATACCCATTACATCCTTGTGAAACAGCAGCACAGGTAAAAGTCAGTAATCACCTGACTAAAAACCAGAGGGAGAGAGTTCAACAGGTTCTGGAAGAACATACAGATGTATTAACAGATAAACCAGGCCATACAAATTTGCTACAGTATGACATGAAACTGGTAGACTCAAACCCAATCTGTATGAGAGCCTATTCTATTCCGTTCGCGAAGGAGAAGGCATTGAAGGAAGAAATAGATTATTTGTTGAAGGAGGGGATTATTTCACACAGTGAATCATCTTTTAGCTCTAGTGTCGTATTGTTGAGAAAACCGTCTGGGGAACACAGACTGTGCATAGATTACAGGAAACTGAATGCTGTCACAGAAGGACAAGTGGATCCATTACCAGACACAAAACAGTTATTTGCCAGACTGAACAAGGCAAAATACTTTTCAAAGGTGGATCTTAGTAAAGGCTATTACCAGATCCCAGTGAAGCCTGAAGTGAGACCTTATTTGGCCTTTAGCACTTCGGATGGACATTATGAATTCAACATGCTACCATTCGGACTGAAAAATGCTCCGAGTGTATTTTCAAGGATGATGCGCAAATTGTTGGATCCCCTGAATAACCCATGTATCACGAATTTCATGGATGATATTCTCGTCGCCACAGAGACATTTGAAGAACACATTGAAGCTCTAGAAATGTTATTTAATAGGCTTAGGGAGGCGAACTTGACTGCTAGGCCAACAAAATGTTGCATTGGATGCAAAGAGTTGGAATTCTTGGGACACACTGTATATCAGGGTAGCATGACCCCTGATCCCAAGAACTTGGAAAAACTGCAGAGAGCACCTAGACCACAAACAAAAAAGGATGTGCGATCATTCGTGTCGTTATGCGGATTTTATCAAAAATATATCAAAGATTTTAACTCTATTTGTGCTCCTCTGACTGATCTGACTCGCAAGGGACTTCCAGATAAAATTAATTGGACTGCGCAAAGTGAATTAGCGTTCCAAGAATTAAAGGAAAAACTCACTAGCAAGCCTATTCTCAAACTACCTGATTTGACACAGGACTTTGTCTTAAGAACCGATGCAAGTAATGTAGGACTCGGAGCGGCTTTGTTGCAAAGATCATCTTCACCTGATGGGGAACTGAAACCAGTCGCTTATGCAAGCCGCAAATTGAATAAGGCGGAACAAGGATACTCCACAAGCGAAAAAGAATGTTTAGCGTTAATCTGGGCCATAAAGAAGTTTCAAATCTATCTGTATGGTAGGACTTTTGTGGTCGAGACGGACCATCAGCCTCTCGTATTCTTATCTCAGGCTAAGCATGAAAACGCAAGATTGCTGAGGTGGTCTTTATTGCTTCAACCTTATCAGTTTAGTATCCAATATATCCCAGGCAAATTGAATGTCGGTGCAGATTTCCTCAGTCGGCACCCCTGTGATCAAAATTAGAGTAATGGCAGGCGTAAGGAGAGATTTTATCTATGTGTATCACTGGTTTTGGAACTTGCCTTAGGCATGTTTTCAAGTGGGGAGATGTGTCACAAAATTAACAATGATACAACGTTAAAATATCTCCAATGATACAACGTAGGGATAAAAACTAATGCGTAAGCTGCTAGAATACATGATCGCCCACGCCGCGGGTCATCACCCGCCATGGAAATTAAATTGTTAGACTTGAAGGCAAAACGGAACGGAGATCAAAAGGAAAAATCTGACTGAACGCGTGCTTGAAACTAGCAATGCTAAAAGACGCAAGTGGTGGGGAAAGGAGGAAAAAGTCACGTCCCCAAGTTGACATAAAGTAAAGAAATCGACAAAAGGGACCTTGGATATTATACGCCACAGTCATTTATTGGACGCTTTTGCTATAACTTAGCCCGTTTATTTGAATGCAGTGATGAGCGCGTTCCAGAAAATTCTAGAAAATATTTGAAAAGTAACTTTTCTTAATAATAATGTTAGGAATATAAAACCTAGCTGGCCGGATGGCCCATCTTGAGCAGTGAAATAATATGCTTTCATTTATACAGACGGACAGATAATACGAAAGATATTGACAAAAGACTGTGTTGTTCATATCAGCGAACGTCTGCATTGAGATAAAACATGTCACTAATTTTCAAAAAATTGTGGCCTTGAAGACGCAAGTGCTAAAATCTAGTAGGAATGAAGAGACGGGGTGGGATGGTGAATTGTGGCTAAAAATAACTTTAAAGGCAGAATTGTGTAGGGGAAGGCAGGGTTGGTTAAAAAAACAAGTTTTTTTTTTTTTGTGAAACGCAAGTAGAGACGGACGGACCAACAGACAATAAGGCATACTTGACTGAGGTCTGACTGAAATGACTTTTGGTAGGATATTTGAATTTGAAAAAAGAAAAGGCAGTGATTGGCCCTAGATGAAGATATTATCGGCGCTCAGACGCGCATTTTGTGCCATTCAGTATTAGTTGTCCTTGTAGACACAGTGAATTATTAAGTGGTGTAATTCCCAGAAGCTATTGAAATATTTAGAGGGACGCCATCATAAGGCCAGCAGCTCAGCTGAGTTTTGCTAGCATTTATTTAACTGTGTACTATATTCATAATTCTGAGCTGTGAGTTTCAGTTGGCACCAATGCGGTGTCAAATGAGTTGTTGAATTTTACCAGAGTGGACCCGTGCAGTAATATTTGGTCAGAGCAGCCTATTATAGCCCCCAAGCACGGAGAGGTGGGGCCACCATATTTCTGATATAGCCCCCAAGCATGGAGAGGTGGGGCCACCAGACTTCTGATATTGCCCCCAAGCACGGAGAGGTGGGGCCACCAGATCTCAGCACCAGAGCTACACCTTCAAGTTACGTGAGCGCCTGGTCTGCTGAGAGTTCACCAACTCAACTTATTTCCTAACACACCCATAAAAATTCCATCACTTAACTGGACAATGTGTAATCGCCATAGACAGGGAGTGATGAGGCCACCCCAACAGCACATCAATTAACTGTTCTCCCACATAGATTAATACTGTAAACAATAATAATATTAACTAGTCTAGTAACATATATATATGTACACACCTTGCATTTATTATGTAATATTCATGCATTTCTTTCATAATTGATAAACCTTTCATATGTTCTGGCCAAAATAAAACCTTGGTTCAGAACAAATAAATGTAAGAAAATTACTATCCAAATTTTACACACTTGAGTTAGTTCAGTGTATTATAACCTTTATTAATATTATTAGACTGAGTAAATCTCTGTGTGTGTGTACGCAGACTACCACAACACATTACATATCATTACCCTAGACATTTAACGTAGCCACATTCATTAGTAAAAAAAGATAGGTGTGAGGTCGTAGTGGTAGCAAGAAGAGCCTTCTGACAATTCACAGCTACATTTTATCTCAGGAGCCTTTACAGCTGACCTCATGCATCACACGTAGTAATATCACCATCATACAATACCATCAAAACCACTACAACTACACACACAGCTATGTGACAACAAGACACACAACCGTGAAAAACTACGGTTAATTGGGTATGGGTCTGACCAACACACAAAGTTAAGTTTCTTTTGTTGTTTATTATGTACATATTTTGAAAAAAATTAAAAGATTCTGATAATAAATAGATTAATTAGACAATAATTAAAACTGGTAAGTTGAACTGGGCACCGGTGGAAACTTTTTAATTTAAAAAAAATAAACAAAGATTCTTGAAAAAAAAACAACTGAAATTCATAATCATATCAGATTAGTTGATTAAAGAAATAGGACATATCAAGATTGTTTTAGAACTTACAATATTCAACTAGGCAGTTTCTAGATTTCAGGAATCAAAGAAAGGTGTTGCATGCACTACATTTTATTGCTTTTTTTCAATACCTACAGTTGCCCAACAATGTTTACAATTTTGCCTGCTATCAGTACATTCTGGTATAACTGTGTGGTGCTGATTTTAGTTTTGATGGCATTATGTGAAGAAGGAATATTCGGATGCTTTGTAATTGCACCCAGTTCTTTAAGTAGTTCCTTCGTAAAATCTGTTTGACGGTAACGATTAGGTGTTTCTAGTTCTTCATCATCAGGATTATCCTTTCTCCACTCTTTAGTAATAATATAGCTGAATCTTAGCCTCGTAAAGACAATGATAAAATAAGATTTTCAAAAATGTGTTTGTTTTCCTAAGAACATGATATTTATTAATTAATTGGTCAATTTTTTTCTACCCCACCCATATTTTCACCACTCTTTAATAATAATATAGCTGAACCTTAGCCTTGTAAAGACAATGATAAAATAAGATTTTCAAAAATGTGTTTGTTTTCCTAAGAACATGATATTTATTAATTAATTGGTCAATTTTTTCTACACCACCCATTGAAGTGTTATATTGTTTCACTACATTAAACTTCTTAACTTTTAACTCTCTAAATTCCCCATAACTTTTGTTCTTCTAGTAACTTCTGAGTATCCACTAGCTGACATAAAATTAGACATGAGAGAAACTTTTATTATCCCTCCACTGTATTGTTAACATCTACTTCGCCCTAATGCAACACGTCACCGTACACTGATTTTATTTTTAAATGATTTTATTTCTTTTAAAGACTTTGGAAAACCTTATCTATGTTTGTTACAATACAGTCGTGGCCAAAAGTTTAAGACCAACAACAATTTTTCCATAAAAATGACGTAAACGCTATACAGAAAGAAAATAACAAAGCAATACTCACTTTTAAGTTAGTTTTTGTTTAATATCCTTTGTCTCGCATAATTTCTTTCATTATTTAGTACTTTGTGTGTCCACCTTTTGCCTTGATAACTTCTTGAATGCGTCGAGGCATGCTGAAGATGAGTTCTTGGCAATAATCTTTTGAGATGCCATGGATCCAAACGTTCTTAATATCTTCTTAAAACGTTCTTAATATGTTCTTAATATCTTCGACAAGCGTCTTGGCACTGGATGGTTGTTTGTCAGCAACCTTATTTTCATATGGACCCACAAATTTTCAATAGGGTTTAAGTCCAGGCTATTTCCAGGCCATTCCAGCGTTTCGGTCTTGACCTTCTGAAGGTACTCATGCACGATCTTCGCTCTGTGGCATGGTGCGCCATCATGCATGAATATCGTGCAAGAATGTATGTCCATGTGTATCACCAGTTTGTCCTGCAGCAGTTCCAGGTAGTTTCGACCATTCATAATCATTCCATGGTCCAAGAAATATACACCAGCAGTTCCAGACTTTGAAATTGCACCCCAAATCATCTGGCTTGGTGTGTGTTTCATTGTCTGTATGGTGAATTTTTCATCATATCTCTTCCCTTGAGGCCTTCTTACATGTTGTCGACGTACTGCAAGCTGCTGAAATGTTGATTCATCAGAAAACATAACATTTCCCCACTGCTCTTCAGTCCAATGTTCATACTTAAAAGCAAATTCCAGCCGCTTCTTTTTCATTTCTGGTGTTAATCTTGGTTTTTGGGCAGGTTTGTGTGATTTTAGTCCAAACTCATCCACTAATCTGCGAGACACAGTCCTCCGACTCACACCAACACCTCTAGAAAGCAAAGCAGATCGTATCTTCTTACATGAAACTGTTGGGGAGTGTGAAACGATGGATTTGATTACCCGGTCGTTTCTAGGGGTTGTTTTTCTAGGACGACCACTTCTCTTTCGGTCAGAAAAAAGTACCGTCCAATTGGTACCTGGTGATCGCATTGTGAACTACCGTCTTGCTACAGCCAATTCGAACAGAAATATCACGTTCTGTGTACCCTTCTACACGTAATGTCACTATTTGAGCTCTTTGAATGGCAGTAAGTGTCAGTTTTTTGCCCATTTTCTTGCGAACATAAAATTCAGAGATAATACCCTTGAAACAACCAAAAGACACTAAATACAGCAACAGTCTGTGTTTTCACATTTTATATTTTTAGGATGATGCAATAGACTGCAATGATTGCTTTTAGTGTGCCCTAAAATAGCGGATGATGCAACAATCTGTAGTAGTATGGAAATATCCATTTTTTACTAGGTGGTCTTAAACATTTGGCCACGACTGTAGTTCCCCATGTACAACATTTTTCTTTAAAACATATTTTAAGAGTTGTACACTGGTGTAAAAATTATTAAAAAATAACTTTGATTAATATTAGACTTCATTAGTCTCATAACTATATCATAAGCAAACCAAATGGGGAAGCTTGGGTATCCTTACATCATATGTAAATACTGTTTCAGCCTCAGCAGGGATCCATACTTTCATTCCTCATTTAGTTGGCTTATCTCTAATATACTGCCCAAATAATTTAGAAGACCAGCCTTTATTACTAATCATCCGTTAATTAGTGCAAAGATGTTGCCGAGACTGATAAAGTTTCTGGCATGTCCTATGAATGAAATCAAACAGAAACTATACTCTCCTCCTTTAGATGAAACCTAGGCTCTTGATAGAGTAAATACTTCAGAACGACACAGGGGTTCCACCATCCAAATCATTATAGCCTTTTCTATAATAAAATAATTTGACATATTGTTAGTTACAGTTTGAGAAACTAAAGGTAATTGTTTTAATCACTCATTCTATATTTTAATTTAATCTTAAAGATAATTTTTTTAAATATTATTAAACATTATATCTCCCTAAGGGGTCTATGTAGGGTTCGGGCTCTGACGTCCCACCCACATCAATGGATGTTGATGCGAACACACAGCCTCTCATATCCAGGTGCAGTGAGCGCCGCGGAAGCTACTGTCTTGTAGTAAGCTCCTAGCATATGGCCTCTCCTGTACAAATGTGTCCATAGCAGCACCTTCACTTGGTGACCCCGTTTTCACAGAGTTTGCTATGGGGGCGACCGAGTGCCTGGCGGTATAACTGGGTCGGGAGTTGTTTGGGACTCCTCCTAAGGTGTAGGCGCAATACACCGGCGAGTGGACCATACTCTGGTCAACACCAACCCAAACCCCACTCATGGGTTAAATGCTACCTTCTCTCTTCTCTACTTGCCTACCAATCTTTCTTTGTCCAATCCACGATACACCTCACCAAGGATCCTGAAGTGGTGATGGTAAAAGATAGGTCTTTACCTAGAAGGGATCCGGGCCCTGCCCTATGTCCCAGCTGCAGCAAGATTGCCATGCGACCTGACATTGCACCCATCGTCAGATTTTGTCCAACTCCTGAGACACGGGAAGCAAAGCCACTAAACCCCAATGGAAATTTAGAACCGCTGTGCTCGGGAAAATCGTGAAGGCATAAGATGCAGGACGTGACACAGCCACAGCAAAAGCTCAGCCACAGAACGAAGAAATGAGGCCTGCATCGTGAGCGCTTGTGACTAGCGGGGAATGCATCTCTGTGAACCCCACCTGAACCCCCAGAGCGAAGTGATCTTTAGAGACAAAAGGTGGGTGGCTAAGCAAATCAACCCAATACTCATGGAGGAAGACACATCCATTGCATTCTTTGGGAGGGAGATGTCTGCAGCAAACACCCAATACCAATCTCTCCCTAAAAATATATATAACTTTCACCACTTTCTGGTCTGTTTTTTTTCACTATGTATCTGTTCGTTTTTACAATATACATGTCCTTAGCAACCGTTCCTATGGACGGGTAACTTTTAAAAAATTAAGCAAAGTAAATATTTTTTACACTAAATGTTAAAATAATTACCAATTTTAATAGAAAAAAGGTTATAGTAACTACTTAAATGGTAATTTAAAAAAAAATTAGGTCACTAGGCTATAACATGCCATTAAAATGCCTAGTGCTAGGTTTAGACAATCGTTCTCGTAAATTACCTTGCTGTGTCTGCTTCATAAATTGGGTCAGCAGGGACATTATGGTCAATATCCATGTCTGAATCCAATGTTTCGGTGTCCCAGACATCATCATTTGCAGAATCAGTGATGAATTCTTCACTGAAATCATTGCTGAAGTTCGTTACTTTCATCTTTTCCCGTTTCAGTAAAATCCGACTATCGAAAAATTCAAAATGGCGGCGAGTGTTTACGGTAGGCAGTCATTACTTCGACGTTGATTATTTCTTGATAAAACTGGTTTTAAAAGAAAACTTTTACGTTTTAAATAAAGTTTATGTAGTATTTTATTATAAAATAACGATATTCGTTTGAAAAAAATGTTTTAAGGTACTTTGTGCGACTCCGAAAGTTACCTCACAAATAAGTCTAGTTTCCTATGGATAGAAATGAATAGAGTTAATGTCGCGTGTGTTGTCTCCCCTGCTTTGCAGTAGTGGTCCAACAATGGCTAACTTTGAGTAAAAGGATGAGGGTTTTCAAAGGTATTTACCTTCGCTCAAGATTACTCTTGGCACAGACATAAATAGAATAATGATGCTTCTCTTTCAGGGAGCCTCACGGGAATTTATAGAATGACAAGTATAACAACTGACATCATGTAAGCTTTTATAAACTTATTCTCCGCTCCTTCTGTGAGGAAAAGTTTCGATTCGTATTTTACAAGCGTCTAGTTGAAGTTGAGTCAGCAAAATATTGTTTTCATAGCTAGGTATGGATATGTATCTAAAAAAATTATTCATACGAGTGCAGACATAAAATTCACTCAATATTGATTAATTCAACTCTGGATTTATATTTAAACAGGTTTAATAATCAATTATTGGTTAATAACATAAAATAAATAAAGGTGTTTTATCAAAACAAAATGGTCTAAACTTTCTTCACTGGAAGATCATAGTTGTAGGTGGGTAAGAGAACATTGTCCAGTTGCTGTGCTAGTATTGTACTTAACAGCGGTGTGGGTCAATTGGAGTCTGGTTCCGTCACTGCTGGTCCCCAGAGGTGTGTGGACTGTTCCTTCTCTCCAGGAGTCCAATATTTTGGCAGCAGTACGTCCCTTGAAGCAAGGCCGGGGTTACTACTTAGGTTGCTTCATCACGTGCACTCAAGACCCATCTGTTGTCGGTATCTAGCGTTGGTTAGTTGGTTTTGGTTTTAAGGACTATTTTCATTGCACACGGACAATTCCAGCAGTGCTCCGATCTCCTCCCTTAGATCACACAAGGAGGATCTCAGCACAGTGCACGAGCTCCATAGCACCGGCGAGAATCCGAATGTGTGTTTACTTTTCTCTCTATGCTGAATCTAGTAGGGTGAAGTCTCTAACACTCCACTCCCCTACGGAAGTATCTGCTATGGGACGATCTTTATCTCTCACATTTTTGCTGTGACCACTCCTCAGACTTATTTACGTTCCGCCAGGTGAACTGTGGCATTATCGTAACAATACCCGGTCATTATCACCGATCCGCGGTAATACATTTATCTATTCTCTCAGTCTGATCACCCTTTGAAACGTGTCGGTCCAACATTTGACCCCAGGTGACAAGCTGACGACGGTGTTTACGCAAGACGATATAGCGCACGAACACGCAGAGAAAGTCGTCTGAAGAATTGGTGATAATTAGATTATAGCATCCGCTGGCCCCTGTCGGTATCATTATCACAGATAATGTGTCTGGGTAAACAATCTTGACGGAATTCACTTAGACAGGTAATCAGTTCACACATTTGTGAGAATGCACAAAATGTCACCGGAAATATTACGTCTTAATATAAAGAGGTCACGCGGGGGGGGGGGGGGGAATATTAAATTTAATATTTTTAACACGCGGGGGAAATTATTAATTTAACACCCCAACCCACGTAGTGCGAAAAGAGCTACGATTGGATTGAAGTGAGAGCCGAAATATACAATGAATCTCATTGGCAAGTTTGCCGGGAAGTACAATCTGTGATGTGAACTGGAAACTGAAAATAAAATCTACCGAGCTCAGAGACACAGAACAGACAGCTTCGCAAATTCAAACGAGCAACTCCCAAAAAACCAGAAAGAGAAGGATCGGACCTAGAATTCCATACTTATAAGTAACAGATCGAAGTATTTGGGAAACTTAAAACCTTAAAAAGTAAGCCCGCCTTTATAAATACAGAGACTGTAAACTTAAGGGACCAGGACTTTCAATACATTGTCTGGTAACCAAAATGAATTAGATCACCCGTCAAAGAGGAATTATTACAGTTTTCCAGACCAAGTGTATCGCAGAACACCCGTCGAAGAGGAATTACTAGTTTCCCAGGCCAAGTGTATCACATAACACCCGTCATAAGATGGAATTACTATACTTTCCCAGACGAAATTGATTCGAGAGCATATGCACCGAAATTGCTCGTGTCCATCCGAAAACTGTTCGAGGAGATTGTGTATAACCCAATTTTGGTACGTGGTTACAAGCATCAGATGGTTTGAAGTACTAACGTTACGACGCCGCTAGTATGTGGAAAAGTGCACTCATCACCAAAAAGAAGTGACGGAAACCACGGCGACAGGACTTACCTTGAGTTAAGTTTTCGTGTAAAATAGGCGAAAGCAACGGACTTTGATAAATCCTCACCTACGTCTCAGTGATGAAAACTTGTAATTACAGCAAAATTTCACCAATCTTTCCATATTTATTTTAACTGTTAAAGACTAATTAATTATTAAAATTGTTACATGTTGTTTTAAAACTAAACAATCATTGTCGTTCCAGTTTTTTATAAGTATAAAAGCAAACGTATAAGCCAGAATATTATATATACATACATACATATATATATATATATATATATATATATATATATATATATATATATATATATATATATAATATTGTCATGAAATATTCTAATCCACATATATAAATTATTAGGTAAATATAAAGCCTAACAAATAAAATTAATAAAGAGAAGAGCAATGGGAAAATGACAGTGCTGTCACCAAGAATGTACTCGAAATCCCCCTTGTTTTCTGCTTCGTCTGCAAATTGTAACGCTTTCACGTTGATAGTAAAAGCTTACTGTATTATTACCCGCCTTCTTCAATGAAACGTGTGCTGCATTTCTAAGAAAAACATTGAGACGTACTGCGTAATGACCTAAATTAATCCTAACATTAATTATATTACGTTACCAAAACGAACGAACAGATGGACAAAAGGATAGCGAGAGGGGAGGGCTGAAAATCAGGAACGCATGCAACACGCGACGCGCGATATACAAATGCTGGCATCACGCGTGTAAGTCTACAAGCACTAACTTTTTCAGACGGACAGTGATAAAATACACTACCCTTTCCCAGAGTTAGGTTTATAAATCATAACAAACTCTTATTAGAAAAGATAACAATAGATGGGTTTACGTTTGAACACATAACAGTACCCAGACAGCACATCTTCCAAACAGGAGGTAGAAGAAATTGCATATTTTGAACGCAGCCACGTAGCTCCTTTAAATTAGTATTTTTGGGTTCCTTAGGGCTTGCTGACAAATAATATGTAAAACGTTACGCAAATAGTCCAGGAATTAATAAATTATACCCAAAATAAAATATTGGGGGTGCCTGACAGCATAAAATCATTTCTGCTCATAAGATTTTTTTTTAACGTGTTTGAAAAAAATTTACGTTACAGAAATAGCCTACCATGTAAACTTCAAATTGATTGGAGCGCAACAAATGAAAGCCTAACCACGATTGGTCGGGCTATAAATACTATCTTGGTTGTTAGGGGAGACGGGAAAAGATAACATTTTTTCAAACACTTGTCGAAACGTGGCTCATTGGCCAGTCTCGCTGATATACACACTTGGGAGCGTTAGTTCGAAACCACTTGTTTAAATACACTTGATAAAGCATCAGTGCGTTGAAGCCAGCTTATATTTGGCTCAATAAAAGCCTGGAAGATAAGCAGAAGGAAATTTGTGCCAGTTTGTGCCAGAATTCATTGCTAATCAACGTATCTGTGTTATTCGTATGAATTGTGGTAAGCTTGAACCATTTAATATCTTTTAATGAAAATTGAATGTGAATTGTTGATTTATGCCTGTATATATATGTGTAGTTCAGTGGCAAACGTGAGGTAAAGCCTAAAATGCTCCAGCCTGAACAGAGGGTGTCGGAGAGAAGTAAAACGGCATGGAATGGCCAAATAGTACACTGACATCTGGATGATTGACTAGAAAGAAATAATGCTGGAAGTGCAGAGGCGTAGTGACCATTAAGGATGGTAATGCTGGTATAAAGTATTTCAGATGAAGCTGACTGTTGGCCTAACGCTCTGAACGCAATGTTTGTGCTGTATTGTGATCAGTGTAAAAGAGAATATAAATTAGTTATGAAGTAGAAGGTACATCCTTCTTGATTTCAGGGACAGTGGTCTTGATGGTACTGAGCAGCATCTGGTCAGAGATTTGCTGAATCCAGTGTCGGACAGCATACTCCTTGGTCCTTTTAGCTATCAGTGAGGTGTCTCCAGAGCCCAGAAGAGAATTCGAGCAGAGGAGTCCTCTCCTGCCGCCATCACTCAAGATAAGCAGAGTTGGCCAGCTGAGCTCAACATTATGTCCCCTCATCTTGAAATAACTTTATAAAAATACCATTCAGAGGGGAATTTACTTGTCTTAAAATCAGGAACTGTGAACATCTCCAATAATAGTCCCTAAAGACAAACTATTGAAGTCATGATGACCAATACCAACAGAGCTTGAACAAAACAAAACCAGTATTACCTCATTTTACTACTACACAACTGACACACATAGAACATTTGTACTAATATATGTCACTACAATATTCATATTAAATACATTCTGTACATAACTTGTAATTTAAATTGATTGTGATTCCTGGTTCCCTTGTAGTTGAATCAGGACACATATTCATTCATGCCAGTAATGAATACATATTGTTATTTGAAAGTTCATCAGTGACTCTTTTAAGATATCTTTGTAGAGTGTTATATGTATGTGAGTGTCACAGTGTTGTCAAGAGTAGTGGATTAAATTAAATTGTTTATCTGTCTGTTGTTGTGACTTACACTTCACCATACTCATACCCTAGACACATAACGTAGCATCACACTATTCCAGAATAATTCTGACTGAGATATATAGATATGTGGTAGCAAGTAAGGTTATCTATAATACACTACTCTTAATAGATATAGATACCTTCACAGCTGATCTCAGTCAGTACACTAAGTTCCCTATAAGTATTTATAACTTCCCACTTCACCACATATATTGGGGTCTCGCTCTTGGGATTTTGAATCTTTCACTATTAAAAATATTGGGGGGTAATTCACTTCAGGGAATATAAGAATTAAAAGGTATCCTTGGGTGGAATTAAATAAGGTTGAGCTCACGGTGCCTGTGTTGTCCATTAGAGATTGAATTGTTGGTTAGACATTGTATAAATTTACATAATAGACAATGGCGGACCTGGCCAAATTTCGATCTGCTGCGGTTCAGACTGCAAAAGAGTTAGGATTAGATGGGCAAGTTATGGTTGCCTATGTCACAACGGAATGTGACAAATTTATTGAACGCGAAGAAAGAAGATTAGAAAAAGAAGCCGAAAGAAGGTTAGAGGCTGAAAGGGAAATTAAGAAGTTACAATTTGAAGCTGAGGCTGAGACTAAGAGGTTGCAGATTGAGGCTGACAAAGAGGCTAAAGCATTGGAAGCCGAGGAAAGAAGACAAGCTGCAGAAAGGGAGAGAAGAAATTAGCTGCAGAAAGGGAAGAGAAGAAATTAGCTGCAGAAAGGGAAGAGAAGAAATTAGCTGCAGAAAGGGAAGAGAAGAAATTAGCTGCAGAAAGGGAAGAGAGGAAATTAGCTGCAGAAAGGGAAGCAGAAGATAAAAGATTACAAAGGGAACATGAATTACGACTAAGGGAGTTGGAGTTTCAAGGCCATGCTCCTGAAAATGGTGCCAGTCCCTTTGCCTCTGATGCTACGGTTACTCAGGGAGCCTCAACCTCAGCTATGAATTTTCATTTAGATCATTTTGTTGAGAAAGACGATGATATTGAGAGCTACCTAAATAGGTATGAACTATTAGCTACCACGTATGGGTTAGAGAGAGAAAGGTGGAGCTTAAAGTTATCTCAGGGACTTCGTGGGGCAGCTTATGAAGTTTTTGCAAAAATGAGCAGAGGTGATCAGGAAAATTATGACATGCTAAAGCAGGCTCTTTTGTTAAGGTATGAAAAGAATGCAGAGTTTTACAGGAAAAAATTTAGGAATGCTAAACTACTGTCAGGTGAAACCTATCACCAGTTCTCTGCACGCATAGAGACATACTTGGAGAAATGGACTTCTCTGGGAAAACCCAAGATCTTAAGGAAATGGTCCTTATAGAGCAACTAAGAGAGTCCATGGCTCCAGACCTGAGAAAGTTTCTCATGGAACAAGGTGCAGAGAGGCTGGGTGAGTTGCTAAATGTTGCTGAAAGGTATCAAGCAGCTCAAGCAGAGGTAACAGGTAATAAAAAGAAACAGGTGGACAACTTTAGGGCACCACAGAATTTTAATAAATTTGATCCTAAGGATCAAAATAAAGGTAAGCACCAATTTGATAGGCCACGGTATGAAAATAAAAATAAAGTCCCACAATTCGATGAAAGGAAATATGATGAAAGAAAATCTTTCAACCAAGGAAAAAGGTGGTGTAAAAATTGTAAGATGAACAATCATGACACTGACCATTGTAGAAGGAAACCTCCTCATTTTGCTGCTATGACATCGGGGAAAAAGGAAAAGAAGGGCAAACCTGAAGAATTACAGGAACCATACCACCCCCCAGTGTGTGAAGATGTCATCTGTAATGGTGTCACTATAAGATGTTTATATGATACCGGTTTAGATTACGATTCCGTTGTGAGTTCTCACCTGGTGCAGGCCGATCAATACACCACAGAAACAGTGGAGATTCAAACTGCAACCAAGGATGTAGCTACCATGACACTTCCCGTCGCCCGAATAAAAGTGAAAACGCGATATGTGGAAGGAATCATAAAAGCAGCAGTGATAAATGAGCCAATCTACCCTCTAATATTGGGGTGTAGATATGTCTTCTTGGGGAATCCCAAGAGACCTGTGATATTGGCAACAGTGCAGACCAGATCACAGTCAAAGAAGGAGGAGGATAATCCCATAAATACTCACCCAGATGAGATGAGGAAGGCACAGGCGGAGGACAAAACACTCAAGCCATGTTTCAAGAAGTTGCCCAAATCTCATACACCTCCAGGCAAGGGAGAGTTTTATATGAAGAACAAACTGATATATAGGAAGGCTGGATCTGAATCCAATGGTCACGGACAGCTGGTCCTTCCCACTTCATATAGGACTAAAGTGTTGGAACTAGGGCATGCGATTCCCTTCAGTGGTCATATGGGAATCAGCGCAACAGGACAGCGAATAGCTTGTCACTATTTCTGGCCAGGAATAACTGAAGATATCAAACGATATGTAAAATCCTGTCCAGAGTGCCAACGAGTAGCACCTAAACATTGGACTGCACCAGCAACTCTGGGGGAAATGCCCATAGTGGGAACACCCTTTGAGAGAGTTGCCGTGGATCTTGTGGGACCTCTCACCCGAACCAAGAGAAGGAACAGCTACATTCTGACTCTGGTGGACACTTGTTCTATGTGGGGAGAGGCAGTAGCCCTGTCATCGATTGATTCTAAACATGTGGCAGAGGCATTGCTCACAATTTTCACAAGGTTAGGCTTTCCCAATCAAATCTTGACTGATAATGGCTCTCAGTTCAAGGGGAAACTAACTGAAGAAGTTTTCAGGATCTTTCAGGCCAAACACTTCCATTGTAGTGTGTATCATCCCCAAGGGAACGGCCAAGTGGAAAGATTTAACGGCACATTGATGTCGATCCTGAGAAAGTTGGCACACGAAAAACCAGATACATGGGACCAGTACCTGCACGCCGCCCTCTTTGCTTATCGGGAGGTACCCCATAGTTCAACCGGTATGGCCCCGGCAACATTATTGTTTGGAAGGCCAATAAAAGGTCCACTTGAAGCTTTGTTAAGAACGTGGACTGATGAAAAGGCAGAGGAAAACATTACATCTTCATACCAATATGTGAATGAGCTGACCACTCGGTTGAAAACTGGCTGGAAACTTGCCAATGAAAATTTGAAACAAGCCAGGAAGAAACATGCTGCCTATTATAACAGGAAGGCGAAAGACAGAAATTTGGCTGTGGGAGAGAAGGTACTGCTTCTTTTGCCCGGGAGTCAGAATAAGTTACAAATTGGATGGCAGGGTCCATATACAGTTCTAGAGAAGGTGTCTAGAACAAATTATAAGATAGATAAGAAGGGGAAAGAAAAAATCTATCATGTGAATCTCCTGAAGAAATATTTGGAAAGAGAACATCAGGAAGAGACACACTTGTTGACCTTGTCCATCGCCATGGAGATGAAAAAGGAACCACTTTCATCATTTGAATATCCATTACACCCCTGTGAGACAGCAGCACAGGTGAAAATCAGTACACATTTAACGAAAACTCAGAAAGAGAGAGTGCAACAGGTTCTAAATAATCATGCAGAGGTGTTAACAGACCGACCAGGGCATACAAACCTATTGGAATATGATATGAAACTCATAGACTCCACACCTGTCTGTATGAAACCATATTCGATTCCGTTTGCTAAGGAAAAAGCTTTGAAGGAAGAGATAGACTATCTATTGAAGGAAGGAATTATTTCGCACAGTGAGTCTTCGTATAGCTCCGGTGTTGTACTCTTAAGGAAGCCCTCTGGAGAACATAGACTCTGTATAGATTACAGGAGACTGAATGCTATTACAGAAGGACAGGTGGATCCATTGCCGGATACAAATCAGCTGTTTGCCAGACTAAATAAAGCTAAATATTTCTCAAAAGTGGATCTGAGTAAAGGATACTATCAGATTCCAGTAAAGCCTGAGGTTAGACCATACCTAGCTTTTAGTACCTCAGAAGGACACTATGAGTTTAATAGATTGCCATTTGGATTGAAGAATGCGCCTAGTGTCTTCTCTAGAATGATGAGAAAATTATTGGATCCTCTGAATAATCCCTGTATAACAAATTTTATGGATGATATCCTTATAGCAACAGAAACATTTGAGGAACACATTGACTCTCTGAACATGCTGTTTGATCGACTTAGGGAGGCAAATTTAACAGCCCGACCAACCAAATGTTGCGTTGGATGTAAAGAATTGGAATTTTTGGGACACACAGTTTATCAGGGAAACATGACCCCTGACCCAAAGAATTTAGAGAAACTACAGAAAGCCCCGAGACCACAAACCAAGAAGGACGTGAGATCCTTTGTCTCATTATGTGGTTTCTACCAGAAGTATATCAAAAACTTTAATTCCATATGTGCACCTTTAACGGAATTGACACGTAAAGGACTTCCAGATCGCATTACATGGACACCACAATGTGAAATGACTTACCAAGAATTGAAGGAAAAGCTCACAAGTAAACCCATTTTGAAATTACCTGACTTAAGTCAAGAATTCATAGTAAGGACGGATGCAAGTAATATTGGGTTAGGTGCAACTTTACTACAGAAATCAGATGCATTGGATGGGGAATTAAGCCCAGTGGCATATGCTAGCAGAAAGTTGAATAAAGCTGAAATCAACTACTCAACTAGCGAAAAAGAATGTCTTGCAGTAATATGGGCAATAAAGAAATTCAATATTTATCTATATGGGAAGGCATTTAAGTTGCAAACTGACCACAAACCTTTATCGTTTTTAGCACAGGCTAAGCATGAGAACTCTAGGTTACTCCGATGGTCTTTGCTTCTGGCTCCATATAATTTTAGCATTGAATATATATCTGGAAAAACCAATCTGGGAGCGGATTTTTTAAGCCGCCATCCGTGTGAGGAGAATCACCGTAAACCCCAGAAATAATAATAAATTTCTCTATGTGTATATAGAATAAAGGACTGACATATAATGTCTGTTTTAAGAGGGGAGGTGTCATGAAATATTCTAATCCACATATATAAATTATTAGGTAAATATAAAGCCTAACAAATAAAATTAATAAAGAGAAGAGCAATGGAAAAATGACAGTGCTGTCACAATGAATGTACTCGAAATCCCCCTTGTTTTCTGCTTCGTCTGCAAATTGTAACGCTTTCACGTTGATAGTAAAAGCTTACTGTATTATTACCCGCCTTCTTCAATGAAACGTGTGCTGCATTTCTAAGAAAAACATTGAGACGTACTGCGTAATGACCTAAATTAATCCTAACATTAATTATATTACGTTACCAAAACGAACGAACAGATGGACAAAAGGATAGCGAGAGGGGAGGGCTGAAAATCAGGAACGCATGCAACACGCGACGCGCGATATACAAATGCTGGCATCACGCGTGTAAGTCTACAAGCACTAACTTTTTCAGACGGACAGTGATAAAATACACTACCCTTTCCCAGAGTTAGGTTTATAAATCATAACAAACTCTTATTAGAAAAGATAACAATAGATGGGTTTACGTTTGAACACATAACAGTACCCAGACAGCACATCTTCCAAACAGGAGGTAGAAGAAATTGCATATTTTGAACGCAGCCACGTAGCTCCTTTAAATTAGTATTTTTGGGTTCCTTAGGGCTTGCTGACAAATAATATGTAAAACGTTACGCAAATAGTCCAGGAATTAATAAATTATACCCAAAATAAAATATTGGGGGTGCCTGACAGCATAAAATCATTTCTGCTCATAAGATTTTTTTTTAACGTGTTTTGAAAAAAATTTACGTTACAGAAATAGCCTACCATGTAAACTTCAAATTGATTGGAGCGCAACAAATGAAAGCCTAACCACGATTGGTCGGGCTATAAATACTATCTTGGTTGTTAGGGGAGACGGGAAAAGATAACATTTTTTCAAACACTTGTCGAAACGTGGCTCATTGGCCAGTCTCGCTGATATACACACTTGGGAGCGTTAGTTCGAAACCACTTGTTTAAATACACTTGATAAAGCATCAGTGCGTTGAAGCCAGCTTATATTTGGCTCAATAAAAGCCTGGAAGATAAGCAGAAGGAAATTTGTGCCAGTTTGTGCCAGAATTCATTGCTAATCAACGTATCTGTGTTATTCGTATGAATTGTGGTAAGCTTGAACCATTTAATATCTTTTAATGAAAATTGAATGTGAATTGTTGATTTATGCCTGTATATATATGTGTAGTTCAGTGGCAAACGTGAGGTAAAGCCTAAAATGCTCCAGCCTGAACAGAGGGTGTCGGAGAGAAGTAAAACGGCATGGAATGGCCAAATAGTACACTGACACCTGGATGATTGACTAGAAAGAAATAATGCTGGAAGTGCAGAGGCGTAGTGACCATTAAGGATGGTAATGCTGGTATAAAGTATTTCAGATGAAGCTGACTGTTGGCCTAACGCTCTGAACGCAATGTTTGTGCTGTATTGTGATCAGTGTAAAAGAGAATATAAATTAGTTATGAAGTAGAAGGTACATCCTTCTTGATTTCAGGGACAGTGGTCTTGATGGTACTGAGCAGCATCTGGTCAGAGATTTGCTGAATCCAGTGTCGGACAGCATACTCCTTGGTCCTTTTAGCTATCAGTGAGGTGTCTCCAGAGCCCAGAAGAGAATTCGAGCAGAGGAGTCCTCTCCTGCCGCCATCACTCAAGATAAGCAGAGTTGGCCAGCTGAGCTCAACATTATGTCCCCTCATCTTGAAATAACTTTATAAAAATACCATTCAGAGGGGAATTTACTTGTCTTAAAATCAGGAACTGTGAACATCTCCAATAATAGTCCCTAAAGACAAACTATTGAAGTCATGATGACCAATACCAACAGAGCTTGAACAAAACAAAACCAGTATTACCTCATTTTACTACTACACAACTGACACACATAGAACATTTGTACTAATATATGTCACTACAATATTCATATTAAATACATTCTGTACATAACTTGTAATTTAAATTGATTGTGATTCCTGGTTCCCTTGTAGTTGAATCAGGACACATATTCATTCATGCCAGTAATGAATACATATTGTTATTTGAAAGTTCATCAGTGACTCTTTTAAGATATCTTTGTAGAGTGTTATATGTATGTGAGTGTCACAGTGTTGTCAAGAGTAGTGGATTAAATTAAATTGTTTATCTGTCTGTTGTTGTGACTTACACTTCACCATACTCATACCCTAGACACATAACGTAGCATCACACTATTCCAGAATAATTCTGACTGAGATATATAGATATGTGGTAGCAAGTAAGGTTATCTATAATACACTACTCTTAATAGATATAGATACCTTCACAGCTGATCTCAGTCAGTACACTAAGTTCCCTATAAGTATTTATAACTTCCCACTTCACCACATATATATATATATATATATATATATATATATATATATATATATATATATATATATATATATATATATATATATATATATATATATATATATATATATATATATATATATATATATATATATATATATATAGATACATATATATATATATATATATATGTATGTATGTCTCTCTTCTGCTATCATCATACAAGCTGTTCATGAAATTAATTCAATCTCGACACATGCAGTGGATTGTTGACACCCAGCGACTGTCACCTCGGCAAAAAGGATCATTGCCAAGAAATGGTCTTCAAGAACATGTCTTCACCTTAAAAACAGCAGTTAGTGACTTTCTACATTCATCAGGAAAGGCCTATCTGTGCTTTATTGATATTAAAGATGCATTTGGCAGCATTGACCACGAGTTTATGATAAGGGAGCTAAGCGAATCAGGCTACCCGGACGTCTTTGTCAACATCACCAAAGATATATACAGTGGCTCCTCCTATCAAGTTAAAAACGCCAGTACTATCACAAACCGGATCGAGCGTAAGAAAGGTATTATTCAGGGGTGCCCATGGAGTGTCATTGTATTTGAACAAGGCATTGATAAATGGCTGCGGTGGATTGAGCAAGGTTATCAAACACATCACATACCGAATCCCATTCAAGGGTATGTGGATGACGTAAGTCTCTTCGCCACCAACATACACGACTTACAATCAATGGCACAGAAGACAACAGTATTTATGGAGACCAGCGGGATGGAGGTTAAGCCACAAAAGTGTGCAGTGTTCAGCGGTCAGCGAAGCGGAAACAATTGGGTCAACACTCGTAAGGTGGACATTAATATCCAAGGTCATGAAATCCCCTCTTCTGATCGAGGGCGTTCCTACAGATACCTAGGACATGACATTACAATTGATAATACATCAGACCAGTTTCAAGCAAGCAGCCTTATATTAGAATTTAGATCAAATTTAACCAAATTAAGCTGTGCCCCACTACCAACATCAGCAAAGATCTCATTAATTAACCCGATGTGTTTCGGTCCTCTCATGTTTTATTTTTCTAACATACACTTCACAGAAAAACAACTTAAAGAAATTGAAGATGAAATTGTACACCACGTTAGAACATGGCTAGCGCTAAATGAATCATCCACAAGGAGCTATTTCTTTTGTCCCAGGTCGAAGGGTGGCCTTGGCATACCAAACCCCTTCATATTATACCACTCTCGACATATTTCATTCCTTGTCAGTATGCTCAATTGTGATGATAGTCTTGTAAAAACTGCAGCGATAAACTCGTTAGATAGACATATGAAAAAACGTAAAATAGACCAAGTAGATGATGATAGGAATAACTTTGCAAGTTACGAGTTAAATGAAACAAACCATCTAGCTAAAAGATCGAAGGTGAATTGGCCAAAATCATTTTGGGTAGAACTGAATGAAGAATGCGCGCGTGAAGGAGTGAGTGTGAAAGTGGATGACAGTGGCCATTACACTGTACATTTAGATGTAGATGAAGATGTGAGTCTAACATACAAGTCAGCAAATGCTTTTTATTCTGGATTTAAATCACATAAACTTAACCTAATTCTAAGTGAACTAAAAAGTAAATCGTCACAAGGGAAATAGTGCGCGAAATGGAATGCGAAAGTCTTTTACATCTATACTACCCACAGACATACACGAAAATGTGCAAAATATGTAACCACCCATACGAAACAGTGTCACATTTATTGAATGGATGTACCAAATTTCAAACATTATACCAACAAAGGCACAATAGAGCTGTAGACATTATTTATGAGAAACTGAAATCCTCATACAATAATAAGAGTGACATAACAATAAATAAAGAGATAATAGTTAAACCATCACTTTTCGGCAGCAGTAACACCTCATTTAAGACACATGCCGTAAAACCTGATTTAACGATAATCAATCGACAGAACAAAACAGCTTTTATAGTAGAGGCAGCAATACCATATGACGCCCATTTAGATAAATGTTACCAACATAAATTTGATAAGTACTATCCATTGGCTGCAGAAATTAACGAACTAGGCTATCGTACGCATGTAATCGTACTGATAATTGGTAGTTTGGGTCATGTGCATGCAAAGTGTGTGAGTGGATTAATGTCGCTAGGGTTGCGGAAATTTGAAGCAAAGGTTTTATGTAAATATGTCAGTATCAGTGCAATTATAGGTTCTTACAGAATATGGAAACTTCGATGTAAAAAACACCCATGTTAAATTGCTGAAATGTTTTCCCCACCGTCTAATCTCAATTGTGCTCTGTCTACTATACCAAACGACTATTGTATTTGATGCTATATTTAATATCTCACTCTACTAGCTGTCAAAGTTTTTTTATGGCAAACAGAAATTCTGATAAAACCCCCATGTAAAAACAACCATATTGCTCAACTTGAATGGTATTCCACACACATTTTGTAAATTTCAATAATTCTCATTTTTTTGGCAGGTTATATCATATCATTATATGCCAATGTCTTTTAGAAAGCTTAAAAAATTTTATGTATGTGTAACACAAAGGTTCGATGTAAAAACACCCACATATAACTACTTGAGACGTCTTCAACACTTTATGTAAATTCTAATGATTCTCCTATATGCCATATTGTATCTATTATATCATGTCTGTACATATTAATGTATTTTATGGAGAATAAAGATTCTGATATGTATGTATGTATGTATGTATGTATGTATGTATGTATGTATGTATGTATGTATGTATGTATGTATGTATGTATGTGTGTGTGTATGTATGTATGTATGTATGTATGTATGTATGTATGTATGTATGTATGTATGTATGTATGTATGTATGTATGTATGTATGTATGTATGTATGTAGGTTTAGGTGAGTCGGGTGTTATATTTAGCGTTACTTAGAGTTAGGTTTAGGTGAGCTTGGTGTTAGATTTAGCGTTACTTAGGGTTAGGTTTAGGTGAGCTTGGTGTTAGATTTAGCGTTACTTAGGGTTAGGTTTAGGTGAGCTTGGTGTTAGATTTAGCGTTACTTAGTGTTAGGTTTAGGTGAGCTTGGTGTTATATTTAGCGTTACTTAGGGTTAGGTTTAGGTGAGCTTGGTGTTAGATTTAGCGTTACTTAGGGTTAGGTTTAGGTGAGCTTGGTGTTAGATTTAGCGTTACTTAGGGTTAGGTTTAGGTGAGCTTGGTGTTAGATTTAGCGTTACTTAGGTTAAGTTTAGGTGAGCTTGGTGTTAGATTTAGCGTTAGTTAGGTTTAGGTGAGCTTGGTGTTAGATTTAGCGTTAGTTAGGTTTAGGTTAGTTGGGTGTTGATTTAGCGTTACTTAGGTTTAGTTGGGTGTTAGATTTAGCGTGGGACCCAAAGATGCAGCAATAGTGAATGCAGTCAGCGACCCATAGCTTGACTGCTTGCATCAGGATCAGCGAACCAGCTGGTCAAGACCGTGCTCCACCTACACGTGGTGGTCCTGGAAACAGTCTGCAGCAGTACAGTCTGGCTGAGCGAGTACGGATCGAAATGGGAAGGCAAACCCGGTCCCTAAAAAATGCCGTGCTGAAGTCGGATGTGTCGACCGAAAGGTGCAGATATCAAAGCTTAGGCGTAAACAGACACAACGCAACCACCGTCCTTTTCAGGGCGAACGAGGAAGAAGAAGAAGAAGAAGAATATATATATATGTATATACATATATGTATATATATATATGTATATATATATATATATATATATATATATATATATATATATATATATATATATATATATATTTTATGTATATTATATATATATATATATATATATATATATATATATATATATATATATATATATATATATATATATATACTGAAGCACATTAAAAACGCACCACTAGTATAATCCAGGAACAGAGTGTGAAATGTAAATATAAGTGTTTACAAGTTTACATATTTGGAATCTTTATTCATTTTCCTATGAATCCATGCTGGTCATTAATTTGTACATTTGATTGTTATTAAATTCATTGCATTCTGTGCAGGCAAGGGAGAAAACCAAAAATACAAAAAAATGCACGTGCGTTATCCTGCTGGAGAAGCTGCAAGTCTGGATAAATTGTGAACGCAGGAGCAACCAGTGCATCCAGAACCTCATCTCGATATGTCACAGCATTAACATTTCCACGGAAGACGTGAAGAGGCAAGCGATGGTGAAAACTGAATCCTCCCCAATGTGAATACTGCCACCTCGAAATCGGTTGACACAGCAATCTGCAAAGCGCTCTTCACACCGTCGCTAAATCCGCATACGTCCATCTGCAAAGGATATGTTGAATCTGTTTTCGTCTGTGAATAGGACAGCATTCAACTGCAGTCTTGTCCATCTGATATGTTGCTCTGCCCATTGCAGGCGCTGCTAACGATGTCTGTGAGTCAAGTTTGGCCCAACATAAGGTCGTCTTGCAGTAAGGCCTGTATCTCTGAGTCGTCGTATGACTGTCATTCGAGAGACTTGCCCATGTCTACCCACTATTGCTCTTGCTGTTTGACTTGCCGGGAGAGTCAATTCCTTAGGTGACTCAGCACAATATGACGATCTTGCGCAGGGGTAGTAACTCGTGGTTGGCCACTCCGAAGTCTATCCCGGGCACTGCCAGTGGTTCCGTAACGTTCATTGAGACGTACAATAGTGCTGTGGTGGCAATTCATCCTTCTGGCAATGGCCCGCGAGCTCATTCCGGTCTCCAACATACAAATGGCTCGTTGGCGGTCGTTTTCAGATAGTCGTGGCATTTCAAGCACATGTACTGGGTGTTTTGTCTCAACGGCCTTTTTATACCGAGTATACTGCCACAACGCGTACACATTTTCAGGGTCATAGCTGTTGAGAATCGTGTTGCACATGTAACTTTCATCGTTTTCATGTAGTCTGTACACACACCCATGGGTTGAATCTTGCACTTTCCATTTCCAGCAGCCATTCGCTCTCTACCGCATGGCAAAACACGGGGGAAAATCCATTCCCACACTTTTTTTTGCAGAGGAATTCGCTGAATTAACTCAGCTGGGGGTTTGAACGGGCTAAACACCATTGCTTAAATCCTTCACAAAAGGCGACGGACAGATATAAGTTAACCATTGCTCAGCTAAATGCTGCATGGTTTTTGACTTCTGAATTATCTTGTGAATTATCTTCGGATAGAAGCGTCATTACACTTCTATCTACATCTCTGCCAAGAGTAATCTTGTGCGAAGGTAGAAACCGTTAACGACCCATTTAGATACTCTTGAGTTTTTTCCACTGTTGGACCACTACTGCAAAGCAGTGGAGGCAATCCGTGACATTAACTTTACTGGGAATCGAACCCGGTATTTCTAGAATTCAAGGTCGACGCCATACCTCTTAGCTACTCCTCGTCTAGCGTTGACTTCAGGCAACTATTACCAAAAACGGAAAGCAGATAAATATCTCTTCCAAGTATCGGGTCTCCTGATATTAAACCTCAGACATCCTCCGCTTCCATCCACCTTTCATCTTTCTCAGAAATTTATCCCTATCCCTGAGCATTAAATCTAAACCCATTGAGTCAGATGAAAGTGTTTTGGACTGCAAAAGACGACAGCTGAAACATTCTAAAAATATATAAATATACATAAAAAAAACTTACTAAAACGTTGGCATACATAATACATACACCATGATATTATCATCAACTACATGCTTCCTAAGGAGCTTGGGGCTACCTCTGCTGTTGGTTCCTTGTGGGGAAGCCCGCACGAAGCAGTCACCAGCTCTTATAATTGTGGTTTACGTGGCAAGTTATTTTAAGTGATGAAGTCGCCAGCCTCATATGCAACTGTACATCCACAAGCAATTTACGCATTTCAGATGCAAATATAAAATGATAAAATATACATGTTACAACTTACCACACTGGATTTGGATTTCGCCTCGAGTATTAGCGGGCGTACGAAAAAAAAAATTGGTTATCTCGGCTATCTGATTTCTAATTGACGAAGATGGAAATCAGCCCATAAGTCTCAAAGTGCTCTAGATTATAAGCGAAATTGTTTTTTCATACACACATGGCTTCTCATAAGGTTCCGTTGTGGAAAGATCCTATCAGAAGTAGTTTACTTTAGCATTCCAATACTTAACGAACCAAAAGCAATGCGTCTGATTGTGGTAGGTGTTTTCCCCACCCTCATGTGATCATTACTACATGGCAACAAACGATATTGCCCCTTTCACGTTATTTTAAAACTCATCTGAACATATTCCATGACCAAATAAGGTCTTGCCACTTCCGTGTTACTTGTCATGTTTATCAAAATCACTACATCGCCGATCTATTCTAATTATTACGTCTGGTAAATCTCTACCAAGGTATTACTTTCCCATAGTTGTTTATTACAACAAAGTCATCGGTATAGTGTTATATCATTTTTCGTGCTCCAATCTAAAGATTATTATCTTCCAACATCCCTGTTTGTCCAAACTTTCCAGCTGGTCGTGTCTAGACATAATGTGAAGACAGACCATATTTTTGGGCAAGTCATGTTTGCAAAACTAATACGTTATCTAAAAATGTCATCTGTTTTCCAGATGTCAGACTCATTCCCCAGGTGTTTGTCATCATTTGCCGGCTGTTTTAAACTAGCAGATACATTTTCTGTCTGGATGGAAGTTTATTACGTAATCTGACAAGAGATAATTTGCTCAGTACGCAAAAAACTTAGCAGCGAACAAACGTATATCAATGTTGCTTCCAAACAGGTCAAATGGTCGAATAAACCACGTTGTATGACAAGATGTGACAAGGTAAACTTGGTCGATGAAGCGAAAAAGCATTTGCACCTTAGGGAGATAAAAGATGATGATTGCTAGTTAACTAACCTACATTCTATTACGTTGTTTCTTTGTGAGTATTAAAAAAAATTTGGGAAATAAATTGGAAAATGGAGTGGGGGAGAAGAGATTTGTGACGCCACATGAGGGGAGGTCTGGGTTTTTGTGACTAAGTGAAAAGGAGGAGGAGTTTAAAAAATGACAAAAATTGCGTGACGTCATACGTGGACGACACCTTACGATTGGCCCTACACACCTGCCCAAATTCATGTGACGCCCCTTGCCGTGACCAACATTAATCGTTCTACAAACATCTGGAATCTTAACCCATCACTCACTACAGATTACGTCAATCTCTGGCAGTCTGTATTGGGGACATCGTGAGGAAGTAAGCTAATTATAGAATTTGTTTTTCCCGTTAGAAGCTTTTAGTGGGGTACTGTCTTGTTGAGAAGTAACCTCTTTGAACACAGCGGTTTAATCATTCCTTAATCTTAAAAGTGACATAAGATTATTTGTGCTCAGTCTGCACTGTTTACGATGGACCCAGTACACCCCTGACCAGATACTGTCGGATTACATTCTTGCACCCAGCTAAACCGTTGACTTTGTAACTGAGTAGTTTTCTTTGTTACTCACTTAGGTATTATTTTATCCGACGTTACAAACCTATCGTTGCGCACATTTCTCTTATTAAGTTATTTAGTTATACATTTGTGATATAATTTAAGGACTGTTGGCTAAAGCAATGATCTTCATAATTTTTCCATGCACCTTTACGCCGGAATTTGATAAACACATACACCCTTAAACCAGGTTCTGAGAAACTCATACACCTTACACCAGGCTCTGAGATACTCATACACCCTTACACCAGGCTCTGAGACTTTCATGCCCCCTTGCACCAGGCTTTGAGATACTCACACAAACTTACACCAAGCTTTGAGACACTCATACACAATCACACCAGGCTTTGAGACACTCACACACAATCACACCAGGCTGTGAGACACTGACACACAATCACACCAGGCTGTGAGACACTCACACAAAATCACACCAGTCTTTGAGACACTCACACACAATCACACCAGGCTTTGAGACACTCATACACAATTATACCAGCTTTGAGACACTTATACTTCCTTACATTGGACTGTGAAAAACTCACACACCTTTACATTGAACTGTAAAAAACTCGTACACCTTTGCATTGGGCTGTGACGACCTCATCCATCCTTATATTGGACTGTGAAGAACCGATACACCTTTACATTAGTCTGTTAGAAACTCATTCACCTTTACACCGGGATTTGAGAAACTCGTACACCTTTATATCGGGATTTGAGAAACTCGTACACCTTTATATCGAGATTTGACAAAGACATACACTTTTACCATCGGGAATCGATAAACTCATTCACCTAATAAGTCTTAATATCCTACCATATTCAGTTTACATACTTTTTTATTATAACGACAATTTACGGAGTAAATGCTCTCAGAATACCAGGAAGCGTGTAGATATTACATTATAACTTTCTCATCATAAATGGTTTTTTTTTAAAAGGTAGTCTCACAGCAGATACTGTCTTAGGGTAGTGAAGTGTTAGAGACTTCTCCACACTAGGTCCAGCATCGAGAGATGGGGGTGACCAGTTACCTTCCTCGCTGCCTTTTATTTCCCTAACTCAACGTCAGGTACCCATTTACAGCTGGGTAAACTGGAGCGTGTCGTTACCGTCATTCAAACCCAGCACCTTTGCGGCAGGAGACTAGCGCTCTAACCACTTTTTCAAATCGGACGCTCATCATAAATGGAGGGAGCGATATTAACATTTCACTTTTCACTCGTTACGGAGCATGGAACCACATCTTCCTCTGGTCCACTTCCAGCAAACCTGCACGAAAGCATTCACATTTATGTGCTGTTGTAGCCGTGGTTTCCTTACCTTTGTGATTTACATTATGAGGTTGCCAGCCGCATGCGCAACCTTATATTAGCCGCGTGCGTCTTATGATACACTTGATAGAGCCGCAGTGCTATTCTTTCTTTGTTCCCCCCATAGACCCCCGGGAACTATACGGGGTTTACTTGGTTACACTTGACCAATTCAAATAACCACTATCTTTTTTGCCAGGGCCTTGTCGCATCTTCACCAAAGCCTTTTGAAACAGAACGTTTTAAGGGGGTATCAATACAGCTTCCAGGGCTCATGTAACGGTTTCTTTTGACATCATGGGGTAACCTAGCTGATACAGTGTGATCCCGGCTTACGCGAAAGTTATGTATCGAAAGCGTAATTTGAGATTCGCGTAATTTGAGAATCGTATAAATTGTGATAATTTTCCCCATAGAATTTTTCAGGTCGTTACATTTAAGGGGATGCTTCTGCAAAAGAAATAAAACTAAGAAATAATAAAAGAACAACAAAGAATGAGAAATCAGTGATCGACATTGCCATATTTAGGAAGAGCTCATTCAAGTATGTCCGGGATGCTAGAGTGTGGAGGGGGCCAGAGATTGAAAGTGATCACTACCTGCTAACAATTAAAAGAACAACTGAAAGAATTGCCCGGCCTAGGAATTGCCTGACATCACGCAAGAAGCTAATTAAACGAACAGGAGAAACGAGCATTAAGACCTACAAGCTGAGAGCCAGAAGTTAAGACCAGATATCAGGGGCTTATTGCTACAACAGTGAGAAACACAGAAGAACAACCTGATGACATGGAAACCCTCTGGATTCAATGACATCACAAAGACAGCAGAAGCATGTGGTGAAGTCCGACTTGGGTAGAAGAGAAAGAGGACACCTTGGTGGACAGAGGACGTTAAAGAGAAAATATGAGAGAAGAAAAAGGCATGAAAACAATACTTAGGAGCTACAAACACAGCGGAAAAAACATATAAATAAAGAGAATATGTGATACTCAGAACAGAAGCTGTCACGGATTTCCCCCCTTAGCTCTGCAACCGTGGTCCACCAGTGGCCAACACTCAAGACTATCTAATATGGATCTTCCAAGGTGTCTCTCTTCGCACAAGATTACTCTTGGCAGAGTTGCATATAGAAGTATAATAATGCTTCTATCTCAAGGGAGTTTCACAAGATGTTTTCATAAGTCAAGAACAATGCTGCATAGGGCAGAGCACTATTAACTTATATCTGATCCATCGCCTTTTGTGAAGAATGAAGCAATGGTGTTAGCCCGTTCAACACTCCAGCTGGTGTAAATCCAGCGAAATTATTTTATAAGTATGTGCTCTATATATGTAAATATATATCTAGATGTATATATATATTAAAGAGTCTTACTCATACGTTTGCTTTCATACCTATAATAACTGAATCAACAGTGATTGTTTAGTTTTAAAATAACATGTAACAAATTTAATAATCAATTAGTTTTAACAGGTTAAAATAGCGATGGAATGATGGTCAATTTATAGATGTCTATAATATTGTCTTCACTGAGACTTGGGTGAGAATTTAAAAACAATTGTCTTTTTGTTGCTTCCTTAATAAACTTAGCTGGTCTAAGTGAGCCCTGCAGCCGTGGTTTCGTCAATTCTTTTGTGATGAGGGCACGTCTTCACACAACTTGTCCAATGTAGGCAGTTAGTGTTGATTCCATGCTTTTAACTCACAACTAGTGACGTCGAAACTTTAGTCTTGCAGCTTCGTACCATGAACAGTCTGATAGCTTCGTTCCACGAACTTTAGACAAAATAAAAAGAATAAATGCCTCTGCTTACATTTGTGGGCTGCAAATTAACAGGCGCATTGTCTCGCTGTCCACCCACCAATGTAAGCCTCTCTGAATAATTATTCTCCCTGAGTATACACAGTATAACTCGGAGAATATGATTATAAATCACTGTTATTCTTCTGGTTACTTTAATGGGGAAAATGTGTCTGGACAGCGTGAGGGCAATGGCTTGCCTGAATTACAATTAACAAGGTACATATATCTCACGAAATGATATTATACACTTTAGGCACGTGTGATGTAATCATCACGCATCACTGCTCCATTCGGAGTCTGGTGTCACCTCTGCTGTGGGTTTTCTGTACGACTGGCAAGAAGCAGTTACCAACGCTTACTGTAGTGGTTTATGAATATACTATTTTCATATGTTGAGGTTGCAGCCTCAGATATAACCATTTAGCAAGAAAAACGTGTCAAATTCACATGGTAAAATAAATGTTTACACTTACCCCAAAGTAATTTTTGGGAACACAATCTCCTGGCACAGTTAGAATGAACACATCACGTTGATGCTTTCGAATCACTTGGTCTGGGAAATTTTAGTATTCCTTTTATGACGGGTGATCTGATTCCTTAGGTCTCCAGTCTTTGAATTTAAAAATGCGGGTTTACTTTTTGTGGCGTTTGTTTTATAGTGTTTGATATCACGATAAAGTAATCCATGAAGGCTAGTAACCAGCCAACTTCAATCAGTGCGACAACAAATTTCCATCACGTATATCATATTTAATTCACAGTGTCCACAAGACAATTAGCATCTATTGATCTGCAGATTACTTCCAAATTAAGTATTCATACACTTTAAACATGGCAGCATTCTGTCCGTATTCCCTCTTAGGCTTAAAATATCGACGCAGTGAATTCTCAACACACAATTCCCATTCACATATTCCGAAATAAAGCTACCCTTTAGGTAGTATACACAGTGACCCCATTAGTGTAAAGTTTGTCAACACAATGAATCTTCTTTCTATCCCAAACATTCCCACGTCACCTATGCAGTACGCATAGCGACGAGTCGCAATAGTACCGCGCTTGCCAGCACCATAATCATCCTCCTTATTTCTGGCATGGGGTGTGCAAAAGCCCACGCCACAACTTTTAAGTTTCAAAGTTGCCCAAATACTTCGATCTGTCTCTTATAATTTTGGAATTCTTAGTCCGATGTTTCTCTGGCTCCTAAGAGTTGCTAATTTGACGTTGCGATGCAGTCTGATTTGTGACTCCGATTTCGCTAGATTATATTTCCATTTCTTAGTTCAAATCCCAGATTGTACTTCCGACGAATTTGCCAATGAAAGTTAGTCTATTCCGGCTGTCAAATTAAGCCAATGGTAAGCTCTTCAGAACTTTATGGGTCGGGGTGTTAAATCATAATATCCCCCGCGTGTTTTAAAATATCAAATTTTAAAATTCCAACGCGTGATCTCTTTCTAATAAGGCAGTAATACTTCCGATTGCATCTTTATGCAAACTCACTGTCGTAATTTTATTTTGAGATAGGTCTTAGAAATAGTGGTCCCGTCCGAGTGGAGATTGATTGTGAAGGCTCTGTGATAGTAAGGGTTAAGAAATAGATAGTTGATTCACAAGAGTGCTGAAAAGAGTAAGGACAGTCTCTGAAATCGGGTAATCTTCTCCGATTTGCCTATCTTACGACAATCTTATTTATCTGTAGACTCCTAAATCTCTCCTGGCTAAACAATTTTGCCAGTTACTCAACACTCATGTACACACACCAATTTGGTGATACAAACACACTGACGTGAATACAAACTACATATAACAGATATAGGGTAATGGGTCGGCCAACACAGTAATATAAGGTTTATGGCGTTTAATATCATTTAAACCAAAATCACAACATTTAGCATGGTACAGTAAAATACAAATAACAAGGTGGGGGGGGGGAGGGGGGGTAGGGGGGGGGGGGGGGATTTAGAATAGTAGTATCCCAATATGCCCTTCCCGCTTGTATAGACAAAAAGAAAAAACCCCAGCCCAAAGACAAGTGTTATCAGAAAGAGACAGTTTAACCAAAAGATAGATTAATTTATTCTGATAGGGGGTTTTACAATATTCAGTATGGGGTGTAGGAACAGAGTCCTAGTATTCTCAAAGTTATCCCTTTACTCAGCAGATTAAGGTTTGGGGAAATAAGAAATGCTACCACATTTAGACCTCAATCAGACTTATTCTGGAATATTGTAATGACTACGTTGAATGTCTAGGGTTATGATATTGATGAAGTGTAAGTTCACAACAACAACAGACAGATAAACACTTTTATTTAAGATTCACAACACTTTACAACACTATAACAAGCACATACTGTTCACACTCTAGAAGACTAGTTTAAGTAAGTCAAGTGTTAAATGTTAAATTATGTATTAGTTTCTTTCAAGAATAGATATCCAGATCCAACTACAGAGTGAATCAGGAATCACCATCAAATGTAAACACAATGTCTATGTACAAAATTATACAAAGGATCTTTGTCCTGTCATAGAATAGTATTACAATATGTGTGTAGTGTGTGCTCTGGTATTAAGAGGTAATACTGGCTTTTGAAGCTATGTTGTTGTTTGTCATCACGACTTCATGTGTTTGTTAATGGTGGAAATAATCTTGAAGGGTTCACAGTTCTTTTTATTTGTAAAACAATAACTGTCCTTCTTGCTTTAGTATTACAGTCACTTTTTAAAGGTGAGTTATACAAGGGTGAGCTACTCTGGCTCACGAATTCTTAACTTATGAGTCGGTGGCAGGAAAACTGTCTCCTCTGCTCGCTTGCTTCTCAGTTATCTTGAAATCCACCAATGGTCAATATCTTGGACAAGGAGTCTGCTGCCTGCCCTCTGGATTTAGCAAAACTCAGACCAGGTGCTGCTCTAATACTTCAGTACCACGGTCCCTGAAATAAGAAGGTTGTACCTCCTTCTTCAGAACTAATAAATAATCTATTTCCACAATGAAGTACAGGACATTACAAACACAGAGTTCAGCGCTGTAGGCCAACTGCTAGCTTCTCATGTGACAATATACCAGTATTCATCTCCCTAATGGTTACAACGCCTCTGCAATTTCAGCGTTAATTCCTTCTATACAATAGGATAGGTGTCATGTTACTAAATGGCAATCCCATATATGCCAATGCAGTTATACTCCTCTCTGACAAGATTTTACATGGTGGAGCAATATCTAGGCTTTGCCTTCTGTTTGCTACTGAACCACACACATACAGACACAATTTATCAATTCATATTCAATTTTCATATAATATATATATATATATAGATATATAGGTAACATGTCTAGCTTACCACAATTCAAGGAAATATACACTAGTACGTTGACTGGCAACGAATACTGGCACAATTTTGATCTGCCTTATCCCAGGCTTTTATTAGAATAATATTAGCGTGGTCTCAACGCAAGTGCTTCTCACAATGATTTATTTTCAAAACTGGCCCTGAACTGACGCTTCTATTTGGCTATATCGAACGCTCTAACCAATGAGACCATGTTTACGAGAGCCTTTGAAAAAAATGTTACCCATTCTACATGTTGCCATAACAACCATATTTGCATTTGCAGTTCGACTAATAAGGTTTTGCCTTACATATTACTACCGCAAATCAAATCGTATCTAACTAGTTGGCCTCATTTCCCCTAAAGCAGTGTTTCAAGCATGCCATTATGAGCAAATATGATCTTGTGCTGTCAGACAACCCCACTATAGTATTTTTGCTATAATTCGTTAAGTACTAGGCTATTTGCGTAACACATAACATATTCTTTGTCAGCAAGTCTTAAGGTACAAGAATATATCAGTTTAATGGGGTTAAGTGGCTTCGTTCAAAATATGTATTATTCTAGTATAGTCGTGTATTTGTTTTTTTTATTTTTTCAAACCGCCACCTGTTCTGCCTTTTCGACTGTTCTGTCAGTATAAAGTCAGGATTTCAGACGTAAAACAGTATTGTGTCATGTTTCCTAATAAGCATTAAACATGTTTTTTTAAAACCTTACCTCGTATCGTTAGTGTTTTTTATTACTATTTATTTGAAAAAAAAACAGGCCTGCATGCCTTTCGCGTGTGATGGCATTAATTTTTTAATTGCGAGACGACGTGGTTTTATTGCATGCGTTCCTCCGTGCATCTCTCTCTCTCGCTTCTAAGACCGTCTGTCTTTTAGGTTACGTAGTGTATATAATGACATTAATGTAATATTATATCTAGGTCATTAAGCAGTGTGTCTATCAAGGTCGTCCAAGAAATACAGTACCAGTTTTATTTTTAGAAACGCGTGTAGTTTATGCAGTAGGCTTGTACTATCAAACGTGGAAGCGTTACAGTTATGCAGACGAAGTAGAAAAAGGGGATCTCGGGTTCAGTCATTATGGCGTTCTACAACACAGGCGTACGCTATTGTGACAGCACTGGTCTTTCACCATTCTTCTTTCTTTTGTATTATTTCGTTCTACTTTGCATTTATTTTCTCATTTATATATGTGGATTAGAATTTTTCACGACAAATTCTCCCCACTTAAAACAGACATCATATGTCAGTCCATAATTCTATATACACCTAGATAAATGCATTACTATTCCTGGTGATCATTGTGATTCTCATCACACGGATGGCGGCTTAGAAAATCCGCATCAACGTTTCGCTGATTTTATTTTTATCATGGATTAATGCAGGTGGGTCAATTCAAAGTAGGCACGACTCAAGAAATCTGCCCCAGACCTCTGCAATCCAAGAATCCATTTCAGATATGTTACTGAACAGCTGCAAGTGTTACTGCTTGTCTTACTACTGCGTAGCAATCAATATTCACCATTTCTCTTCTCTGAGTCTGCTCAACGACATGTCCAGAGGAGATTAGATGTTCCTCAAATTGTACGTTATGAGGAGTTGATCTATATGGTGATATCTGAGTTGTGTAGTGGATCCAATAATTTTCTCATCAGCCTTAATAAACACTCGGACTATCCTCAATTCAAAAAGGCAGCAAGGGAGACACTCTGCTCCTCCGAAATGTTCCCAGCCAACCTCAATCAGACTTATTCTGGAATATTGTAATGACTACGTTGAATGTCTAGGGTTATGATTTTGATGAAGTGTAAGTTCACAACAACAACAGACAGATAAACACTTTTATTTAAGATTCACAACACTTTACAACACTATAACAAGCACATACTGTTCACACTCTAGAAGACTAGTTTAAGTAAGTCAAGTGTTAAATGTTAAATTATGTATTAGTTTCTTTCAAGAATAGATATCCTGATCCAACTACAGAGTGAATCAGGAATCACCATCAAATGTAAACACAATGTCTATGTACAAAATTATACAAAGGATCTTTGTCCTGTCATAGAATAGTATTACAATATGTGTGTAGTGTGTGCTCTGGTATTAAGAGGTAATACTGGCTTTTGAAGCTATGTTGTTGTTTGTCATCACGACTTCATGTGTTTGTTAATGGTGGAAATAATCTTGAAGGGTTCACAGTTCTTTTTATTTGTAAAACAATATTTGTCCTTCTTGTTTTAGTATTACAGTCACTTTTTAAAGGTGAGTTATACAAGGGTGAGCTACTCTGGCTCACGAATTCTTAACTTATGAGTCGGCGGCAGGAAAACTGTCTCCTCTGCTCGCTTGCTTCTCAGTTATCTTGAAATCCACCAATGGTCAATATCTTGGACAAGGAGTCTGCTGCCTGCCCTCTGGATTTAGCAAAACTCAGACCAGGTGTTGCTCTAATACTTCAGTACCACGGTCCCTGAAATAAGAAGGTTGTACCTCTTTCTTCAGAACTAATATATAATCTATTTCCACAATGAAGTACAGGACATTACAAACACAGAGTTCAGCGCTGTAGGCCAACTGCTAGCTTCTCATGTGACAATATACCAGTATTCCTCTCCCTAATGGTTACAACGCCTCTGCAATTTCAGCGTTAATTCCTTCTATACAATAGGATAGGTGTCATGTTACTAAATGGCAATCCCATATATGCCAATGCAGTTATACTCCTCTCTGACAAGATTTTACATGGTGGAGCAATATCTAGGCTTTGCCTTCTGTTTGCTACTGAACCACACACATACAGACACAATTTATCAATTCATATTCAATTTTCATATAATATATATATATATATATATAGATATATAGGTAACATGTCTAGCTTACCACACTTCAAGGAAATATACACTAGTACGTTGACTGGCGACGAATACTGGCACAATTTTGATCTGCCTTATCCCAGGCTTTTATTAGAATAATATTAGCGTGGTCTCAACGCAAGTGCTTCTCACAATGATTTATTTTCAAAACTGGCCCTGAACTGACGCTTCTATTTGACTATATCGAACGCTCTAGCCAATGAGACCATGTTTACAAGAGCCTTTGAAAAAATGTTACCAATTCTACACGTTGCCATAACAACCATATTTGCATTTGCAGTTCGACTAATAAGGTTTTGCCTTACATATTACTACCGCAAATCAAATCGTATCTAACTAGTTGGCCTCATTTCCCCTAAAGCAGTGTTTCAAGCATGCCATTATGAGCAAATATGATCTTATGCTGTCAGACAACCCCACTATAGTATTTTTTCTATAATTCGTTAAGTACTAGACTATTTGCGTAACACATAACATATTCTTTGTCAGCAAGTCTTAAGGTACAAGAATATATCAGTTTAATGGGGTTAAGTGGCTTCGTTCAAAATATGTATTATTCTAGGATAGTCGTGTATTTGTTTTCTTATTTTTTTTCAAACCGCCACCTGTTCTGCCTTTTCGACTGTTCTGTCAGTATAAAGTCAGGATTTCAGACGTAAAACAGTATTGTGTCATGTTTCCTAATAAGCATTAAACATGTTTTTTTAAAACCTTACCTCGTATCGTTAGTGTTTTTTATTACTGTTTATTTGAAAAAAACAGGCCTGCATGCCTTTCGCGTGTGATGGCATTAATTTTTTAATCGCGAGACGTCGTGGTTTTATTGCATGCGTTCCTCCGTGCATCTCTCTCTCTCTCGCTTCTAAGCCCGTCTGTCTTTTAGGTTACGTAGTGTTTATAATGACATTAATATAATATTATATCTAGGTCATTAAGCAGTGTGTCTATCAAGGTCGTCCAAGAAATACAGTACCAGTTTTATTTTTAGAAACGCGTGTAGTTTATGCAGTAGGCTTGTACTATCAAACGTGGAAGCGTTACAGTTATGCAGACGAAGTAGAAAAAGGGGATCTCGGGTTCAGTCATTATGGCGTTCTACAACACAGGCGTACGCTATTGTGACAGCACTGGTCTTTCACCATTCTTCTTTCTTTTGTATTATTTCGTTCTACTTTACATTTATTTTCTCATTTATATATGTGGATTAGAATTTTTCACGACACTATGTGAAAAAATAGAAAACATGAAATCATAAACCCAATACGAATAATATTCTGACGCGCGATAAATTTACAGTTAAAACTATTGTAAACACTAGCGTATTCAGTTATATATATTTAAGAAAAACTCTCCGCGAGTCTAATAGTTAAAAAAAAAACACATGTATATACAGAACTAAACTGTATTAATTGGCTATAAATCCCTTAGCGGCTTCTAAATTAATTTAAGCATCTATTATATTGGGAAATAACGTATAGATATATCATTTAATTTACAACTGGAAACCTTTGAGATGGGTTTATTTAATAGGCATAAATTAACACAAACTCCAGTGAAATAAAATGAAAGAACTAGACAACTGATCACTTGGAACTAATATATTACCGCTGCACAAACAGAATGAAATTTTTTTAGTCTCCAATATAGAAGATATCCGCGAGAAATCTTGTTCTATAAGCTAGTACTTTCTTCAGACTCTCTGGCGCAAATGATAAACGCATTCTTCAGTGGTCTCAATATATAATTAAAGAATTGAAGGATCAGGGGGACACGCGAAATTTCTTAACTTATTTGATATCAGGGAAATTCTGCGTTACGTGCCGCTGGGCAAAGCTCCTAGATTTCCCCCCATGTCTGTTCGTCCGCCGCGATTTCAGCGCTCTTCTCTGGTTCGCACTGAGGTGCTAAACGAAGGCGTGAAACTGCTTCGTCCGTCCTGAGACCACCACTGCCTTTTGATCGTTAACCGCTTTCCTCGTTGAACTTTGGCAACGCCTATAAGGCGGTAAGAAAGAAAGGTGAAGGAGGTAGTTGATTTAGATCGCTCTAAGGTAAGGCGGAAGGCGTGGCTTATCTAAACTAAATACCAAGCGAATCTCCTGGTTCCTCGCATCCTAACTGTCTACATATTAATTAGCAAACGTGGTAAAGATTCCACTCTGCTATGGTGCATACTAATTAGCAAACGTGTGACCCACGTTGACGATTAAATTTGCAACATAAATGAATGAGGGTTCTCATGCTATCCCAGGGTCTACCATATCATTCAACAGTTCAGGGACGCTGAAATTCGTCTGTCACACTCACAAACAAATCTGTGAACTTATTTCGTGTCTAGATGCTTTCCCACAATATTGTCTCCCCAGACAGATTAACTGTAATAATGATACAAAGATGGGCCAGCGGAAACGATTACGTATATCACCTGTGTTTGCGTAAATCCCCCAGACGTATTTCTCAGAAAGACAATATGGCTTTCTTTTCATCGATCGTGCGCTACCACCTTGTGTCAATAAAGATCGACTCTATCAAAGTTGGCTAGACGCTTTACGTGGTAAAAGTATTATCCGCTGACCTGTCTAATTAGCCTTGTATTCTTACGATTCACCCGGCAAAACGTGAATAAGTCTAGGGAGTGGTCAGAGCAAAAATGTAGGGCGTAAAATATGTCAAATAATAGGACGATGAGTGCGAAAAATGAAGAAATAAAGTGACAATGCAAGAGATAACGAACGTGATGTAAAAGGACGTACACAAATATCGTTACAGAAGCAAAGAACAAGGTGCTAGCAGCAAAACAGATGTCCTGGGAAGAATTAGGAGAAAAGCTAGATAAAGATGCTCAAGCAAACAAGAAATTGTTCTACAAGACCCTAAAGAACATCTTCTTCTTCTTCCGTCCTTAGCCAATGACCGGCAAAGCAGTCAGTGGCCATTACGCCTAATAACGTCTTTAGGGCAACGACAAATCAATCCGTTTGTCGTTGTTTCCGTAATCAAAGTGACTGGCAAACGGGTGATCAGCCCGTTGGGCTAAAGAACATGAGGAAGGAAAAACTGTGCCCTCTTAAATTTATAAAGGACAGGCAAGACAAATTGCTTACTGCCCCAAAGAATGTAATGGAAAGATGGAAAGAATAATTCTTAGAACTCCTTGATGGTGAGCAAGGTCAAGCATCAGAAATGATAACCACTAGCACAGAAGAAGAAACCAATGGTGGTCAAGATGGTATAAAGATGGAAGAACTGAAGGCAGCACTGGAGAAAATCAAGATGGGCAAATCAGCAAGGCATGATGGTATAACAAAAGAAAGTACATGGGAGCAGCAGGCAACCTATTACAACCTGAGAGTCCTACAGGCAGCGTGGTGCAACAAGACCATACCAAAGGATTGGGAGATTGCCATCACAACACCGATTTTCAAAAAGGGTGAAAACCGACAATGTGGAAACCATAGAGGCATATCCCTTCTCAGTATCCCTGGTAAAATCTACTCAAGAATCCTGGAGCAGAGACTCAGACGCCTAGCTGAGCCACAATTGGATGAGGTCCAGTGCGGATTCCGAGCAAACCGAAGTACTCAAGACCTAATCTTCACACTCAGACAGCTGAGTGAAAAGGCCCTTGAGTATAAGAATGAGATCCATCTTTGTTTCATAGATCTGGAAAAGGCATTTGACAGGGTCCCCTGGAGCAAACTTTGGGACTGTTTGGCAAGGAAGAACATTCCAGCACCTCTGATTCATGCTATACAGAGCTTCTACAAGTCTTGCAGAAATTATGTGAGGATGGCACACCATAAGTCATAAGGGTTCAGGACCACCACTGGTGTAAGACAAGGTGATATCCTGTCACTTTATCTTTTCATACTCCTCATGGACGATGTTATCAAGGCATGAAAGGAGAGAACAAGAAAGTATTCAGTGCGGTACTGGAAGATGAGACAGGTATGTATTTCAGAGCTGGCATTTGCTGATGATGTTGCCCTGATTGCTAAATCTGAGGCACGTCTCCAATCCAACCTGCAAGTCTGGAAGGAAGAGCTGGAGAAGAGAGAGATGGTCATAAGCAGCTCTAAAACAAAATCCATGGTGATATCACGAGAGGAAAGAAGACATCAGATTAAGCTGGGAGAACAGGTCCTGGAGCAGGTCGACCACTTTAAATATCTCGGAGCTATTATAGACCGAAAGGGAGGCATCAAAGAAGAGTTGGCTACCAGAAGAGAAGAGCAGCGGCTGGGAGACTTTTTCAGGCCATAAATCGAGGATTCCTCAGCAAGAGAGAGGTTGGTAAGAAAACGAAGATGGCTGTATACCGCTCCACCTATGTCCCAGTCTTGACATATGGATGCGAGTCATGGGCAATGACTACAACCCATAAAAGCCAGATCCAAACCTCAGAAATGAGGTATCTTAGGAAGGTGGTTGAAGTAAAGGGAAGAGACATGGTTTGCAACCAGACGATACGTCAAGGCGTAAAAACCCAACCCCTGCAGACCCAAGTAGAACAGTCCCAACTAAGATGGTTTGGCCATGTCTGCAGAATGGGAGAAGATTGGCTACCACGACAAGCATGGGAAACAAAGAGCCAAGGATCCAGACCTCCAGGACGACCCAGAGTCCGCTGAGAGGACAACATTAGACAATCTTTGAAGGAGTGAGAACGGAACTAGGCCAGGAGGAAAACAGCTGATATGACAGTATGGCGCTCTCTCTTCCAAATCTCTTCACCTCACGGTAGACGAGGAACGACGAATTAAGTAAGTAAGATTAATAAAAATATTCATAAATCCGTCCGACTTACAGGGTGGCTAGAGCGCAGGCTTCTCGCTGCCAAGATACCGGGTTCAAAACTCCGTGCCGCCACGCTCCAGTCTACCCAACTGTAAATAGTTACCTGACTCTGCTCTTGAATTAGGGAAGGCAAAGGCTGAGAGGAACGGAACTGGTCAACCCCACCTCTCAAAGCTGGAGCTAATATAGTGAAGCATCTAACACTACACGGATTTTCCCAGCTCGCGTTATTTCTTATACGCTTAAATTGAGATCGCATGTATCGCGAATTCACTATACTTCACGCACTCCGCTATCCCTTCTGCAGAAGACGTGGCATTAAATATTCCCAGATTATTTTGTCACTCTCCTGAATCAGTGGCGTATTCTCTATGTGTGCTGTGCGTGCTGCGCACACCTATGCGTAAAGGAAAATAAAAATTTAATTTATTATTCTATAAAATATTTCTCCTCTAAGTTCTGCTTTCGGACCGCACGCATCAGGATAACGGATTTTCCCGCATAGAATCTACGAGTACATCTAGTTTCAGTTTCACAGACGCGTTTTATAGTGCAGTTTTTATTGGTTGTAGCAATCGCCCGAAGTTTCTCGGGTAATTCCGTCACAATGCGTGCTGGACCGTTCGGATTCACGTCTAAAGACTGGTTTGTGTGAACCGGGGTCAGGGGCAGATACGTCAATACAATGCGAACATGCGTACGGTGGCCTAGCAGCTCTCGAGTTGTAAAAATCGGCTGTGTCCGTCCAGTGTTTTTTGTGATTAATTTTTGTTAGTTGCCGGGAATGCAGATTATTACAGTGACAGTGAGTTTCAAGTTGTAAGTTAATTAGTATTTCGGAGATAATTGACATATACAACTTATAACTATCGTTGCGTAATTGAATATAGATGGTTTTTAAATTAAGAGGGGAAGAAGTTAAATAGTAGGCGTACATATTCATTTTAAGTAGCAGCACGCCTAGCTCGCATTACCACGATACGCCACTGTCCTGAATATGGATTTTAGTAGATCGCCGTTTTTGAAATTATGCAGCCAAAATCCGACAGTGCTAACGACACTTCATGTAATGAATTGCGTTGAGAATAGAGGAAATGATCAGCCTTGGCGGAAATTAAGTTTATTATATTCTGGTTTTGCTTTTTGGCCCGCGTTCCTAGAAGACCACCTGTGACCGTTAGTTTTGTTTGGTTTTTTTTTTTTTAACCAGTGACTAAATAATTCGTGTTTTTGTTTGGGGCTTCGCACATCTTTGTATATATGATGCATAAATAACTGTAGACTGATAGAGTGAAAAAGAAGAGACAGAAATGGAGTGATGTGTTGGAAAAAAGTTAACCAAACTAAAAAGAACGGGAAATGAAATAAATGTATAAAATGTGTGATGAAAATGTAACAGGAGACAGTAGAGAGAGAAGAAAGAGGGCAAAAGAGGTAAAGAAGAAGTTTAATACTTACAATAAGAGATAGAGAAGATTATACTGATTAGAATATGAGATAGTTGAAAGGTATACTATTCTAATAACACATAAAAAAGTATGCTGATTATAATAAAAGATAGAGAATAAGTATACTGATTAGGATAGGAGATAGTGGAAAGGTGTACTTATTCTAATAACACATAAAAAAGTCTGCTGTTTATAATAAAAGAAAGAGAATAGATATACTGGTTATAATAACTGTGTTATGATTAAAACTCATAGCATATATGTCGATATCAAATAAGGCTCGATTAGGGACCATGTTGTTCATGTACTGTATCCATGGGTTACCCGGAAGTACGTCATTGCCTTTTGGGGCAGAATAGCTGAAGTCTACCGGTACAAAGTTAGCAGAAGTGAAAGATTCTTCTGGGCTTTTTCTGTGTGTATTTCAAGGTGGACGGACGCATATGTGTCGAGCTCCTAGATGTTTTAATTTCTACAGATTCCTAAAGTGTTCGACCTCTAGATCGCCCATATACCTCAGTGGGTCGATGCTAGATTATTGTGTGAATGGAATTCTGATTATGGAACAAGTGAGTTGTGAACCTTAAATAAATCTACATGAAAAAGTGTCGAGGACATTGTGTCTGTAGCAGACTGTATAGCGACGCTAGAGACTGGCTAGTTTATGCCATTATATCAGGAGCATATCTTCTATGAAATAATTGGAGCTTCGAGCTGTTAATAAAATGTGTTGTTCAAACGTCCAACCTGGCCTTTGCCGCATCTTTGATGTTGCAGTTTAAGATTGTGTTCGGCACTTGTGCATGTCATCATTAAATATATGCAGGGGACCTCAAGTGAAATCATATCATAACCCCACTTCTTGTTGGTGTAACAAACTGAAAGAGATAATTCTAAATATTATAATACGAGTTAAAGAAAAAAGATACCAATTGTAATAAAAGATTGAGAAGAAACATACATATTATAATAATAGATAATGAAAAAGGATACTGATTATAACCAGAGATAGAGGGGAAGTATACTGAATATAATAAGAGATATATAAATAATATATTAATTATAATAAGACATAGCGAATTAGTGCACTGATTATAATGAGAGATAAGGAAGAAGAAATACAGTCCTTCCCATTTTATGGCGGTCAATCACAGGGTGCTGCCTGCACGTCCCGGGGGTCACCGAAGAGACAAAGAAAGAAAACGACTAAAGCACACTCAGGCATGTCGTACAAGGCCAATATTGTGAGCGTGGACACGAAACTGGCAACATCATCATGCACAAGAAATAGCTACAGAAACCACAGCAGCACGAGCATGTGAATGCCTGATGCAGGCTTCTAGCAAGGGGGACTAGCCATAATAGGGGGCCCTATGCTACGTGAGCAGCACAAAGGAATATGATGATGATGATACACGAAAACTGCACTTTGATACACAAAGGCTACACTTCGATACACAAAAGCTGCACTTTGATACATTTTGATACACAAAGGCTACATACAAGATATAAACCAACAAAAATGAATGTCATATCTGGTAGATCTAAGACTTGAAATAAGCAACAATACATCAATAATGCAATACCCCACGGATTTGTGCAAGATAAAGATAGGAAACTGTCACGGATTGCCTCCCCTGCTTTGCAGTAGTGGTCCAACAGTGGCCAAAACTCAAGAGTATCTAAAATAGGTCGTCAAAAGTGTCTACCTTCGCACAAGATTACTTTTGGCAGAGTTGTAGATAGAAGGGTAATGACGCTTCTATCTCAAGGCTATTTTCTTAAGTCAAGAAAAATGCGGCATTGGCAAGGAAATTGTTAACTTATATCGGTCCGTCGCCTTTTGTGAAGAATTATGTAATGGTTATAGCCCGTTCAATTCCCCCAGCTGGTGTAAATCCAGCGAAATTCCTTTTTATAAGTATTAGCTCTGTAAATGTAAATATCTCTCCAAATGTAGATATATTAAAGAGTCCTGCTCATAGTTTGCTTTCATACTTATAATAACTGAATAAACAATTATTTTTATGTTTTAAAATAACATATAACAAATTTAATAATCAATTAGTTTTAACAGGTTAAAATAGCGATGAAATGATGATGAATTTTAGATGTAAATCAAATTTGTCTTCATTGAGACTTGGTTTGAGGATTTATATTAAAAAATATTTCTGTCCTTTTGCTGGTGCCTTTTACAAGCACTTAGCTGGTATGAGTGAGTCATGCAGCCTTGGTTTCGTCAATTCTTTTGTGATGATGACACTTCACATTCTGATAGCTTCGTTCCACGAACTTTCTGATAGCTTAGTACCACGATCCCAAATAACTTTTGGGAACACAATCTCCTGGCACAGTTTAGAATGGACACTAGCAACTTAGGATGCTTTCGAATCACTTGGTCTAATAGCTATCTTCTGAGATGCGATGTCAGTGATTACAACGCTGAAAAGTCAAAGTAATGCCGAACTGGATGACCTAAGAGTAACACTTCACAGACTATGTCAGCAATACAAAAGAGTCGTGATTGTGGTGAAAATACAGTGATACAACGTTAAAATATCTCCAATTATAAAGATAATAGGTAAAATAACATGTAAGGATAAAATTATACGTAAGATACGATGATACATTCTCGCCTACGCCAGCGTTTACTAACGCCATTGATAACCAACTAGTTAGAACATGCAGACTAAATGCTTTACCCTTTTAGACGGGAGGGAAACGGAGATAAAAGAAAAAAAAATATGACCGTCTGAACACGTGTTTGAATCTAAATGCAAAAAGACGCAATTTGTAGTTTTAAAGAAAAAATTACGCCACTAGTTGACACAATGTAAGGAAATGGACAAAAAAGACCTTAGCTCTTATTCGAAACAGACATATCTTAGACGTTTTACCGTAATTGGTCGTTTTAATTTGAATATAGCGGCAAATGCCATACCCGAAGGTTCAAAAACAAATTTCAAAACTAACCTTGAGAAAAGAAGTTTTTTTCTTAATAATAAGTTTATGAAAATAAAAACTAGCTAGTTTGATAGCCCATCTTGAGCAGAGAAATAATATACTTTTAATTGCACAGACGGACAGATAACACGGAAGATATTGACGAAAGACCGTATTGTTCAATACAGACTAGCGAACAGTTTTTTGTGCATATTTTCACTAAAGTTACATTTTGACGCGTCCTTGAGCCGAACGCATAGAATCAAACTGCAGATGAACTAGGGGCAAAGTAGGAGGATAGTAGCTAAAAATAACTTAGCATAGAAATCGTATAAGTAAGTGGGGCAGGTTTGTGTAGTTTTTTCTTGTAGTTAGTCCAAAAAACAAGTGTAATTTTGAGAAAAAAAACCAAGTTGGCACGGACAGACCGACAGAAAAATACTACATACTAGACTGAGACTGGACTGAAATTGGACATTTATATTTTGAATATTTGAAACGTTAGAGGGGAAGTCCGTGGATTGGACAAAAGTTTTTATAGTACTGAAAGACAGACGCTCGCTTGTGCCATTTTATAGAAGACTGTCCATTGACACAGTTCGTTACTGCTAGAGGTGATTTCCAGGAATTATTAAATAAAAATCAGTGGGACGCCCTAATCTAGCCAGCAGCTCAGCTGAGTTTTGCTAGTACTACGTAACTGTGTTCTCAATTCTGAATTGTGGTAAGGGAAAAAAGCATTTATCTTGTTTATTTTAATATTTTGAGTGATTGATACTGCCATATCATGAAAAATGATTACGACAAGTGAGTGCTTACTCTAGGTCCCCAGCAGCAGTCCAGGGCCTAGAGACAAACAAATAATATATGAAAACCTATCTAAGACTATGGAAGACAGATCTATAATTGAGATCAGTGGGAACATATCACCCACCTTATTGGATGGAAGAGGAAACTATTGAACATATTTCGGATGCAATGCAGTCTTGGGAAACTGGTACTATTTGATAACAACTGGGTGAGATGTGCTAAGTTGGTCAGAGAGATCTGACCCAATCTGTGTAATGTTGTTTCGCTGTGTTGTGTGTAAGAGTGGCGCAGTAAACAGAGTGTTGACACATGGCACAAATTTTGGTTTCAGAGTTTCTGGTCTGGCACTACGCTTGTGCCAGATGCTTTTGTAGAAGTACAAGAGCGGATGCCTGTGCAGCCTAACATTTTACTCCAGCTACTGAGAGGAGTGGGCCACAAGAATTCTGTACTACATCGTCACAGGCCAGTTAAGTGCAAACCTGGCCTGCTGTAGATTCATCAACTGTGTCCACCATCAATAAAGAAATAAAATCTTGTTATATAAACACTAATATCAGTCCATATGTCAAGGACAAGGAACTTTATAATCATAGATTGGGCATGATGACGCCACCCCAACTAAACATCCAGTGCTAGTTTTTCCCAAGACATTGTAGATATTATTAATATTAACCAATGTAATAATATACCTATGTACAAAAATTTCATTTGATTATGCAATATATATATGCACTTTATTGATAAATACATATTGTTTCATATGTTCTGACCAAAAGAAACAATTGGTTCAGGACTAATAAATTAAAAAAATTATCAAACTTAAATTCTAAAAGCCAGTGTTAGTTCAGTTTATCATAGAGTTTATTATTATTATTAGACTTATTATTTACATGTGTGTGTCTGTCTGTGTATTTTATTACCTACACATTACATTTCAGAACCCTAGACTTTTAACGTAGCTAACATTCATAATAGTATAATAGGTCTGTTTGAGGTCGTAAGTGGTAGCAGAAAGGCCTTCTGTAACTCACATAAACTTTTATCTCAGGAGCCTTCACAGCTGACCTCATCCAGTACACTAGGTAACATAACAACCATACAATAACATAAAAAAACCACTACAGTGATACAGTGGATCCCTTCTCACTGTAACATCCCTGGAAATGAAGAGGCTGACAGATTGGCAAAGGAAGGGGGAAAACTTCCTAAACTTGATACAAATATAACCAATGAGAAGTCCAAGAGTTTTATCAAGCGCAGGTACAGGCACAAGTGGGAAGAAGAGCATCCAGGCCACACAAAAAATGATCCGTTTTACCAGCTCAGCAGAAGTGAACAAGTGGTAATCTTCAGACTTCGCACAGGTCATAACAGATTGAGATACCATCTATTCAACAAATTAAAGATAGGAACTACTGATGTGTGTGACTGTGGCACCGATAAAATGTCTGCCGAACATCTGCTTCAAAGGTGCCCAACATATGAGGAACAGAGAAAACGCATATGACCATCACCAGTACCATTCCTGGAGAAAATCTACGGAGATATCAACAGCCTCAGGCTGACCACTGCTTTCTTTGAACTTATTCAAGTTGACATCTGAGGATGAACGAAGAAGAAGAAGCATCACTTGATCTGGAAATTTTGTAATCCTCTTATGACGGGTAATCTGATTCCTTAGGACTCCAGTCTTCGTATTTATAAATGCTGGTTTACTTTTTTAAGTTTCAAAGTTGCCCAAATACTTTTGTCCGGGTCCTTTTAATTAAGTTTCCAGTCTTTATATTTAAAATGAGTGTTTACATTTAAGTTGTAAAGTTGCCGAAATACTTCTGATCTGTCACTTATAATTTAGGAATTCTTAGTCCGATCCTTCTCTCTCTGGCTTCTGGGAGTTGCTAGTTTGACGTTGCGATGCAGCCTGATCTGTGACTCCGATTTTGCTAGCTTATATCTCTCATTCTCAGTTCTAATCCCAGATAGTACAGAATTTTCCATTGAGAACCATTGTATATCCGGCTTTCACTTCACGCTAATCCAATCTCTTTTGAACTATGTGGGTAGGAGTGTTAAATCATACTTTCCCCCACGTGTTTTAAAATCTTACATTTTAAAATTCCATCTCGTGACCTCTTTCTAATAATGCTGTAATACTTCTGCCAACTCACAAACAAATCTGTTAAATTATTTGATGTCCAGATGCTACCTTCCAATATTGTCTTCCCAGACAGATTATCTGTAACAGTTACACAGGGATGGTCCGGCGGAAGCTATTATCTCATTTTCGCCTGTGTTTTCGTACCTCCGCCAGACGGATCTTTCAGACAGACAATATTGCATTCTATTCATCACTTGTACGAGACCATATTGTGTCAAAAAGAGTGTCTCTAACAAAGGTGGCTAGGCGACTCAAGAGATAAACGTATCACCCGCTGACCGGTGTAATTAACTTGGTATTGTTACGATTCACCTGGCGGAACGTAAATAAGTCTGGGGAGCGGTCACAGCAAAAAGAATGAAGGTGCATGAAATATGCCAAATAAAAAGCGATGAGTGAGAAAAGTGAAGAAATTAAGTGATACTGCCGGAGGGGATGAGAGTTATGAAAAGTGCACGACTTATTTCGTCACAGAAACTCTATACAGAGCGATACAACAGAAGGAAATCTGATAATCAGAAGACTTCCCCTCGTCGATCATGTGTTTTGGCCCCTTAATCTCCTTTCCACTCTAAAGGGGGCGGGCCCACTTGGGTTATGACTCCCATGTGTCAGCCTCATGTTGTCTTGTGCAGAGAATTGAACCCACCCCACCTTGGTTGCAGATTTCAACTTCACTTCTATTTTCGTGCCAGCTGGAGGCAATTGAGAAAGTAACCCCTATGTTGACAACAAGTTACTGTCCGGAGTTCCATAGCCCGTTGCGGTTGTTCCACAGCCAGCACGATGCCTTTTCCTGCATTCAATCTTAGAATCAAATCTCAGAACAGCTTCTAAAGTTTCATTACTCTGATACAGGTTCAGCTTGACCATTAGTGGAAAGAGGAAGTCGCCTAGGGCTGACCACTTTGGAGGGTGCCAAAATCAATTGAATTACAAAATTGGCATAATGAAAATAAAATCGTATTTCCAACGGAATTCTTCATTATTTTCCGTGGCTCTTCCGCATCATTGTAAATACTCATGTTTACATATATTTGTAGTTGCACATTTATTTGCATGTTTCATGTGCTTGAGTGCGTGTGTATTAATTTATTGTTTGGATTTCGTTGAGAGGTTTACATTCTTGTGGCGAGGCACGCGTTTTTCAACCTAGACTGAAGTACGCAGTTTACACCATGGCGTAATTACCATTCAAAAATAAGTGAACTTTGACAACCCAAGTGTAATTATTGATAATTAAGACTTGAAAAAATAACTATAATTTTCTATCAGCTAGCACAGCCAGATTTGTAATTTTTCAGAAGCGTGTGTGTGTGTATATATATATATATATATATATATATATATATATATATATATATATATATATATATATATATATATATATATATATATATATATATATATATATATATATATATATATATATATATATATATATATATATATATATATATATATATATATATATATATATATATATATATATATATATATATATATATATATATATATACACATATATATATATATACACATACATCGGAGCGGAAAATGAGTTATTTACCAAGGAGAGGGGAGATGAGCAGTTTGCCTAGGGAACGGTGCAGCAAATCAGCTATTTTGCCTAGAGCGGCAAATACCCTAGAATCAGCTTTGCTCTGATAGAGTAACAATAAGAGGATGGGTGCCTCTTAGTCAGTTCTATTGTATGGCCCTGAAAGATGGAGAACAACAAAAAGAACTACCTAGAGAAAATATGGGCCTTACACTATATTCCCAATATGCCTGAACGAGCGTGTAACGGGATCCTTTACCTTTTTACCTGTTGATAGTATTAGAAGGTAGTCTTGTTCCGGAATCTCCAAAGTAAAAGAAGTAGAAATAGGCTAAAAACACAAGGAGAAGATAACTGGAGACAAGAATGAAAATGATAATTATGACATGGAAAGATCTTTAGCTGATGGCACGCAACAGGACCATTTGGCGTACGTTTCTTGAAGGCTTATGTCCCTTGGAGAGCTGAAAAGTAAAGAATACGCAGAAGCTTCTTAGTAGAAATAAAAGTAGAAGTCGGAAAGTTAAACACGCAATGAATGTATTCCTTCACGTGACATAGTTAGTCTACAACAAGATTTTGTTTATAAACTCTTTCAGTGCCAAGCAAAATGGCCGAAATATCGGTCTGTCGTCTTGACAAAACAGTCTTCTGGGCCGATATAACATTCACTAGTATTTAAAGTGTTTAATTTACTTCCTGAAACGTGGCTTAAGTCATCACAGACTTTCATAAATGGGTGCTTGCGTAGAATAGAGGGATTAAAATGGTATGACAAGGTTACCAACGTGGAACTGATGACAAGAACTAGACAAGTGCCAGTGGAACAAGAGATGAGAAGAAGACGATGGTGATGGATAGGACATACACTGAGGAAACCTGTTGATAGCATTACAAGGCAGTCCTTGTTCTGGAATCCCCAGGGCAAGAGAAGCAGAGGTAGACTAAGAAGCACATGGAGAAGAGAGCTGGAAACAGAGGTGAAAATGATCAGGAGAACGTGGAAAGAACTTGAGATGATGGCACGTGACAAGAGGACTTGGCATGTGTTTGTTGAAGGCCCATGCTCCTTTGGGAGTGGAGGGTTATGAATGAATGAATGAAACGTGGCTTAAGTCATCATCTGCATCACGCGGAGCATAGGGTTTGACCTAATTCACGCCAAACCGTATTGTTCAGTGCCATCCGTTATCTCATCCCAATTCTTTAAAAAAAAAATTTTTTTAAATATATCATTATCAATCATCATCTCCTTTTTCATTCCTTATAGAGCATGGGCCCACAACTGAAGATGGCCCACTTGAGGAATCCGACATCGAACAACAAACACGTGCAGCATTGATTTCTGCAGCAATTTATGTTATATAATGAAGTTGCCCCTCCCAAACACAACCTCATGTTAGTAGCCATGTACGACATGCTTGAGGGAGCAGTAGTTATATTCTTTTCTTTGTCTCTTCAGATACCCCCACACCCCCCACTCCCCCCGGGAACTACACGGACAATATAATCGGACCATATGATCTTTTAAATTTGGATTTGCGCCCTCATATAACCTACGGACCCTATGTCTAGATCAGTGTTTCTCAACCTTTTTGTTTTCACTGCACACTTTTTAATTTTCTAAAGATTTTTGGCGCACCTATATGACTTCGCGCCTGAATAAACAATTACAGTGATATATACTAAATCAAATACACTCATTTGTGGGTACTTCAGAATAAAGAAAACTCTCAGTTCGATTTTCTTTTAATTGTTTAAAATAATTAGAACATATATTTGACCGGAAAAAAATGTTTTTCATACAAACCTGGTGGTCCTAATGCGAGGCATCTGCTTGATGCTTTTGATTAATTTCTTGGATATTAGAGCGTATTTGAGATAAGCAAACAAGAGTTTCTTCAATACAGAGAAGCTTTCCGTTTTGCTTTTTTTGTTGCATTTAATGCTTGTATGTGTTGATAATCCCAACTCACATAAATATGACGTAAAAAACTTGTTTTGCAATAACAGAACACTCGTCTTTAGCAGAAATCCAGAACGCGATCAGTTGAAATAGTTTCATATTACATGATCACTAAAAATATACTTCATTTAGTAAATTTAGAGAACGTAACCAAATTTTATTTAAAAAAAAAAAAACTACACGAGGATACCTATGTGAGGCTGTGTGTGAATTATTTTTCTCACAGAAAACATATATTTGTTAAAGACTTTTAAAAAATAAAAGTTTGCCTCGTTTTGGCGAGGCACGTCCCGTTCAATCTAGTCGGTTATATTAGGGCGCGTGCCCAAATATAAAAAACCATTAGATCTGATGATATTGAGTTTTCTCTGTTAAAGATATGAAAAATTGCTGATTACTGATAACTGGTCATCCACTTTGATTCTGTTAAATAAAATGTATGGGAGACTTATTTTCGTGGGTTTGTTTCAGGACATATGGTAACAACAATACAAGTGGATCCCTTAAACTAGTTTAACCCTTTACTTGTACCTGTTTATTCTTTACAAGAGTCCTTGTGGTGGTAGTTGGTCTCTTTTAATCTTAACCAGATGTCCAAGTCGTTTCATTCGTTCTGTGCTCCGTGTATTGCATTCCTGACATGGTTGCAATATTTCCTCTTATGGTACCATTTCTTATTTTATCGCGCCTTGTCAAGTTTGGCCAAATGTCTTTATCGTAAGCCAGTGTATTTCGCAGACTGACTTTTTCATCCGGGTGTTTTATTGATTGCCGGTGTTTTGGCAATTACAGAATATTGCAGGCTTGAGGATAGTAATTATTGTTCTGTAGTTTTATTTCTAGGTAGTTGTTTTTTTAGTTTCCATAGAGATGTTAACATGTTTGATAAGTGACGTCATGTAATTGCAGGGGCGGACTGACAGTCATCTGGGCTTCCGGGCAATATGAGTCATTAGCCCCTAACTACCCATCCCATATAGATAGATGGAGGCTAGGGGATACGGCGCCCCCCTATTGCCGTGAACCCTATGGCACTGCCCTATAGCCCGACCGTTCGGATAAGTAATAATACACAAACTAGGTAAATAATTGACACTCGAAAGAAAGAAAGAAAGAAAGAAAGAAAGAAAGAAAGAAAGAAAGAAAGAAAGAAAGAAAGAAAGAAAGAAAGAAAGAGAAAGAAATACAGAGGACATTAGGCAACATAAAAGTAACGCAAGTGATAGGCTAACCTTGGAATCGAACCACGGACCTTCCGAATGGCGCCATCGCCTTGCTGTGAGTGTGAATCGTGAAGGGATATACGTCCAACAAAGCAAATCCGCCACCCTCCCGCCAATAAACAAAGTGCTTTATTAGCGACGGGTATTCTCACGACATTACATGCAACTATGGAATATTTTACTCGTAAACGACCCAGATTTTATATTCACTCACTTCTATAGCGTTCATATTAGCAACTATAAGCAAAGTCTGACAGGAACTGATGACAAGAATCAGACACGTGTCAGTGAAGAGGTGAGAAAAAAAGACGCCTGCATTTGATAGGACATAAACTAAGGGTACCTGCTGATAACATCAAATGGCAGTCCGTTTCCTGGAATTACCCGGGGTACGTGATGTAGAGAGACACAGAAAAGCACGCGAAGAAAGGAACTTGTAGCAGACATAAATAGACAGGGCAAGCTAATCTAGATGCATACATTAAAATAAAAGATAAAGGAAGGTCACAGGAGACTGCTATTCTACCTTGATGAGGTGAGGGTGGCTGGTTTCGTTCCCAGCCGCCTTTGTCTTACCTAGCCCAGGAGCACAGCCAGTTACCAATTTACAGCTGGGTAGACTAGAAGGTGAAGCTAACTGGTTTCCAACATAGTAACTTTGCTTTCAGAAGGAAGCGCTATAACTTCTGTGCTACTGGACGATCATAAACTTAGAAAATTAATAAGGATATGTCAATCATTTAAATACCTCGTGCAGTTCATGGGAGTGTCTTATGTAACTGTAGCAAAGTTGATTTTGCTGGGGAGGTTATGATGGTATCCTAAAAGAATGAAAAGGTGTCTGCTATAACCGTGTGAGGTCAAGCACATGTAGGCCTCTGACTCTATAAATGATGATGATGAATTATGTGCAGAGAACCTACAGCTACCTCCCTAGGTCTCACACGGTCACTATGCTGGCTCTAGTGTATGGTGTATGGTGTACCTAGTGTCTAGGGGAGAAATGAATGATGGTACACAACAATCAAACACTTTAAAAATCTATTAAAGAAGTTAATAACTAGCAGTTAAGTTTTTCTTTGAACAAATATTTACAATTTATTTTGCCTGTCCATTCATAGCTTGTGGACAGGTCTTTGAAAATAAGGACAAGATAGTTGACAGAATAGAACAATTAAAAATGTTGGGACAATCTGCCCAATAACTAAAAGTTATTATGTAGTTATAAATGTCCTTCCTGTATGAAATATTAAATTAGTTCACTTTAGTTATCTAATTTATAAATGTCCTTCCTGGATTAAATATTACAGAGTTCACTTTAGTTATCTACCGGGAGAATCACTGTATATGAGGGCTGTAGTTCATCCTACCCCCATAATGTTCCTGTGTAATACTTTTGAAACACAAGAAAATGTCAGAGATGCCCCAGATGTTTTACTCTTCACCTGGGAGTCCTTGTTGTAAGATAATTCAATGGGTAGTTGCAGAAATTTCAAGTTCAACACTCGCCAAAGCTCCTACTGGATATTCGACAGCATTTAAGTCTGGTTGGCGTTTATAAGCACTCAGCAGGTTTCCTGTCACCAGCCGGCAACAGGAACATAGACCCTCTGCAACAAAAGGACACCCTGGCCTTTTATCTCTGATCATTTATTCTAACACTTAATTCACTACGTGGGTATGGGGTCAGCCTCGCGTGCCTTACAAATGCACTCGCCCCGAATTGTACAGGACTCCCACCTGGTTGTGACCACACCTCAAGTCCTTATAGTAGATACGCCACTGTACGTTCACATACTTTTCCTCCATACAATAATGTGGAGTAACCTCATTTCCTGTGATATGATCTTCTCTTCTTTTCTTTTATATTTGCTTCAGGCATGTTAAACAGTGTTCATTGAACACAGAGGCTTGCTAAACTATTTTAATACAATAATATGTCAACATAATCATAACAACATACATCAGTCAGATACCGTTTAATGTGTGGACTCAACAATGTCTGCTTCCGACATGTCCTTCACTTTTTCCCCAATAGCAGTATCTAACTTTTGTAGTTGGACCAAACATATTAAATTTCATAAAATATCCTTACCACAATCAAGAAATATATAAACAAATGACGCTGATTTGGTGAAGAAATGGCCTCAGCGTCCTCCGAACTGCACAGACTGTGAATTTATTCTTTATTTAAGTTTAAAATGAACACAGCTGTTTTTCAGCGTATCTGTATACAAATTTTAGTTCAACTGGCAATGAATAATCAAAGCCTTTTGCTAATATCTACCAGCACTAGCCAATCGTAACGTTCTACTACTTGAATTCAAATGCAGTTTGAATGAAAAACCCAAAATAATTTTGAATAACTGGTGGTCGATTGGCCCGTCTGCTCTAGTCCTGCCCAATACAAAAGATATCACGTTAGGATTACATTTCTCCTACCGTTCCCCTTTCCCATTCATACTCTGTTCACCCCAAGCGAATTTGAATGTACCTCCCTGCCTCTTTTTCGAGCTCGCGTCCCCCTAACGTTACCAAAAAAACATGAGCAGGAACGCCAGTGTGTCTGGTCGTGTGTTCTTAGATATTAGTATTTCTTCAATAACTTCTCTAATACTGGGACTATCATATATTTTAAAGTACATTCTTACTCAGCTAACTTTACGTCATACTACCATATAATTCTTATGGGGAACTTCATAATGGTTTAAAATTTCCAATTTATGTCATCGTCCATCGTCAAATAAAATTTTACACAAGTCCGCCATCTTTCCTCTCCTTCGTCTTGCAAGCATGTATTTTTCAAATAACTACTTGTTTTAGTTACATCAGAAATGCTACCACTAGGAGGAAATAAAATTGTCTGCGTGGTTATGCCTTGGCTGGCTTTTCCGCAGTGTGAATATATGCGTTGCAGACTGTGTCATCGAAGCGGGGGGTAGACGGGGCGGGTTAAAGAATTTGCGTTACTAGTTAGCATTGTATCGTGTAATACTACCAAACAATGTAAGGATTACTACTAATTTTGCTACAAAGTTGACAGAAAGTGTTACTTCAGATAGCCATATTGCGGCATGCTTCCGCCAATAGTTAATTGTAAGGCTAGACTACAAAGTGTAATCAGCAGATTGGGCAAAAGTTAAATATAGTAGTGTTTGTCGAAAACGAAACTAAAGCGTGTCAGACTTTTTCCGTGAAATCGTTCTATAGGCTTAGCACTGTACAAAAGCAGCCTGCTGGCGTCGAAGAGGCCAACCGTCAGACACATGCGGGCAAATGTATTTATTATCGTTTTATGCCTAAATCTTACTGAATTGAGCGTTTATTCTCGCATATTTTGCTACAGTAACACAGAACGAATAGGCTTACTGCCCTCCACTCGTATTGTAAGAAGCAACTACTGTGGGGTTGTACATGGGGCTGGCAACATCATCATGTTTTTTTGTTTTGTTTTTTTAAACGTACGCCCGCTATTACTCGAGCATCTCCGTTTAGTATATCTAACCTGAGACTGATTTTTACGTGAGTATCCTTTTTTTCAAGGTGCAATGACAGGTGTCCACACGTCATTCAGGCAGATACTCGCCGTCTTCGGAGGGTACCCATTAGAACTGGGTCGGCTCAGGAGCCGTTCAGGTTATTCCAGTCCCTGGTCGACGACACTCTCTTTAAATGTCTTCGCCAGGGCTCGAATTAATCCAGTCCAAGTCCTGGTCGACGACCCTTCTTCAAATGTACTCGCTCGGGCTTGAACCTGGATCACCCGATTGCCAGCGCAGTGTGGTAACCATTACACCAGCGCGGCTCCCCTGTTACGAAGTGGTTTTAAGTTTATAGAGTTTGCCTGAATGAAAACAAGACTCTAGTATGAGAAAGTCTGAGAAGATAGAATTTAGATGGAAAATGACATGCCTGTGGACAGGTGAGACTATTGGCTCAAGGGATAGAACCAGGATTTGAATCTCCCCTTGCCGCTTCGTGACTAAAACAAAATGGCTATAATCTCACCCTCCTCTGCCTGCCTTTAAATACAAGGAGATAAGGTGTATAAATACGACCACAGACACCACTATACAGACGACGTACAGTAAGTATAGTAAAGAGTAGAATCTGATCCAGTAAATATATATATAAATATTTATTTACATACAAGAAAAACATAAAATGGCATCATACGTCATCAAGTCAGTCGATAGCGTGCACTGTTGCACGGCCTGAAAAACCCAAAGTACACATTAAATTAGATAGACACTAGAGAACCCCAACTCCCAAATCACATTCACTCTTTCTGTCTCCCTGCTGAGGAACAATAAAATGATTAGTGATTAAAACAACTCTAATATGGTGGGGCTGTCAACTCTAGCCTCCACTCTCTAACACTAATAAATTTCTACTGTCTCAGTCCTGGTGATTTTTCCTCAACGAATGGCTACACAGCTTTCTACTTGTTAGGCGATATGCGCAGATAACTACACCACAAGAATTGCTAAAATAATAGACTTGGCTTTTAGCTGATGGCTCAGGGTCTATCTGTCAAATGAATACTGAACAGACCCTACTGGTCCTGTCTATATTCTCCCTCCTCTATCTCTCTCTCTCTCTTGGTCTCAGTGTCCCTCTATCTCTCTCTTTCTTGGTCTCAGTGTCTCCCTAACACTCGAGAACTGATGATGCGGCGTCTCCGCTACTCTCTTCTCTCGTTACTATCAGTACCCAGGGATGTTAACCCTCTCCCCTGCTCCTGAATTCGGTGCTTGATTTAATGTCGAAATCTTCTCTGCCGCTGAATAATTTCCCTCTTTTTAACCCGCTCCGGAGTTAGAGGAAAACAAGGCCTTGATTTCTGGCTGTACGAAATTGAAACCGGTCTCGCTGCCACGTGTCGTTGCTGGAGACTATAATAGCGATGAGCTCGGGCGGAAATGATAAATAACCCCCGTTCCCGCTCCTCACTGCAAAAGACCATAGGTTAATTTTCTTTTGCTTCTGACGATAACTCGAGTCCACTGACTACTGAGGTATGTCCTTGTGCCGTGGGTAAATTGGTATTTCCAATTTACGCTCCCCCACTGATTCGCCGGGACTCGCTGAAATTAAAAGAAACAGCTTCCAATGTACACCGTCTCTAAAATCACTTATCTCTAACATATACGATACATAAAATAATTCTATCCACGTGTCACTTCAATCTCACTCCTTCTCCCCTTTCTCTCGTTCTGCACAACAATACATAATACCATCCCACGTGGCACTAAAATCACACTCCTTCTCTCCCCTTCTCTCGTTCTTCACACAATACATAAAATACCACTATCCCACGTGGCCTCTTCATCCCCCTCCTTCTACTAAAATCTGCCAGGTAAAATAAACAATAGCCCAGACACCGTCTGACAGGTTACATGGCCGTTACGCATGGCCGATCACGTGTCCCACCTTTTTCAACTAGGGAATTCCTTTGTCCTAAATTCCGTAGCCTCCTCTTAACATTAACACAGGTTTCCTGGCTTACTCCAATTTAAGGTAAACCTCGCTGTAGGAATGATTTATTTCCCCAAGCCGTATAATTCACTGAGAACATAATCTCACTGCCTTTCTCACATTTAAGGCTCAGAAAAATTAACGTACTCCCCAAGGATTTCCCAATAAAATTACATTATAAAATATACAGGAATAACTGGGGATTTACCCAACATTCTACAAAGCACACGTGTCTCTCATAACTTCACACGCTCCGATCTACTGCCAAAAAAATCCTAAAAGACTTATGCACATTTTTACGTTTACATCATTCTACAAAGATAATAATTAATGGCGCTACCGTTTAAACTTTTAATGTCTCCGACAAACTTAACTTACGGCCCGAGATTTCTCAAAAACCCCACTAATAAGTAAAACGATTAATAAAATAGTTACATGCCGATTATCGTTTTTTTTCTTCCCGCAATGGAGACGATAATTGCGAAGTCTTACGGCTGACACGTATTTCTTCAGAGACAATTGCCCGCAGTTTCCTCTCTCATTATATACAAGAGAAACCGCCCACGCGGATTCCCTTCCTACGCATATCCCAGCTTTCCGAAAATTGCGTCACATTACGCGATGGCCACGTGTTTCTGACGCGTCATACAGGAGTGCCCCGAAAATGACGATTTTCGTAAACAATGAAATCTTCGGGAATCGCGAAAAATCAGAAGAAAGTAAAACTGATGCTAGAATAAAATAAACCTACCATCATAAAAGCACCCATTTAATTACCTTCCCACAAATACCAAACCCGATATATATTCAAATGAAAGGGAACATGGCAAACACATATAGTTACAAAGTGAAGAGAAATGGTGAAACTACAAAATAGACGACAGAATCGGGCCGGTTGAAAGAAAGAATTACAGTGCAGCATCACATCCCCCTCATCATGTAAAACTAATTGCTTCAGAAATCACAGCTTCAAGAACAGAAGAATGCATTGACGCAGGATTCCTATAAAGGTATCAGCTACAGTTGTAGCTCTATGTTTCACGGGGAGAAAAACAGAGAATTGATTAATTGAATCATTGTATTAAGTCCAGAAACAAATGTCCCTTATCAGCAGAAGTTGTAAATTCATTTATTTGTCTATACAGCTACATGTACTCGGACATTCAGAAGTAGTGAGTGGTTAGCTTCTTCACGGTAAACCCGGTGGGGTCCAGACAAATGTCTGTGTGACATAACTAAAATCTTTACTTTTTAAAATGTATTTTTTTTAACGTAAAATGTTCTTTCAGAGTATAACTGCTTTTCACGACGAGAGTTTTTTTAATTCTTAGCCTATCATTAATCAAAGATTATTAGAATAAATTATACAAACGATACCAAGGTTGCGCTTGAAGAAACAGTCCTACAAGATGTAGACTCATATACATATATATATATATATATATATATATATATATATATATATATATATATATATATATATATATATATATATATATATATATATATATATATATATATATATATATATATATATTTATTTATTTATTTATTTATTTATTTATTTATTTATTTATTTATTTATATACTACTGGACAAAAGTTAAGGGCCACCATTCAGTTTAGACAAGGTTTATATAATTCTTTGTGAGCCGGGTCGATTTTCCAAATGTCCGGTAGATTGAAATCTCTCAAGAAGTCTCTGAATGGTAGAGTGGGACACTGCTAAACGTCTTGCAACATGACGAACAGATTGACCATCCTGAATCCATTCCATGGCTCGACCACGGTCTACAGTGCTGAGACTTCTCCTTGGTGGCATGGCTAATGCAGTGATCATTTCGACCACTTGTCATACTGTGTCACTTGTCATAAAATCCCATCCGCTGCAGACCCAAATAGAACAGTCCCAACTAAGATGGTTTGGCCATGTCTGCAGAATGGGAGAAGATCGGCTACCAAGACAAGCATGGGAAACAAAGAGCCAGGGATCCAGACCTCCAGGACGACCCAGAGTCCGCTGGGAGGACAACATTAGACAATCTTTGAAGGACCGAGGACTAGAATGGAACCAGGCCAGGAAGAAGACAGCTGATAGAATGGTCTGGCGCTCTCTCTTCCAAATCTCTACACCTCACGGTAGAAGGGGAACGACTAAGTAAGTAAGTAAGTCATACTGATTTATTGCATACCAACGGTGAACACTCTTTACCGATGGTCATTTTCCACGTGCGTTCAAATCCAACTCACTTTTTCACCTTTTGAACTAGTGGGGCGTGTTGTAAAAACCACGAGTTTTTGCAGCAACAATGGCAATTTTCACGTGCGGGTTAAAGTGACCCAGTTTTTGGACATTTAAAAAAAATTAACCTAGTGCACACAGAAATGTATACACATTTCTCTGAGCTCAGTTTTAATGACATTTTCACTTGTCTTTACAGTTTGCCAATCAATTATATAAACCTTGTCTAAACTGAATGGTGGCCCTTAACTTTTGTCCAGTAGTATTATATCTGCAGCAAAATAGACAAAGCTCGAGGAACACACAACGATATCAATATAAGAATATTAAAAGCAAGACCAGCTTTCATTGCCTTGTGAAATATACGGAAATCAAAAGTAGTCAAATCCAACACAAAAATAAGAATGTCTTAACTCAGATGTAAAGTCCGTTCTATTGTATGGTTCTGAAACATGGAGAACACATACAATGACAAACAATAAGTAACATACTTTCATAAATGGGTGCTTGCGCGGAAAAGAGTGCTTGATATGGTTTGCCAAAGTCATTAATCTGGAACTGATGACAAGAACTAGACAAGTTTCAGTAGAACAAGCGATTAAAAGGAGTCAGTGCTGATGGAAAGGACACACATTGAATAAACCTGGTGGTAGCATTTCAAGGTAGTCTATATTCTACTGTATAATCCACAGGGATAGAAAGGCAGAGGGAAACATAAAAGACACGGAGAAGAGAACTGTAGACATAAAATGAAATGGATAAAGAAGTCATGGAAGAACTTGAGTGGATGACATGACA
>JAMPIV010015947.1:0-281426 GCA_024509875.1 Oreohelix idahoensis
CAATCAACCCTATGGATGCTTAAAATACAGTTTGAAATCTAACCTACTCTTCTTTTCCTAATAATAAACCAGAAGTAGACAAAATAAAAATACTTTGATCAGTGGTCCACAGCAAGTGGGTCTGGAAATACACAGGGAAAAGACAAAGAGAATGAAGAGACATCCCTACAAAAGGAAAACTTAAACGTAAACCTTGTCAGCCATCTAGATACAGTTGGAGGGACAGACAGTGACGTCAAAATATGAATACAGAAGGTCAAGAGGAGCTATCATTGCATTAGGAAGTATATGGGGATCTAGAGAAACCAAGTCCAACAAAGAAATTAGAATCTTAAACTCAAATGTCAAGTCAGTCATATTGTATAGATCTGAAACATGGAGAAACAAAACAGTAATTTACATACACTGTATGTTGTTCCTGTGTATGACCCATATTTTACACACACTGTATGTTTTTGTCCTAAATAGGACCAAGTGGTTCGTTCACATGTACATTTTTTGTCCTGTGTAAGACAAGTAGTTTTACACACATATACATTGTTGTCCTGCATAGGTGAAGTACTTTAGATGTAAATTTTTTTGGTCCTGTGTATAGGACAAGAATTTTACACAATATATTTGTATCTGTGTTATGTCAACATTTTACATCCATGTACATTTTTGGTATTGTATAGGACAGGTATGTTACAAATACTATACTTTTTATCTGTATAGGTCAGCATTTACATACATGTACATTTATATCCTATATAGCAGTCGTACTCTGCATGGGCCAGGAGGCCCCCCATGCCATATTTCTAGGGGGCTACAGTAAATGGTAAAGCTAAAAACCACTACGAGGGAGGCCACAGAGTCAATGAGGCTCAGGAGGGGGCCATGAGCATAATTAGGTTGAGAACTCCTGCTATATAGGACAGGTATTTTTACATACATGTATGTCCAGTGCTAAGCTGTTGTTAGCACAAAGACATACATGTGGCATTACACTGAGCAAACCACACATGGCTCGTTTTTCCACATCTAATAGTAACTCATTAGACCTTTGAACACGTAAGTACGTTATCTGATTTCTTTACATCACAAATCTTCAGCACAACAGATATCTTCTTCTTCTACTTGGTACAGTCTCTGACATCCACTTGAAATGTTTTTCAAAGAAAGCAGTAGTCCTGTTTGAGGCTATTTGAATCCCCGTAAAGATTTTCCACGAAATGATACTGTGTGTTGGCCATATGCGCTTTATAACAGATATAAACATCAGCAGACTGTTACTTTTGCCATGAATCACAAGAATGCTACAGTGCATCATGCAAATCAATAAAAACAGTGCTCGCATGGAAAAATCTCACTATATCTTGCTATACACCCGTGTGTGACGGGGGCCCGAAAGGGGAGCAAAGAATAGTAACACTGTACACTACCATGTATGTCGTAAAAAGTGACTAAGAAGGGTTCGGCATGGGGCTAGTTACCCCATCCCATAAAAAACTTCAACAAACATAGAGAGAAGGAGATTGATCACAGGAGAAATGGTGTTGTCCTCAAGACATGAGGAGGACAGAGCCCACCACAGTGAAGGGGTAGCTCTAATGTTGTCTAGGGAAGCACAGAAGGCACTTATAGAATGGGAAGCAATTGGACCCCGAATTATAACAGCAAGGTTTAAATCAGCCAAAAAGAAATTAAATATAAACATCATTCAGTGTTATGCATCAACAAACGATAAAGAAAACCTTTTACACCATATCTATCAAAATGTCTTGGGACGAAAAGAAAAGAAAGACATCACAATTTTGAAAGGAACACAGACTACAAAACACAGGCTTTGAAGAAATCATGGGAAAGCATGGATTAGGTATGATGAACGAGAATGAGGAACTATTAGCTATAGGAGGTAGCATATTTCCACATAAAAGAATACATAAAGCAACGTGGATATCACCAGACCACAGAACTGAGAATCAGATTGATCACATATGCATAAGTAAGAAGTTTAGGTCATCATTGCATGATGTGAAAGTATGTAGAGGAGCAGATGTTGTATCAGACCACCATCTTCTGTTGGCTAAAACAAAATTAAAACTCAAGAAATTTACAACAGTAAATAACTATAGACAACAGTATAATGTGGGATATCTAAGAAATCAGGAAATAAGAGAAAAATTTTCAATCACAGTATCCAACAAATACCAAGTACCCCAACAGCTGGAAGATGAAACTGGCAACAAGTAAAAAATTTATGGAAAGTGACGTGAAGAAGTACTGAGAAAAAGAGAACATCAGCACAAATCATGGATAACTACTGAAACCATTAGCAAGATAGAAGACAGGAAAAACAAGAAAGCAGATTTAAACAGAAGCTCCAAAGCCAAGGCTCATGAAGTGTACATAGAAGCAAACACAGAAGTAAGAAGAAACACCAAAAGAGACAAGAGGAAGTATATTGAAGAGATGGCAGAGGAAGCTGCAGCCAAAGGAAATATGAAGGACCTGTACAACAACACAAAGAAGCTAACGGGGAAATATAAGCAAATGGCCTCATAAAAGATAAAAATGGAAAATTGCTTAGTAATATACAAGAACAAATGAAGAGATGGACAGAATATTGTGAGGAACTTCTCAATAGACCAGCTCCAACTAATCCCACAGCCATCCAGCCAGCAGAAGAGGAGCTACAAATCAGCTGTGAACGACCAAGTAGAGAAGAAATAAAGAAAGCCATAAAGCTTCTGAAAGATGGAAAAGCAGCTGGTCCAGATTGCATTCCAGCAGAGGCCATCAAAACAGATATTGATACCTCTACAGAGATATTATACAAACTACTTGGCAAAGTCTGGGAGAGAGAGGAAATACCAGCAGAATGGAAGGAAGGTTATCTGGTCAAGTTGCCTAAGAAGGAAAATTTACAAGAGTGCACAAATTATAGAGGAATAATGTTACTATCAGTGCCAGGAAAAGTATTAAACAGAATCATCCTTGAGAGATTAAGAGTCCGTAGACAAGCAACTGAGAGATGAACAAGCAGGTTTTCGACAAAACAGATCCTGTACAGACCAGATAGCTACATTGAGAATAATAGTTGAACGAAGTCTGGAATGGAATTCACTGCTATACATCGGATTCGTGGACTATGAAAAGGCATTTGATAGTGTAGACAGAGAATCACTTTGGAAATTGATGATGCATTATGGAGTTCCCATGAAGATCATTAACTTAATAAAGAAGACCTATGAAGACATGACATGCAGAGTTCTTCATGAAGGACAACTTACAGAACCGTTTAGGATTAGACAGGGATGCCTCTTGTCTCCATTTCTTTTCTTACTAGCAATAGATTTGGTTATGAAAACATCGACATCACCAGTGGAATCTGGCTAAACAGCTTGATGATCTGGATTTTGCAGATGGTTCTTGCTGTCCCATAACCATAATCAGATGCAAGAGAAAATGAAAATTCTCGATGAGAGGTCACAACAAGTGGGTCTGAAAATACACAGGGAAAAGACAAAGATTATGAGAATAAATGCAAGAAATGATAACAAGGTTGAACTTGAAGAAACACCACTAAAAGATGTAGAATCGTACACATATCTTGGTAGTAATATAGACAAAGTTGGAGGGACAGACAGTGATATCAAAACAAGAATACAAAAAGCAAGAGGAGCTTTTATTGCATTGGGAAACCTATGGAGAACAAGAGAAATCAAGTCCAACACAAAAATAAGAATCTTCAACTCAAATGTCAAGGTCAGTCCTATTGTATGGCTCTGAGACATGGAGAACAACAAAAACAACAACCAAAAAGCTACAGACTTTTATAAACGGGTGCTTGCATAGAATAGAAGGACTGAAATGTATGACAAGTCACAAATGTGGAATTGATGACAAGAACCAGACAAGTGCCAGTGGAACAAGAGTTGAGAAGAAGACGCTAGCGATGGATAGGACACAAATTGAGGAAACCTGTTGATAGCATTACAAGGCAGTCCTTGTTCTGGAATCCACAGGGAAAGAGGCAGAGGTAGACCAAAAAACACATGGAGAAGAGAACTGGATACAGAGGTGAAAATGATGAGGAAAACATGGAAAGAACTTGAGCAGATGGCACAGGACAGGAAGACTTGGCATGTGTTTGTTGAAGGCCTATGCTCCTTGGGGAGCTAAAGGGTATTGATTGATCAATCTGATTCTCAGTTCTGTGGTCTGGTGATATCCATGTGGCCTTATGTATTCTTTTATGTGGAAATTTGCTTCCTTCTATAGCTAGTTGATTTGAAGCACAGAAGTTTGCTAATAGTTCCCCATTCTCGTTTATCATACCTAATCCATGCCTTCCCATGATTTCTTCAAAGCCGGTGTTGTCTGTTCCTATTTTTGCATTTAGGTCCCACATCAAAACTGTGCTGACCTTTCTTTTCTTTTTAACCAAGACATTTTGTCGTCTGGTGTAAAATTCTTCTTTCTCAGATTCTCCTGTATTGTTTGTTAGTGCATAACTTTGGATGATGTTTATGTTTAATTTCTTTTTGGCTGATTTAAATATTGCTTTTATAATTTGGGGTCACATTGCTTCCCCTTTTATAAGTGCCTTCTGTGCTTCCATAGACAGCATTAGAGCCACCCCTTCACTGTGGTGGGCAGTTTCCTTTTCATGTCTTGAGGACAGCACCATTTCTCCTGTGTTCAATTTCTTCCTCTCTATGCCCTTCCACCATGTCTCGCAGAGACCCAGAATATCAGTCCTGTAATTTCACATTTCTGCTGCTACCAGTGCAGTTTTCCCTTGTTCATATAGAGTATGAACATTCCAAGTGCCAATCCTGGAAATTTTCCTAGATGAAAAAAGGTTAGTCAGCAACCCAGACTGCTTTCGGCTTTCTCTGGATTGCTTCATGCGCTTTTTTTCCAGAGGACCTTCTTCTGTCTTGGGCGGCTGTGTTGATTTATATTCTATATTTGACTTGTCCACGTTTGTTGAAGTTTTTTGGTAAACAGTTTTTTTAATGGATGGGGTAACCAGCCCCATGCCCAACCCTCCTTAGTCGCTTTTTATGACATGCCTGGTTGGGGGCAGTGTTACTGTTCTTTGCCCCCACTTTCAGGCCTTGGTAACACATGGGTGAAGGGAATTGGTTACCACACTTGAAAAAACTGGATTTAGTATCTAACACTTCACTTCCCGATGGCAGTATCTGCTATGGGACGACCTTCACCTTTTTTATGTACATTATTTTCCTGTGTAGGGTGTGTCTTTTACTTACAATGTGCACACTTTTATATTGTGTAGGACCAGTACCGATTTCTTCATCTCGTTTTGTGGGAATACATCAATAATTATTTCAATAACAAAGAGGAAGTTGTGGATGGTGGAGAAGCTACATTCTCACAAGGTACATGTGTATATGTGTGTGAGTGAGTAGGTAATTTATTTATGTTCATAAAATTAGTAGTTGTGTAGTCATGAGTTTCTGAGTCAGCAATTAATTAATTTATGTTCATAAAATTAGTAGTTGTGTAGTCATGAGTTTCTGAGTCAGCAATTAATTTATTTATGTTCATAAAATTAGTAGTTGTGTAGTGGGAGCCGCGCTGGTGTAATGGCTTCGGCGTTGTACTGGCGACCAGGTGTTCATGGTTCAAACCCGGGCGTCAGCGTTTGAAGAAATGTTTACGGCCGGAAATTTGACTGAATAATCTGAACGGCTCCTGTGATAAACCCTCTGTGGATGGGAAGGAGCGAAGCTCCTGACCGGGTTGGAAGGAAAGTCCTCAGGTTCCCCAGCCTCGCAAAGACATGTCATTGGGCCAAAGGGCTGAAAGCCCAAGTGCCGCTGGTTAAGGAAAAAAAAAAAAAGTAGTTGTGTAGTCATGAGTTTCTGAGTCAGCAATTAATTTATTTATGTTCATAAAATTAGTAGTTGTGGACTCATAAGTCATGTACATTCAGAGTCATGGGGTAATTTTGTGTGAGTTAAAGGTTGTAGTTGGAGTCAAATTTCAAGCTCCCGACATCTCTCATAATTTCAAGGTTCTCGAATGTGAGGGGGGAAAAAAGATATTTCTAAAAAAATCTTTTCTTTAACTCTCTTCTTGCTGGAGTTAAAGTTCTGCTTATTAAATTATTGGAGCAGGAGTCACAAACAAATTCTGTACCAACTCCACAACCTGACTAGTACTAAAAGTGATATATATATATATATAAGTAAATGTATAAAAACTGTTCCACACAATGGTTGTGCAGATTGTTTACCATGAGTGAAGATGGTATAAGAAAGTTGATGTTAAGCACAACAAAGACAGAAAGCATATCAGAAAAGAAAGAGAAGCTGTGGAAGTGCTGGAGATCAAACCTGGACTGCATAGGTGACATTGTCTTGGTGTGAAAAAAAAAGCATACTGACGTCATCTTGTTATCTGCGATTTCCTGTATTTTTCTTCTTTTCTCTCCACTTGTTCCCTTCTTCCTTTCTCTCCCCTTGTTCCTTTCTCTCCCCTTGTTCCCTTTTTAAAGCGTATTGGACAACCACTGTTGTTGGTCCTCTTGCAGGTAAAGTACTTCATGTACATCTACAGTTTCAGCTTCACTAGCACTTATATTTTACTTTATGAGGTTGCTGTAACCTGTGCACAACCACTTTCGTTGCCTCATACTTCATATCTGATGTAGCAGTGGCTTTAATCTCTGTCTCTTTGGAGGCCCCTGGTAACCTATGACAAGCCTCACTTGTCCCAGTTGCCTAAACTTAAGTCAGAGAAAATGTTAAGTTAATGACTGCATATTCTATATGATGATAATACAGATGATAAAGGTTTCTTAAAGTTACCGTTTATTCTGTATAATGATGATACAAATGATACTCACAGTTTCAGAAGTATGATTAGTGGATATTCTGTATCATTAGTGGATATTCTGGATGATTAGTGGACATTCTGCATGATTAGTGGAAATTCTCCACGATTAGTGGATATTCTATATTATCAGTGGATATTCTGTATGATTAGTAGACATTCTGTAAGATTAGTGGATATTCTGTATGATTAGTGGACATTCTGTATGATTAGTGGACATTCTGTAAGATTAGTGGATATTCTGTATGATTAGTGGACATTCTGCACGATTAGTTTACATTCTCCATGATTAGTGGGTATTCTATATTATTAGTGGATATTCTGTATGATTAGTGGACATTCTGTGTGATTAATGGATATTCTGTATGATTAGTGGACATTCTGTATCATTAGTGGATATTCTGTATCATTAGTGGATATTCTGTATCATTAGTGGACATTCTGTATGATTAGGATACAGGTGATACTGGAGGTTTCAGAATGAGATTTTTAAAGTGTGTTACTGGATATTACATATAATAATTATATAAATGACACCCGGCGTTTCAGAATGAGACATTTAGTATTTTAAATAGGAAGTATGTGACCAGATGTTACAAACAAAACTACAAGATTTTAGAATGAGATCTGCTGTTTTGTATTTATGTATGTGTGACTAGATATTATGTCTAGTTATGTTACAGATGTATATTTTTAGGCATTAAGTATGGGGGGGAATGTTTATGAGGGTGGGTGGGAGGGAGACAAAAGTTAGTCAAAATAAATATTTAAATATTCAATAAAGGAAAATAATTATGTGCAATCAGAAGTAAGGCAATCTCTCAAAATTTAAAATCTAGATCTTCTTACAATGCTTAATGTTTTTGGGAAATCTTCCAAATAGAGAGTGACTCAGAAAACTTTGATCAAGATTTTGGAGTTCAGACGGAGCCAAGTTCATTTGTCAGGGATGAAAAGGAGAGTATGGGTTGTGAGCCAGAAGTTCAGGACTTCCAAAATGATCAAAACAAGAAAGCACAAAGAGGCACCTTTGAAAATGCAAGTTCCAGACAGAAGTGCCGGGCTGTCTGTTCTGAAATGTATCGGAGGAGTGTGAGGTCACGTGCTCCTGAATTGGCAGAAGGTGGAGCAGATAGCTGTACTTGTGATACCATAGATGATCGAAACATTGGCAAGTGTGCAGATGTCATGGGTGCTGCAGACGACTGGGAGAATTTGTGTTCCTGTGGTAAGTCATAAGTGCTGGCATATTGATATTTGAGCCTTCAACAGTGTACAACATGGTATGTCTACTTGTGTGCTGACTGTTCATTATTTATCATTTCTCTGTTGCTATCATTTGTGCTTCTGTACATCTGTTTGTCACTTTGTTTTCATTTCATTGTCTATTTGTATGTTTGTTAGTCTGTTGGTCTCTTTATGTGCTTGTTTATCTTTTTTTTTCATCTCATCAGTGACTGCATCTTCATACAGTTGTCATTTCATTGTCTGTCCATTAGTCTTTCTTTTATTTTCACATCTGTGACTGAATATTTGTACACCTGTCATTTCAGTGTTTGTCTGTGTGTTTGTGTATATTTTATCATCACATCTGTGACTGAATATTTGTACACCTGTCATTTTAATGTTTGTCTGTGTGTTTGTGTATGTTTTATGATCTCATCTGTGACTGAATAATTTGTACACCTGTCATTTCAGTGTTTGTCTGTGTGTTTGTGTATATTTTATCATCACATCTGTGACTGAATATTTGTACACTTTCATGACGGTATGCATCTAGTATGCCTTGTTGACATGTTAGTATCATTTCTGTCACCATGTACATCTAACAACATATTATTGTTGATCAGAATTGACATAAGTGCATTCTGGGCAATCCCATAGGTGCTCAGTCTCCCTCTGCAAATATTGAAGGGTATGAATGCTGATTGTTCCAGTAGCATGCAGATGCTAGTTGTATATATGTCTGACCCTTACTGTCATACGTTGATCCCTGCTAGTTTTAACTTTGATATTAAATTCCAGTAGTCTCTAAAAATGCCATCAGTATATGTGGCATGATCACCAGTACTGCCATGCTATGGACTCAAGAAAGAAATCGAAAGAGAGGCTGGCCAAGAGCTACCTGACAGAGAACAGTGGAGGCAGAGATGTCAAGCATGAACCAGAGCTGGGACACCACATGAAGGATGGCGGCCGACCGAGCAAAGTGGAGACAGTTTGTTGCTGCCCTACAAGACGCTACCAGGTGTGATGGTCGCTGGTTGTTCTGTCTGTCAGTGGTCAAGGACCACAGAAGAATACATGTGGCATGATACCTCATTGTTGTCATAAAAACTGACCAATCAGAAGCTGTGGATGGGGTTGGTAACCTAATCATGTCAAACAAATTGCTGCAGAACCCAACACTGCAGAGTATGTGCTTCAACACAGGCCCTCCTATAGGGGCATCAGTTACAGTGAGGCCCTCCTATAGGGGCATCAGTTACAGTGAGGCCCTCCTATAGGGGCATCAATTACAGTGAGGCCCTCTTATAGGGGCATCAGTTACAGTGATGGTTCTGTGGTACATGAGGAGTGAAAACAACATCATCATGTGGCATGTTATGCCTCATAAATATTGTAAGAGACAGCTAATGTGAGATTTGTGGAGCTGGCGGTGGCATCATGTTAAAAAAAATTCCTACAGAAACCACCACTGAAAAACACAATAAGTGCCTGATGCAAGCTGTGACCAAACAAAAATCTGCGTTTATTAGGGTGACAAAAATAAACCATATAGCCTGTTTATATTTCTGCCCTGCCATAGTTCAGTTTAGTGCATTTGAAAAAAAAAATGAAATTCAGTGAGCTGTAATGGTCATTGGCTTAAATGTAAAAAAAAAAAAAATGACCATAAAAAGCAGGTAATAAGCAGGAAAGAGAAGGAAGATAAAGTAGTTTGTCAAAGTAAACCTTCTGGTGTGGAAACAAGAAGTTGGAGATTTGTTGATGCAAACCTTATTTGTTGAACTAGCACTTGATGTGATCTAATCTGGTGGCTCTTTGATTGTCCCAGTTGTAGCTCTGTAATAGATGATATCAGCTGTGCTACATACTTCTTTGGTTTGAGAGGAATGCTGTCATCTTTCCTGAATGTTTGCCCTGTTGTTGTTATTTAAGTTGTATCAGAATTTTTTTCATTTTATTTGAGAGCAGTCAGTGCTGTAATTTGTCCTAGTTGTGTTTGCCTTTCACTTAAGTTGTAAATCCTGTTTTCATTCCTGATGTATTGTATGACTGATGTATTGTATGACTGATGTATTGTATGACTGATGTAAGTTTTAAGTGTTTTGTTAAGTGTATTTGATATCCACAGATATTTTTGTCAGAGTTACCTTTCCCAGTCAATGGCTTTCCTATCCTACCTGCAAGGCAGCACGTTGGTGTCCCTCTTAGTCCGCACCTGACCCTTTGTTACGTTTAATGTGGAGTAACCCTGGTTGTATTTGTACTATCACTGGCACAGCCCTTGGAAGAAACATGTTGACACACTACTTCTCCTACCATCAGGAAGGCAGAGACAACTTTGATGTATGAACTAGAACATCTATGGTGACTAAGTACATTTCTTCTTTAGTTGACCTGTCCATGTTCTTGGAAACATGTTGACACACTACTTCTCCTACCATCAGGAAGGCAGAGACAACTTTGATGTATGAACTAGAACATCTATGGTGACTAAGTATATTTCTTCTTTAGTTGACCTGTCCATGTTCTTGGAAACCAGAGATGAGGAGAAGAAGATGCTGGAGATGGATAGGACACCCATTCAGGAAATCTGTTGATTGCTTTACCAGGCCGTCCCTTCTTTCAAATCCCCAGGGTATGAGGGGTAGAGGAGGACCAAAGAACAAACACACAGAGAAGAGAACAGGATAAATATATGAAGGGGATGAAGAAGATATGGAAAGACCTTGAGATGATGGCACATGACAGGACAGACTTGACATAAGTTTATGACCTATGCTCCTTAGGAAGCTGAAGAGTGATGATTGTAGTATATTTACTATGACTAGATACACAAAACAGTGAGTGAATGTAGTATATTTACTATGACTAGATACACAAAACTGAGTGAGTGAATGTAGTATATTTACTATGACTAAATACACAAAACAGTGAGTGAGTGAATGTAGTATATTTACTATGACTAGATATGCAAAACAGTAAGTGAGTGAATGTAGTATATTTACTATGACTAAATACACAAAACAGTGAGTGAGTGAATGTAGTATATTTACTATGACTAGATACACAAAACTATGAGTGAGTGAATGTAGTATATTTACTATGACTAAATACACAAAACAGTAAGTGAGTGAATGTAGTATATTTACTATGACTAAATACACAAAACAGTGAGTGAGTGAATGTAGTATATTTACTATGACTATATACAAAAAACTATGAGTGAGTGAATGTAGTATATTTACTATGACTAGATACACAAAACTATGAGTGAGTGAATGTAGTATATTTACTATGACTAAATACACAAAACAGTGAGTGAGTGAATCTAGTATATTTACTATGACTAAATACACAAAACAGTTAGTGAGTGAATGTAGTATATTTACTATGACTAGATACACAAAACTTTGAGTGAGTGAATGTAGTATATTTACTATGACTAGATACACAAAACAGTGAGTGAGTGAATCTAGTATATTTACTATGACTAAATATGCAAAACAGTGAGTGAGTGAATGTAGTATATTTACTGACTAGATATACAAAACTATGAGTGAGTGAATGAAGTATATTTACTCTGACTAGATACACAAAACTATGAGTGAGGGAATGTAGTATATTTACTATGACTAGATACCAAAAACTGTGAGTGAGTGAATGTAGTATATTTACTATGACTAAATACACAAAACAGTGAGTGAGTGAATGTAGTATATTTACTATGACTAAATACACAAAACAGTAAGTGAGTGAATGTAGTATATTTACTATGACTAAATACACAAAACAGTGAGTGAGTGAATGTAGTATATTTACTATGACTAGATACCAAAAACTGTGAGTGAGTGAATGTAGTATATTTACTATGACTAAAAACACAAAACAGTGAGTGAGTGAATGTAGTATATTTACTATGACTAGATACCCACAACAGTGAGTGAGTGAAACTTGATTGCCTCCTCCTGACAGTGAGTGAGTGAAACTTGATCACCTCCTCATGACAGTGAGTGAGTGAAACTTGATCACCTCCTCATGACAGTGAGTGAGTGAAACTTGATCACCTCCTCATGACAGTGAGTGAGTGAAACTTGATCACTGATAAACTCTCTTTTTGCTCATCAGTTGATAAATGTAAGCTCACTAGAACATCACCAGAGTTAAATGCTGTGTTGTTGTGTTGCTTGTGGTTTGAGTATGGAATGTCAACTCGACCTACGCAGTGGTGTGTAGACATAGATTGAGAGTCTAATATGCGAATGATAAGAAGAGTTCGTGGTGTTGACAAATGGTCTTTTTCTCACACTCATGTATGGCTGGAAGTCATCGACACCAACGACTGTGTACCTTTGCTACAGTTTAATTGGACGTACACACTCGACTGCACGGATAGTGACAAATCACAGGTTGGCATAATACATCATGGTACAGTGGATAAATGGTCTTGCAATGATACATGGGCACTCATGTAGAATAATAGCATAATGGACTGTCAGTAGACAAGCACTCAGTATTGCCCGTATATATATATCATCTGAGTTTACTGACAAAGCACGTCAGATTATAAACAATATTCAAGATGGCTTCTAGACCTAACCTCGTCTAGCGAAGATTCCTTAAAAATAATGTTCAGCACATATTTTTCATATAATCATATTGAACCGCTAGTAATGGGTTCTCATGTGTAGCAGTGATCTCTGGACTCATCAAGCGATAATACGGGGCATCCCTTTCTCTTCTTGAAAGTCACAAAATATTTGGATACAAGATGGCTTCTCTCGTGAGCTGTCACTCACGTTTGGATACAGATAATGAATCTGTATTAAAGTTAGTCATTCATTAAATGTTCTCATTGCTCCGTAGATTCTATCATGATACAATTGACTTCATCATACAAGATATAGTGCTGCTAGAAATGAATGTCGTTTTCATCTAGTTAAATATATTCTCTCAGACGTACAAATCGTGCCTATCGAAAAACGGTGGCTTCGTAAGAGAGTTCATAAGGAGTATCTTTTGTTACCTTGGTATCAGAAATATGATTCTGCCATTCCTTGGCAATAAGAATAAACACTGGGGTAAAGCATACACGATAGGTCTAGACGACTATCACTTTCCCCATAAATATTGAGATCACTTTTTCCGGCGACAAGCCGACACACAAAAAATCACAGCCCCATCAGGGCGAAGCCAAATCACACCTCTCTAGCGACACATCCGCCGAACAGCCCTTTGACCTTTCTAGCGACAAAAAGAACATATAGTTCGACTTAGATATGTAAAGATATTCAGATATAAGACAGACTCATCCTACCCAGACAAACAATACACATAAATTCAGGCCATAGATACACTGAAGCAAGAACAACCTATTTCTACCCAAACAAAGAATAAATCGCAGTAAAACTGGATTCATCCGCGGAGTTCGATCGAAAGTGACGACACTCCTTTCAAGGGAAGTAACTCAATAATGACTTTTCCTTAAGCACTAAAAAGTATCTATTTTGTTTACAAAATATTTGCGAACATAACAAGCATACAAATGTATTATATTGTAAGATATCAAAGACTGCACGTAACAGTCTTACCACACCTCCCGGGAAAAAAAAAATGGAACTTTTTTTTTTTTTTTGAAATACATCTAGGAGCAACGTACAATAGGCTCACAACGCATGAATAATGCGCAGATGAAAATATCAGGAATAAATATAACGCCTAATATGAGGCTAAGTCGACTGGTGAGAATGTATCTCATAAACTGAGAGAAATTATTTCTCTACAAGTAAATTTTTCCAGGAAGGTGTCATCAAAGTATAATACAATTCTGGCAATTACACAATGCCTAAAAAATTTCATACCATAATTTCGTATTAGATATCTTAAATTTATGATTTATGAAGAAAAATCATCAAAGCACAGCGGTGAATAAACATCAATGAACCGCTAAGTAGTGATACAATTATTATATTATTAAATTACAAATGTGTATCTATCTTAATATAGAAAGGAACTATTATAAACTAGACATATCAAGAAGTCTAAGACCTAATAGTTATGTGGAATCATGTGGGCATCTTGACAGAATGTCTGCCATCACATTATCTGATCCACAAATAGCTCGCACAGAGAAATGAAAAGGTTGAAAATCAATTGCATATCGAGTAGACCTCGAGCTCTTCAAATTCTTACTCTGTATAGCAGTAAGAGCTTTTTGGTCGGTTTCTACTATGAAATGTGCGCCTAGAAGGAATCTCTGTAGTTTGAGGATCGACCAAACCATAGATAATAGCTCACGGTCTAAAACCGAATAATTCCTTTCTGCCGCATTAAGTTTTCTGGAAATATACATTACAGGATGCAGAGTTCCAGAGTACTCTTGCATTAGTGCCGCTCCAATCCCAGTGGATGAAGCATCACTACGAAGAACAAATGTCTTATCTTTAGTAGGTAACACTAAAATAGGTGGTGTTGAAAACAATGTTTTAATCTTATCCAAAGAGCATTGGCATTCCTGAGACCAGTGGACCATATTAGGCAAACCTTTCTTTAAAAGTGTAGAAAGAGGTGCCATGATAGAGGATAGATTCTGAATGAATCTGCCATAAAATTGAATAAGACCTAACAGACTTCTCACCTGTTTTTTTAGTCTTAGGGATAGAGATGTTAAGTATCTTACTAGTATTATGGTCCTCTGTCTTTAGGAAACCATGACCAACTCGGTGGCCTAGGAAAGAAATTTTGCTAAAACCAATATAGGCTTTAGAGGGTTTCGCTGTCAGGTTGTGCTCGCGCAAAGTAGACAGCAATTCATCTAACCCTGAATAGTGATCTTCCCAAGTATCGCTGAAAAGACAGATGTCGTCTAGATATGCAATGACATCTGACCAATAAGATAGGATTCGGTGCATCATGCGTACGAATGTAGCTGGTGCGTTCATAAGACCGAAAGGCATAAAATTCCATTGGAACAAACCTCTAGGTGTTGAAAAAGCCGTGAGAGGTTTGGCGCGTTCAGATAAAGGAACTTGCCAATATCCTTTAGACAAATCAAGTTTAGTGAAAAAATGAGATTTGGAGAGTCGAGTAAGTAGCTCTTCCAGTAAAGGCATAGGTTCGGCATCGAACTTCGTTACTTGATTCAATTTGCGATAGTCAACGCAAAGATGTATGTTATTGTCTTTTTTCCGAACAATAACCATCGGCGAAGAATATGCAGAGGTGGATGGTTCGATTATTTTCAAATCTATCATCTCATCCAACTCTTTCTCGACCTGTGCTTGAAAATGTATAGGTATAGGATAAGGTCTAACCCTAATAGGAGTATGGTCAGTTAGAACAATGTCATGTTCAATGACATGAGTTTGTCCAGGGATGTCAGTGAGTACATCCTGAAATGTTTGCAACATAGTTGAAACTTGTCGCTGTTCTCCTAGAGACAAATCAGGAGAGACAGTAACGTTCTTCCATGATTCACTAGAATGAAGTGGGATCATTGGAAGAGGAAGATTTACATCTGAAAAACTTGTTTCCTCATCCTGTATCACGGACAGTGATGAGTAATGACCATGTTGTACTGGAGAATTGTCCGTTGCTTGGAAAATGGGTTGCAAATAATCCGGACGTTCATGGAATTCAGTAAGCATATTGATGTGGAAGGTTTTATGCTTCCCATCAATATCGACAATATAGTCGACATCGGAAATTTTCGATATTATATCGTACGTACCTTTCCAAGAAATAAGTAGTCTGTTTTCCCTACAAGGTAGTAATACAAATGCTTTGTCACCAGGACAAAGTTGTCGTAAGCATCTCTTCTTATTGGCAAATTGCCTTGCCTTCTGTTTCGCAAATTCAGAAGAAGAAGTTGCTAATTTGCATGCTTCGATAATCTTTTGTCTCAACGCGATGACATATTCGTAGGATGACTTTGTGTCATCGTCAATATTGTCAGCTGTTATGAGATCATGAAGCAACGACATAGGGCCACGCGGACGCGCGCCAAAGACGAGTTCAAAGGGGGAAAATCCTGTATGTTCATTGGGGACCTCTCTGTAAGCGAAGAGGGCCGCAGGTAAAACTCTGTCCCAGTCTTGAGGATGATCCTCAGTTATCTTCCCTAGTAAGTTTTTAAGTGTTCTATTAAGGCGTTCGACCATCCCATTAGACATTGGATGATAGATACTACTTAAAGATCTATCTATCTGCAGAGTAGACATTACTTGAGACATGGTATCTGATATTAGTTGGGTGCCATGGTCTGACAATATCTCTCCGGGGAACCCCAGACGAGAAAATATAAGCCAAAGAGCATCTGCAATATCAGCAGTAGTAATGCTCTTCAGAGGAATAGCCTCTGGCCAACGTGTGCACATATCAACACACGTCAAGATAAACTGATGTCCTCTGGCAGACTTGATCTTAAATGGACCAATAATGTCTATGGCCATTTTTTGAAACGGCCGAATAGGAATGTCTGCCGCCTGAATGGGTGCAGCATGCCGTGGACCTTTGGATTTAACTTCCTGACATACTTTACAAGATCGACAATAAATCCGTATGTCCTTGTTTACCAATGGCCAAAAGAAAGCCGCAAGGACTCTTGACTTAGTACGGGAAAAACCCATGTGTCCAGCACACTGAGAGTCGTGAGCGTGCTGCAAAATTTTAACTCTCAAATTCTTGGGAACCAGGATTTGAGAATGACTTGACGTAATGGAGTCTTGAACCATACGTACAAGTACGCCATTCTTCTTTGTAATCCATGATTTACGACTTGTGTCTTTATTCGGATCACCTTTAGTTGCAAGAATGAAGAATTTCTTCAGAGTGGGATCATCTTCTTGCTGTTTTATAAACGAGTCACGAGAAATTACCAAGGGATCATCTTGGTTATGCACTTCATTATCTTCAGTAGATGAAGTTTGAGGCATATTAAGAGCCTGAGCTCTAGTGACTACAGCGTTAGCAATCTGCATGTTTTGCCTTTCCCACGCGGAAATTTGTTGCGGAGTGCATTCTTTGACTCCATGAATGCGACCGATGATGAGGTCAGCGATCGGATTCGGAAGAAGACATGCGTGTACATCTCCTGTAAAGAAAGGAGTAGCAATCCTAATGATAGCAGTAGAGTATTTCTCTAATGTGCCGCCAAATGTTACACATTTGACTACTTGTCCAGTGGCACGGGAAGGATCTACGAGTGACTGCCTAACACCAATTGTGGTGCATCCAGAATCAAATAGCACGGAGACTGGATTGTTATTTACTAAACCCTTATGTAAGACAAGAGAACCTCTTCCATCATGCGCGACTGATGCAGGAAGAGCAGGAAGAGGATGGCCGCAGCTTAAAGTAGACACTGTGGTTGGCTCAAATAATGTTTTGCATTGGGGGCACTGAGATGCTCTCCCAAAATCAAAAGCGGCACATGCCATATTATTAGCGTCATTATTGTCTTTACTCTGTTTATAGGCTTCATGGGACTCTTGTTGTGCAGAGTTTGCCTGAAAATGTGGTTTATGTCTTCTGTTTTGAGATCTACCTCGGTTATCATTACCTCTGTAGTTATTTTTACCTCTATTGTAACCCCTATTTGGGTTTGAGTCATAGTTCTCTTGGTTACCATTATCATATTCATTATAATGAGTATCTCTGTAATTGCGATCTTGTTGACTCCAAGACGGATACCTCGGATAGTTTCTATAATTACTTCCTCTATGGAAATTGCTATAATTGTGACCACCCCTGTGTCGAGAGCTATCAGCTCGTCTCCAGTTCTTTGAAGAAGAACCCTGAAATGATTGGTTACCTTGGTTTTGATAACTATTATGGTTACCTTTTTTATCAAATCTGTTTTGAGGTCCCTGAAATCTGTGTGAATAATTGGGATTGTATGGTGTTGCTGAAGCAACTGGCATACTCTCCTTAATCTTAGTGTTGCCAAAAGTCATGTCGGGGTGTGCAGTGACATATTGGGAACAATATTCTTCCATTTCCTTTAGAGATTTGGGTTTACGCTCATGTATAAATTCAAGGAATGGTTTGTTAACACATGACATAATCTTATCTCTGAGCAACAAATCCATAAGTCCTTCATACGTTTTTTCTGTTTTGGAAAGCTCAATCCAACGATCAACTGTGAGACGTGCCTTTGCAATGAATTCTGAGAATTCTACACCTGTCTCAGGCACCATCGTCTTAAACAAAAGGCGATAGCCTTCCTCACTTAGCTGGTATTTTTTTTATCAAAGCCGCCCTAATGACATCATAATTATCCTTATCTGCTTCTCCTACAAGGCATAACCTAGTCAGAGATTCACCTTTCAAGTTTTCTGCTAATTGGTTAGCATATTGTGATTTATCCACATTATGAGTACGACAAGAACGTTCAAATCTATCCAGCCAGAATGTAATATCGTCACTGGACTGATTGAACGGTGGAACCTTAACCTTGTAAGTAGAAGGTTTACCATTACCACTAGATGCCTGATTAACATTACTCATATTTGTCAATCTCAATTTCTCTAACTCAAATTCATGTTCTCTTATTGCTTTTTTCTCTTCAGCTTCTCTGTCTAATCTTTTTTGTTCAGCTTCACTGTCTAATCTTTTTTGTTCAGCAGCAGCTTCTCTTTCTAATTTTTTTTGTTCAGCTTCAAATCTCCTTTCCTCCACCTGCATCTGCAATTTCTTTTGTTCAGCAGCAGCCTCTCTTTCTAATTTTTTTTGTTCAGCTTCAAATCTCCTTTCCTCCACCTGCATCTGCAATTTCTTTTGTTCAGCAGCAGCATCAGCTTCTTTTTCTAATCTTTTCTCTTCAGCCAGAGCTTTTCTCTCTTCTGCAGCAGCTTTTTTCTCTTCAGCAGCAGCTTTTCTCTCCTCTGCAGCAGCTTTTCTCTCTTCAGCAGCAGCAGCAGCTTTTTTCTCTTCTGCAGCTAATGCTTTGTCATATTGAGCAACTGCCCATTCTTCTAATTGTTGACCAGTCTTATCAAGGGCTTTCCCTTGTATAATGAAGTATTCTAATGTAGACATGATGTCTAACAATAATACTAATCACTTGAAACAATAATAATACCACAAGTTCTTAATGACTTGATTAATCAGCACACTATCCCAATATCTGTGGGTCACAAGCCTTAATAAGGTCTTGTATAACAGTAATAATAATCAAGTACTGGTTTTTTACCATAATCCAAGTGCAGTGCACAGGCAATAGTGTCTTATGAAATATACCTATATAAAACATATGTCAACCAACAGAATACATAAAGTACAAATAAGACTGACAATACGAAAACGTTTGCAGAAATCAAATAAATCAAATAGGGAAATCAATGAAAGTAATCACTGAATCTGCAAAGGAATAACAACACAAATGACGTCACAGTATATGAATATAAATTGTGTATACAACTAAATAAAAGGAAAGGGGAGACCTACAAATACAAAGAAATCGAACAAAACTAAAGAACAGAAAAAAGTTACAACAACAATGATGGGTACAGGTCATCACAGCTAACACAAATAGCAACTAGTTGTTGCAAGCAAATTTCCAATTAAGGAAATTGCACCTAAAGAAAACGCCCACAACGGACCCTCTATCACGTGGGATATTCTGTTGTGAGGACACCGCCCAACCTAAACACAACCCGCTGACATATAAACTAATATACTATACAAACAAATAACATGTAAACATAAATATATAAATTATGTGTATGATAGTATGTGTTGCAAAATAGGCTCAGTTTTACAGTAATGGCAAAGTTATTCTTATGAAAATAAATAAACTGCCACTTTATTGAATTACAAATTCTGGCCTTAAATATTAAAGTTCAACACAATAGCAGAACATAAGAAGATCCATCGATGAAAGTAGGGCTTTTATGTTCAACCACATTTCAACAACAGGACAGTTTATGGCCTTTAAAGTATCATCTCTGTACTGTGAAACTCTGTAATGTCTAAGCGTAAAAATGTCAACAACGCTGACCTACATACTGCATTCACTTGACAGGTCACGTGACGAAGTGTTGACAAAGAGCAAACTAATACTGCAAGTGTGTCGTATCAGCCACAGGAAACGGTCTGGTATCGGTAGTCTGTTGACTTCTCAATTTCTGCGAGGTCAAACCCAGAAAGCTGGTCCACCAGTTGATAAACTCTCTGGTGTTCTGATTACAACCTCTTGTAATGGGTATAGTGGCCACCGCTGTAAAGATATTTCGGGTCACTGTAAAAGATCGGTGTTGTTTGCTCCACTGTAGTGTACACAAACCAGTGCTACAATCCCAGCAATCAGTGGTGTTAATGATGGGTGTGTGCTGGAAGACAAAGGTCAGCAACGACTGTGTACCTTTGCTACAGTTTAATTGGACGTACACACTCGACAGCACGGATAGTGACAAATCACAGGTTGGCATAATACATCATGGTACAGTGGATAAATGGTCTTGCAATGATACATGGGCACTCATGTAGAATAATAGCATAATGGACTGTCAGTAGACAAGCACTCAGTATTGCCCATATATATATATATCTGTCACGTGGGTCTTTATATCATTAAATTGCCTACATCTTCTTCCTATTCTCTCACCCAAATCCTTTCATTTTATTATCTTTCCTTACTTGTTTTTCCTGTATTTTGTCGCATCACTCGGTTGCGAAAAATATTTTCTTCAGTATTTTTAAACTTTACCGTTTTGTTTCTCAAAACTGAGTATCGCACTAGATGGTATTACGTGGATGTCAGTCAGACGAGAAGCGTTATAATGCATTCCGTCAGACCGGGAGAGCCGACAGCTGTCTGCTGTTCCCACGGGGACAGTGTTTTCTTCGGCCGAGTTCTGGGCCGTAGTGTGAAACTTCACTCCGCCAGAACGGGCAGGCAGACAGATGGTCTGGTTTTTCGCATATGACACTCATGCTCCACGGGCCATGGTCAGCTTGTAGTGTGAAAACTGCCCTGCCTTTCAGACAAGTTGTCTACCTTTGAAATTAACACGCACGTTTCTCGGTCAGTTTGTTAAACGAAGGGTGAGATTACTCGTGGCACGGCAGACGGTTGTCTGAGATTTGCAACTGACACGCGCTTTTCCCGGTCAGTTTGTCAACGAAGGTGCGAAATCGCACCGGTGACAGTTACGACATGCTTCTAAGTGTAACGTAGCTGTTATGAGAAGGGGGAGAGATCGGGGCGGGGGAAATATTTCATCCTTTGTCTGATTTTAAAATATTAAACCTAGTTTGAAACTTTATCTTCATTTCTTCTCAATAAATCGCAGTAGACAGGTGGTTCGTGAAGAGTAGAGCTGTATAAGCGAAGTTTCTTAGTTTGTTGCGACAATTTGTCGAACTTCTAGACTTCCATAAATATGAGCGTAAAAAATTCTTAATTGTGCGATATCCTGTAGTGCTGTGTTTTGAGGTAAATATTATATAGTAGTTCTCTAGAATTTTGTGAAGTGATTAAGTGTTTAATCGCCTATTTCATTTTAAACTAGTTCTTTTGAACAGAGTGCTTAGTCTATATAGTCTGTATTATTTTCTAGTGACGCGTTTCAGTGGAAAGCAGAATAAATTATATTTTCTAGCATTAAACCATAATGTAGCTATAATGAAGTTAATTTACTGCTAAATAATCAGTCAAGATCATATTTTTCTAAAACTAACTTATAATGCTAGATGCGACATCAGTGAATATTGACGGAATGCGCAAATATTCCTAATTCCTGATGATTGATTTTATATAACTTATTTTACGGGAAGTTTTAAAGATAAGTCAAGCTGTAGGCTTGCTATTAAAATGTAAGTTATATTGAGTACATATATGTAAATTATTTGATATGTGTTCTTTCTTTTATATAGTGAAACTGTGGTACCCAACTTGCCAGCGTTTAGTAAAGAGACATATTTGTGTGAAGCATAGACAGTTCCTATCTTTAACCACGTGGGTTTTTTTTTGTTTCAAGTAACACTGGATCTGACAGTGCATATGCCATCAGAGAGAGACAGTAATAGCAATCCCACTAACGGTTTCTAAAGACGAAATATATATTGGGCTTTTGAGCCAGTTCATATTGCTCCACAAATTTAAATGTACATGCTGCCTGGCGGCGAAAATATTACAAGAATAACACTAACATTCCGACAGAGATTATGACTAGTATTGTGGTGACCAAATATAGTACCTGCCTGGTGACCAAAATATAGTACCTGCCTGAAAGAAGACACCGATCTGACATTCCTTAAATCCTAGAATCCAAAGCTAATGACATTGTGCTCTGCTAACTTTCGTGCCTGGACAAATTTTATGTGACTTAATCAGACATTCGAGAAAAAATTAGAACACCCAAGGAATCGGTTCCCTGAGACAGAGAGTTCAGTACGTCTTTTGGAACTGGGGGTTTCTTGGTCGCTGACTGCATTTTTCGGGTCTGTGCGAAGGTCCTAGAATTATTATGTTCCCAGAGGCAACGAGCAAAGTTGTGAGTATATATGTGAGAGAAAGGCCATGGCTGGATGAATGAGAGTACACAGGTCTGAGTGTTATTTTACCGGTATATTATTGTCACCCATTTGCTGTCTTAACTGTTTTTTTTAATCTGCAGAATTTGTTACAAATGCTAGAGTCTCTTTTTTTTCTTAGGCTAAATCAGATTATCCAACTCTGTTCATACATTTACGAGAAAGAAAGAAACCTCTTAGACTCAACCCTATGTATCTATAACTCTTTGAGCCATCATCTGTTCTCTTAACGGGGCTGTGGGCTAAACCTAGAGTAAGATTCTAACGGGCTATCATCCTTGTAGCATTTTTCTTGAATTCTATGACTATTTGTATATGTTTTTCCTTGATGTAATTTTTGGTGTTGTGAGAAGATTTTTTTTGATGATAATAATAAAAATCTCTCTTGAACTAAATCAGTGCGTTGGTCAGCTCGTTCAAATAATATATATAATCATTGTTATAGTTTTCCCACGTCGGTGTGTTTACCTGTCGTCACGTGTATGTGCGTGCCCGTGAGTAGATAGAGATTTATGTAATATATATCTGTGGTTTAGACTGTCAGACACTTTAAAAGCGGTCGTAGATGATAGGTGAGAGAGAGAAGATTATCTCGATTCTCAAAGACAGCCTCTATATCACATTCTATCATCTCACGTGTGGAAATTCTATTGCTTTCTCCAGCTCTCACTGTATCTATCACTCATTCTAAGCTATTCAGAAGGGACCTAACCCAAGTCTTAATTCTCCTATCCAAAATCTACGACAAATGGTCGCTCGTTACCGGGAATTGAACCCAAAATCCTAAGGCGATACGACAAATGTGGACTCGTCTATCAGGATTTTTGAACTTAGAATAGGAAGACGAGACGACAAATATCAGCTCGTCTGTAAGATTCTTTATTCTGATATAGAGTAAGAGTGTGATTGTCTTGTGAGTTGTGTATCTTTTTTTTAAAAATAATTTATCCCCTAGACTAACGATCTGTTTACGGGCGTGCTGACCACACAAACTGATAAGTTTTTTTTCCACAGCATTAGAAGCATTATACATTTGGTTTACAGGTTGATTTTGTCGGAATACATGTTAATTAATGATTTTGTAATACTAAACGCTGGTAAAGTTTTGTGAGTGTATAACATTCACAAGGGTTCTGAAGCAGGAAGGTGTTTGAACTAAAGTTAAGGAGTGCGTTTCGGACTATTTGTCCAGATTAATTGCCTCCCTCACCCTAACTGTCTTCAGGGGCGAACTTATAGTGGATTTTTAAAATTAAGGGATTATTTTTCTCTTGAATTTTTGGCAATAATTATTTTGCTTTTCCACTGTAGCAATTTATTTTTCAGAAGTAATCTTAACTACCATTTAGTTGGCGTAGTCGTGTTTTGCATTAAGTGCTTTATTGCCGATAATAGCAGCGATAGTTAGATTTTACTTTGGAGGAGGTATCCCAGGGTTAAGGATATCATCTTTTGATTTTTTGGAAATTTTTCTCGTAAGTGGTAGGAACCAGAGTATCCTTTTCTTAATTTCTTTCTCCACTAGTCTCAGTCACTGACATAATATGGCCGAGAGGGCAAAGCTTAGACAACTCCTCAGGGACGAAGCGAGAGAGGAGGGACTGGAAGGAGAGGAAGCGAAAGCATTTGTCAGAGACGAACTTGAGAGATATGATGCGGAGAGGAAAGCAGCTGAAGCTATAGAGCAGAAGAAGATGGATGAGGAAATGGAAATTCGCAGGGCGAACGAAAGAGAGAAGGAGAGACAGCATGAGGAAAGAGAGAAGGAGAGACAGCATGAGGAACGAGAGAAGGAGAGACAGCATGAGGAAAGAGAGAAGGAGAGACAGCTGGAGGAAAAAGAGAAACAGAGACAACACGAGCTGGCTCTTAAAACTCTAGAATTCCAAAGTCGTGCTGCTGCCTCTACCTCCAGTAATGGAGAGTCTTCTCCTTATTCTTCCTTAACTGATCCTGCTAGTACTCAATCTACTCATCTCACTGCTATGTCCTTTCCGCTAGAGTCTTTCCCTTGTCCAAATGAGAAGATTGACACATGGTTAGAAAAATTTGAGAAAATTGCAACTCTGTACGGTTTAGAGAGGTCGCATTGGAACATGAAGCTTTCTCAGGCGCTGAAAAGTTCTGCGTATGATGTTTACGCCAAACTGGAAAGCAGCCAACAAGACAACTATGATCTGTTGAAGAAAGCGTTACTGGAGCGCTTTGAAATGAACGCTCGCAAGTTTTTACAACTGTTTCGCAACAGCCAGAAAGAGAATTCTGAAACTTTTCACCAGTTCTCATCTCGTCTAAAGGGATATCTAACAAAGTGCCTTGAGCTTTCGCAGCTCCCCTCTACCTATGAAGGTCTTGAGGAATTTGTTTTAACAGAACAAATAAAGAACACTTTGTCTGCTGATACCCGGAGATTTCTAGCTGAGCAGGGGGCAGAAAAACTTGAAGACATCTTAGAGAAGTCTGAGCGTTACCACAATGCGCTGGCTGAACTACCGGCCACAAAGCGGAAACCGACAGAGGAGCATTTTCGAAAACATAACCTAGAGCAATCTTCTCAGGCTTCTAACCTAAATAACCACAGAGAAACTGGACCTCAAAACCCCCCTCCTGAAAAATCCAAGTTCTACAAGAACAAGTACCCCAACCACCCCAAACAGTCTGATCAACCCGACCGCCCTACATGGCAGCGCAGCCAGAAAGGACAAGGTGGCAAAGGGAGAACCCCTGAGCACGGGACATATGATCAGACCGAGCACACCGAGCCTCAACGCATCGGATGCTTATTGACAGTCTCGCAAGGCGGAATTATTGACAGTGATTCCCAACCTGTTGGGGATAGACCCTCAACGCGAGGTACGGTTACTTTGAACGGTTCTCAAACTTCTTGCTTATTTGACACGGGGCTTTCTTATGATTGCATTGTTGCCAGGAACCTGGTCAAACCCGGTCAAGAGACAGCAGAGACCGTCCAACTTTGTGGAGTTCGTAAGAGTGATGCACCTACAGCGCTTCCCATCGCATTGGTGGAGATCCACTCTGATTTCGTCAGAGGTGTGATCAAAGCGGCTGTTATGGATGATCCCATCTACCCAGTCATACTTGGCGGGAGATACGTGTGTATTGGGAAACCGGAAGAGCCGATTGTGGCAGCGGTAACTACAAGAGGGCAAACCAAGAAGGAACGGGAGCCTGCGCCTAATTTGTTACCTATGGAACTTAAAGAAGCGCAATACAAGGACCCTACTTTGGCACCCTGCTTTAGGAAACTGCCCATGGCTAAGGAACCCAAACAGCACGGGGACATTTTTTCTAAGGATGGCGTACTTTATCGGAGAACGGGCAAGCCTGACCAAGGTTACAACCAGCTCCTAGTACCGAAACAGTACAGAAGCCAAATCCTAGAAATGGGGCACTCTCTTCCCTTCAGCGGACACATGGGACAGAACGCCACAAACCAACGTATAACCACTCATTATTGGTGGCCAGGAGTAAACACTGATATTATCAGGTACGTCAAATCCTGTGCCCAGTGCCAATGTGTACCACCCAAGCAACGGACACCACCAGTCCACATGGGTGAAATGCCAATAGTGGGAACACCATTCGAACGGGTTGTGATCGACATTTTAGGACCCTTAGAAAGGACTAAAAGAAGGAACAGGTTTATCCTGACCTTAGTCGATACATGCACTTTATGGGCAGAAGCTATCCCGCTAACATGCGCAGATGCCAAGCATGTCGCAGAAGCCCTCGTGCAGATTTTCACTCGGTTGGGATTCCCTCAACAAGTGTTGACGGATAACGGATCCCCATACCGAAACCTGTTGATGGATGAGATCGTGAAGATCTTGAGGACCCAGCACATCCACACTAAGCCATATATTCCGGCCGGAAATGGGCTCGTGGAACGTGCTAATGGAAACCTCAACATGATGCTAAGTAAACTGGCACAAGTGAAACCTGAAGATTGGGATCTTTGTATTCCTGGAGCTTTATTTGGCTACAGAGAATCTCCTCATACTTCCACAGGATTTCCGCCAGCTACGCTCTTATTCGGCAGACCCATTAAGGGCCCGCTTGAAGCCTTACTTCAGTCTCTGACAGACGAGAAGGCTGATGAGACAGTTGTCTCAGCCAGTAAATATGTGTCGGTTTTAAAGGAAAGGTTGAAACTAGGGTGGGACCTAGCAACGACTAACTTTAAGCGAGCTCGCACAAAGCACGCTAACCGATACAGGAAAGTCGCGAAAGAGAGAGAACTGGAAGCAGGAGAGAAAGTTTTGGTGTTACTCCTGACCGAGAACAACCAACTGAAGATCGGATGGCAAGGGCCGTTTACCGTCCTGAAAAAGATTTCTAAGGCTAACTACCAGATCTCTATTCAAGGAAAGGAGAAGGTTTTCCATTTAAATCTCTTAAAGAGATACTTGGAAAGACCAGTGCCAACCTCCGACCATCTCCTGACGATCGCCAAAACTGACGAAGATGACGATAGTGGCAGGGATATTCCACCGCTATCACAGGAAATCTTTCAAAAATGTCAGAAGCGGCGACGCTCTTTCAAGCGCGCATGGGAGACATTCCAGAGGAAGGAAAACGTCGGGAGTAGACTTGAGTAGGAAGTGGACAGAGATGGAGGGGGGAGATGAGAGGGAAGAAGACAGACACCCTGAAGCTATGGTTATAGGAAATTTAATTCCATAACGTAGACATGGAGTGCTTCCATATCTTAAGGGGGGACGTCCTGTCACGTGGGTCTTTATATCATTAAATTGCCTACATCTTCTTCCTATTCTCTCACCCAAATCCTTTCATTTTATTATCTTTCCTTACTTGTTTTTCCTGTATTTTGTCGCATCACTCGGTTGCGAAAAATATTTTCTTCAGTATTTTTAAACTTTACCGGTTTTGTTTCTCAAAACTGAGTATCGCACTAGATGGTATTACGTGGATGTCAGTCAGACGAGAAGCGTTATAATGCATTCCGTCAGACCGGGAGAGCCGACAGCTGTCTGCTGTTCCCACGGGGACAGTGTTTTCTTTGGCCGAGTTCTGGGCCGTAGTGTGAAAATTCACTCCGCCAGAATGGGCAGGCAGACAGAGGGTCTGGTTTTTCGCATATGACACTCATGCTCCACGGGCCATGGTCAGCTTGTAGTGTGAAAACTGCCCTGCCTTTCAGACAAGTTGTCTACCTTTGAAATTAACACGCACGTTTCTCGGTCAGTTTGTTAAACGAAGGGTGAGATTACTCGTGGCACGGCAGACGGTTGTCTGAGATTTGCAACTGACACACGCTTTTCCCGGTCAGTTTGTCAACGAAGGTGCGAAATCGCACCGGTGACAGTTACGACATGCTTCTAAGTGTAACGTAGCTGTTATGAGAAGGGGGAGAGATCGGGGCGGGGGAAATAGTTCATCCTTTGTCTGATTTTAAAATATTAAACCTAGTTTGAAACTTTATCTTCATTTCTTCTCAATAAATCGCAGTAGACAGGTGGTTCGCGAAGAGTAGAGCTGTATAAGCGAAGTTTCTTAGTTTATTGCGACAATTTGTCGAACTTCTAGACTTCCATAAATATGAGCGTAAAAAATTCTTAATTGTGCGATATCCTGTAGTGCTGTGTTTTGAGGTAAATATTATATAGTAGTTCTCTAGAATTTTGTGAAGTGATTAAGTGTTTAATCGCCTATTTCATTTTAAACTAGTTCTTTTGAACAGAGTGCTTAGTCTATATAGTCTGTATTATTTTCTAGTGACGCGTTTCAGTGGAAAGCAGAATAAATTATATTTTCTAGCATTAAACCATAATGTAGCTATAATGAAGTTAATTTACTGCTAAATAATCAGTCGAGATCATATTTTTCTAAAACTAACTTATAATGCTAGATACGACATCAGTGAATATTGACGGAATGCGCAAATATTCCTAATTCCTGATGATTGATTTTATATAACTTATTTTACGGGAAGTTTTAAAGATAAGTCAAGCTGTAGGCTTGCTATTAAAATTTAAGTTATATTGAGTACATATATGTAAATTATTTGATATGTGTTCTTTCTTTTATATAGTGAAACTGTGGTACCCAAATTGCCAGCGTTTAGTAAAGAGACATATTTGTGTGAAGCATAGACAGTTCCTATCTTTAACCACGTGGGTTTTTTTTTTGTTTCAAGTAACACTGGATCTGACAGTGCATATGCCATCAGAGAGAGACAGTAATAGCAATCCCACTAACGGTTTCTAAAGACGAAATATATATTGGGCTTTTGAGCCAGTTCATATTGCTCCACAAATTTAAATGTACATGTTGCCTGGCGGCGTGAATATTACAAGAATAACACTAACATTCCGACAGAGATTATGACTAGTATTGTGGTGACCAAATATAGTACCTGCCTGAAAGAAGACACCGATCTGACATTCCTTAAATCCTAGAATCCAAAGCTAATGACATTGTGCTCTGCTAACTTTCGTGCCTGGACAAATTTTATGTGACTTAATCAGACATTCGAGAAAAATTAGAACACCCAAGGAATCGGTTCCCTGAGACAGAGAGTTCAGTACGTCTTTTGGAACTGGGGGTTTCTTGGTCGCTGACTGCATTTTTCGGGTCTGTGCGAAGGTCCTAGAATTATTATGTTCCCAGAGGCAACGAGCAAAGTTGTGAGTATATATGTGAGAGAAAGGCCATGGCTGGATGAATGAGAGTACACAGGTCTGAGTGTTATTTTACCGGTATATTATTGTCACCCATTTGCTGTCTTAACTGTTTTTTTTAATCTGCAGAATTTGTTACAAATGCTAGAGTCTCTTTTTTTCTTAGGCTAAATCAGATTATCCAACTCTGTTCATACATTTACGAGAAAGAAAGAAACCTCTTAGACTCAACCCTATGTATCTATAACTCTTTGAGCCATCATCTGTTCTCTTAACGGGGCTGTGGGCTAAACCTAGAGTAAGATTCTAACGGGCTATCATCCTTGTAGCATTTTTCTTATATATAATCATTGTTATAGTTTTCCCACGTCGGTGTGTTTACCTGTCGTCACGTGTATGTGCGTGCCCGTGAGTAGATAGAGATTTATGTAATATATATCTGTGGTTTAGACTGTCAGACACTTTAAAAGCGGTCGTAGATGATAGGTGAGAGAGAGAAGATTATCTCGATTCTCAAAGACAGCCTCTATATCACATTCTATCATCTCACGTGTGGAAATTCTATTGCTTTCTCCAGCTCTCACTGTATCTATCACTCATTCTAAGCTATTCAGAAGGGACCTAACCCAAGTCTTAATTCTCCTATCCAAAATCTACGACAATATCATTTGAGTTTACTGACAAAGGACGTCAGATTATAAACAATATTCAAGATGGCTTCTAGACCTAACCTCGTCTAGCGAAGATTCCTTAAAAATAATGTTCAGCACATATTTTTCATATAATCATATTGAACCGCTAGTAATGGGTTCTCATGTGTAGCAGCATTCATTAAATGTTCTCATTGCTCCGTAGATTCTATCATGATACAATTGACTTCATCATACAAGATATAGTGCTGCTAGAAATGAATGTCGTTTTCATCTAGTTAAATATATTCTCTCAGACGTACAAATCGTGCCTATCGAAAAACGGTGGCTTCGTAAGAGAGTTCATAAGGAGTATCTTTTGTTACCTTGGTATCAGAAATATGATTCTGCCATTCCTTGGCAATAAGAATAAACACTGGGGTAAAGCATACACGATAGGTCTAGACGACTATCACTTTCCCCATAAATATTGAGATCACTTTTTCCGGCGACAAGCCGACACACAAAAAATCACAGCCCCATCAGGGCGAAGCCAAATCACACCTCTCTAGCGACACATCCGCCGAACAGCCCTTTGACCTTTCTAGCGACAAAAAGAACATATAGTTCGACTTAGATATGTAAAGATATTCAGATATAAGACAGACTCGTCCTACCCAGACAAACAATACACATAAATTCAGGCCATAGATACACTGAAGCAAGAACAACCTATTTCTACCCAAACAAAGAATAAATCGCAGTAAAACTGGATTCATCCGCGGAGTTCGATCGAAAGTGACGACACTCCTTTCAAGGGAAGTAACTCAATAATGACTTTTCCTTAAGCACTAAAAAGTATCTATTTTGTTTACAAAATATTTGCGAACATAACAAGCATACAAATGTATTATATTGTAAGATATCAAAGACTGCACGTAACAATCACCTCCTCATGACAGTGAGTGAGTGAAACTTGATCACCTCCTCCTGACAGTGAGTGAGTGAAACTTGATCACCTCCTCATGACAGTGAGTGAGTGAAACTTGATCACCTTCTCATGACAGTGAGTGAGTGAAACTTGATCACCTCCTCCTGACTGATCAAATGTCCTATTTTTATTTAATGCTAGATTGCTTTGAGCAACGCCCAGCACCATACCAAAGAAACAAAGAGATGCAAGAATCACGCAGACGTCAAGCCAGAGCTACAGCCGATTATCCTACTCGAAATGTTTACCCTCGGAGAGCACAGTGTTGGGAGATGCAGCCAGTAGGCAGACAGGAGAGGGAGCCAGTGTGTCGCCAGGAGAGGGATCCAGTGTGTCATCAGGAGAGGTGAGATAGAAATGTAAGGTATTTTTAGACAGGGCTTGAAGGAACAGCTTGATCGTATTAAATGTTTATTATTATACCTGGACTGTTACACATTTATACTAATGTTTTTGTTTACATGCTGATGACAGACCTAATGAGTCAATGTTAATGATAGTACTTGTGAAACAAAATGTTTGCAGTTTACTATTCTACTAATATAATGTCCTGTGTAGTTCCTGGGGGGGGGGGGGGGAAGGTGTGGTGAGACAGTAAAGGAATGGACTACTGCTCACAAAGACAAGAATAATAGAAGGTTGAGCTCCTGATAGAGCATGGGGTCATCACCTTGCAGGAATACCATGTGCTCTTGCAGCAGTGGTATCTGTAGTAGTCTGTTTTATATCATCAGGTTGCCAGCCTCATGCAGAAACTCATATTAGCCTCATGTCTGGGGCAGGAGTGGTTTCTGTAGTAGTCTGTTTTATATCATCAGGTTGCCAGCCTCATGTCTGGGGCAGGAATGGTTTCTGTAGTAGTCTGTTTTATATCATCAGGTTGCCAGCCTCATGTCTGGGGCAGGAGTGGTTTCTGTAGTAGTCTGTTTTATATCATCAGGTTGCCAGCCTCATGTCTGGGGCAGGAGTGGTTTCTGTAGTAGTCTGTTTTATATCATCAGGTTGCCAGCCTCATACAGAAACTCATATTAGCCTCATGTCTGGGGCAGGAGTGGTTTCTGTAGTAGTCTGTTTTATATCATCAGGTTGCCAGCCTCATACAGAAACTCATATTAGCCTCATGTCTGGGGCAGGAGTGGTTTCTGTAGTAGTCTGTTTTATATCATCTGGTTGCCAGCCTCATACAGAAACTCATATTAGCCTCATGTCTCGGGCAGGAGTGGTTTCTGTAGTAGTCTGTTTTATATCATCTGGTTGCCAGCCTCATGCAGAAACTCATGTCTGGGGCAGCAATAATCCTGGTCTTCCTTTGTCTGCTCAGAAACCTCCAGGTAACATCACAGGTTATGTTGTCTGTATACTGTCATGAAAGTCTCCCATTCTCTAGGGGGTTTAATGATGTAAAACTGATGTGCTGCACAAGACCTTCACTTGTTGTTTATAGATCCAGCCACATTTTGGCTCTCACACTTCAGCCCAGTGCAGTTAGTGGATTCTCCCCCTTGTTTGTTTGGGGTCAGAGTGGCTAAGAGGTGTGGCGTCGACCTTGACCTCTAGTTGAGGGAATATCATTTATGGACATTTTATTTCAGAACAGTGGTCTTAATAAAGTCATTCCCCCCCCCCCCCCCCCCCTGTTTCCTGGTTAGTGAGATCAGATGCCTAGCCTTCTCGGATAAGGGTGAAAAAATAGGAGGTCTTATGTGCAAGCTGTGCTCGTTAAAAATCCCATGGCAGTTCAAAATCATAAAGAGCAGGCTGTAAGGCCGCAGCCCTGGTAAAATTTGAAATTTACAAACCTACAGGGAGCCGCGCTAGCGTAGTGGTTACAACACCGCTCTGGCGACCGGGTGATACAGGATCAAACCCGGACGACGGCATTTGAGGATTTTTCGTCGACCGGGATTTGGACTGGATTAACTCGAGACCTGGCGAGTACATTTGAAGGAGTGTCGTCGACCAGGGACTGGCGGCTCCTGAGCCGACCCAGCTGCAATGGGTACCTCCGAAATCGGAGAGTATTTGCCTGAATGGCGAGGGACACTTGTCTCTGTACAAGAAATAAAGGGATACTCACGTAAAATCAATGTCAGGTTAGACATAAATAATAACCTGAGATTTCGCCTCGAGTATTAGCGGGCGTACGAAAAAAAAAAAAAAAAAAAAAAAAAAAAAAAAAAAAAAAAAAAAAACCTACCCACCACAAAAATATTTATAGAATGTATTATTCCTATAAACACACATAAGGACTACGTACTTTGTGCACTGTGCTGAGATCTTCCTTGTGTGATCTAAGGGAAGAGATGGAGCACTGATGGATTTGTCCGTGTGCAATGAAGGTAGTCCTTAAAACCAAACCAAGCCCCCTTGTTTCATCTTAGGCCTGTTGAATTTAAGTTTCATAAAATGAGCAACCATTGCAGTGTCAACCTCTTGGCCTAGCAAAACCTCTCATATCCAAGGACTTTTGTGCGTGGTGAAGAGCTACACCTTCTTTGAGGTAGTCCCAATAACTGGAAGTGTGAACCCCCACACTAAACATAAAGTATCTAGAGTAGCAAACCTCTATAATAAACCTGGTGCACTAACACCATATACACCCTCTGTGGTAAGGAAGGACCCAAATTGATTTTGAACAAGTCAAGACCTTCACTCAGTCGAGTCTGTCTTGTCTACAGGAAAATGTAGTTAACTTCAGAAGCTCAGTAACAGGATAAAAATACTTCATACAAAAGCCAGGACCAAAATCAGATGGCTGAAACAAATTAGAAAAAACTTTTACAGAATTTAAATGCTATAACACAATAATTAGGCAAAAATTCATGCATAATAAACCATCTACAATTTCAGGACTAAAATTGTCGACTGTGAAAATGTGCAGCTATGCCAGTCAAAACTATCCACTCGACCAATGCCTAGTCCAAAGCACTTGCAGCAGTGGCAGAATAAGCACAGATTGGAACTTGAAGAAGTTGTTCAAGACCAGCCAAAGGAACTGAAGCAGTTTCTAGAAGATGAACCACCACGCCGGACCAGGCTGAGAGAAACAATGAATCAGCATTCTTTGGCAGAACCAAAACTGGTAAAGCCAAGACAGAAGAAAGACAGTCAAGACAGTACGCTGCAGCAACAACTACCTCAGAAGTTTGTCACCAATGTTCGGTTGTCACCGCCATGTTCCTCTGTCACACGGCAGCAACAGCCAGGACAAGGCTCAGACATCCTCTTCTCACAGTAAGATTTCTGGGTTTGAAAAACACTTTTTAAAGGATTATGTCAATCAATCAGTCAATACCCTTTAGCTCCCCAAGGAGCATAGGCCTTCAACAAACACATGCCAAGTCCTCTTGTCCTGTGCCATTCTCTCAAGTTCTTTCAATGTTTTCCTCATCATTTTCACCTCTGTATCCAGTTCTCTTCTCCATGTGTTTTTTAGTCCACCTCTGCCTCTCTTTCCCTGTGGATTCCAGAACAAGAACGGCCTTGTAATGCTATCAACAAGTTTCCTCAATGTGTGTCCTATTCATCGCCAGTGTCTTCTACTCAATTCTTGTTCCACTGGCACTTGTCTGGTTCTTGTCATCAGTTCCACATTTGTGACTTTGTCATACCATTTCAGTCCTTCTATTCTACACAAGCACCCATTTATAAAAGTCTGTAGCTTTTTGGTTGTTGTTTTTGTTGCTCTCCATGTCTCAGAGCCATACAATAGGACTGACTTGACATTTGAGTTGAAGATTCTTATTTTCGTGTTGGACTTGATTTCTCTTGTTCTCCATATGTTTCCCAATGCAATGAAAGCTCTTCTTGCTTTTTGTATTCTTATTTTGATATCACTGTCTGTCCCTCCAACTGCCGAGATATGTGTACAATTTTACTTCTTTTAGTGGTGTTTTTTCAAGTTCAACCTTATCATTTCTTGCATTTATTCTCATAATCTTTGTCTTTTCCCTGTATATTTTCAGGCCCACTTGTTGTGACCTCTCATTGAGTATTTTCATTTTGTCTTGCATCTGATTATGGTTATGGGACAGAACAGCCTGGTCATCTGCAAAATGCCTTTTCATAGTCCACGAAACCGATGTATAGCGGTGAATTCCATTCCAGACTTTGTTCAGCTATTATTCTCAAAGTGGCTATCTAGTCTGTACAGGATCTGTTTTGTTGAAAACCTGCTTGTTCATCTCTCAGTTACTTGTCTATGGACTCTTTTAATCTCTCAAGGATGATTCTGTTTAATACTTTTCCTGGCCCTGATAATAACATTATTCCTCTATAATTTGTGCACTCTTGTAAATTTCCCTTCTTAGGCAACTTGACCAGATAACGTTCCTTCCATTCTGCTGGTATTTCCTCTCTCTCCCAGACTTTGCCAAGAAGTTTGTATAATATCTCTGTAGAGGTATCAATATCTGTTTTGATGGCCTCTGCTGGAATGCTCTCTGGACCAGCTGCTTTTCCATCTTTCAGAAGCTTTATGGCTTTCTTTATTTCTTCTCTACTTGGTCGTTCACAGCTGATTTGTAGCTCCTCTTCTGCTGGCTAGATATTCGGGGGATTAGTTGGAGCTGGTCTATTGAGAAGTTCCTCAAAATGTTCTGTCCATCTCTTCATTTGTTCTTGTATATTACTAAACAGTTTTCCATTCTTATCTTTTATGAGGCCATTTGCTTGCTTATATTTCCGTTAGCTTCTTTGTGTTGTTGTACAGGTCCCTCACATTTCCTTTGGCTGCAGCTTCCTTTCTCTTACAATGTGCAGACTTCCTTTCAAACATTTACATTAGCACAGAATAAATTGCTGTGTTCCTTATGGCTGTATATTCTTTTATATTGTACCAGACAACAGATGTGTGAAGGAGATCTGAGAAAGTGGGGAAGTAATACATGTAATCAGTGTAAGGGTTTCGCATAAGGTGTCTGAGCTTTTGTGAATCACACTTTTTTTTCAGACAAACAGAGAATAGACGAGCATGGGAAGGTTTAGCCATGAAGGTGACTGACTGCAGTCCAAGTACCCCTCGTAGGCAGACTCAGTTCACAGAACAAAGAGTTCGGTTCCAGACATCTGGATCACCCCAAGTGATTGCTGAGCAAGGTAAGGGGAGATAATGGTGATGATTACAGAGGTAGTAGAATAAGGGAATGAACTAATAAACATAAATTTTGTCAAGAGTAAAGAAAGAAACAACATCAGGGAATATTCTCAATACAGAACAAACACCAGGTTAAGATTACAGTATATGAGAGTTGCTAACTTTCTGTACTGCTGTATGGGCAGAATGCTGAAGAGTAACAGAAAAGGACAAATTGTCCTCTTTCCATACAACCTGCCTAAGGAAAATTATAAACAAATATTGGCTGAATACCATCACAACTAAGAACTACTTACTCAAAGCAATCAAGAAGATATCCGCATTGTCTTAGAGGACAGATGCTGGAACTGGGTTGGCCACACCCTAAAGAGACCACAACACCATCACAAGAACTGCTTTGCCATGGACCCCAGAAGGAAGGTGATAGAGATGTCAATGAAAACCATTTTGGCATAGAACTGTGGAGGCTGAGATGCAAATCATGAACCAGAATAGGGGCACTGATCAAAGGATGGTCACCAACCGAGCAGAGTGGAGACAATGTTTGTTTCTGCCCTACAAGAGTCCACTAGGTGTGACGGACATGGATTGCTTTCTCAGCCATTGGCTAAGAGTCAGAGAAAAAGAAGAAATGCATGTTGTTGCCAGTTTGACATTTCTGTCCTGCAGTAATTCAACTTAGTAAATTATAAGACATTAAATTGGTATGTTCTGAAGTAATGAGCATTTTTGTTTTCCCTTTCTTCCAAGGACAATCTTGCACTGAACTAGTGACAGAAAAAAGTCCTGCAAGGTAATATGTTGGCACAAAGTTGTACAATACTATACCCACTACCTACTCTTTAATTTCCTGCCTAATATCATCATTACTCGTGACATTTCACATTATGTATGTGGACATAGGGCATGCTTTCTGTAAAGTGGCCAACTGTAGTGGTAGCTACATGCTCCATGTCGTAAAGTGTATCTGTATCACAACGCGCTCAAATTCCCCCATTCAAAAGCTAGTAATGTAATTTAACCGCCTATAACTACTACTACTATTATACTTGGACATTTTTCCAGAACAGGGGCAAACTGCAGCTAAGAATTAAACATAACATTTTCACCCTAAAGCCCCCACTACTTGAACATTTTCCAGAACAGGGGCAAACTGCAGCAAAGAATTGGACACAATATTTGAAATTTGCCAAAGCCATCACTTATCGCCAGCGATTCGCGCTAGATTTGAAAGTATTGACGCCATGCGAATGATACCCACCCCTAAAAACCACACGCTTTTTGTTACCCGTCCTAATATTTAAAACTAACATTAGACAGTTGGCGACGAACCCAAAAATTGTACCTCGCCTTGAGAACAGGACAGGGGGGATTTGACAGGAAAAAATCTAGCCTAGCGATACTGAAACTAAAAGACCAAATTTGTGCAGGGAGAGAAAGGGGTAGGAAAGGAAAACTTAGAATATTTATTTCTTCATAAAACGAAAGAGAGTAAATAAAAGAGATGCTTTGACAGTAGAGCAATATTGTTTAAAATAACATCATATAGTAACTTATCTGGATTTAGAGCAAGTATTTCCTTAACTCTTAGTATACGAGTGGCCTTTCATGACTACCATTACAGATTCTGCAATAAATAATTTATTTATAAAGATAACGTAAGTGTTATATATCAAAATGTGAAGAAATGAAACCCCTATATCATGCATGTAACTAAATTGTTCAGTGGTTTTAAACATGCATTCAGCTATAAATTTTCGCTATTGACGGGGATCGATCATCGGCCTCTCTAGAAGGCCGCTCGTATACTAAGAGTTAATATGGTATCTTAGTGAAAAGAGTCCCATAATAAAAAGGAAAAGTACAAAGATGAAAACGAAGATAAAGAAGAAAGTAACACCTATCTAGAGGGATAGATGACAGTAGTCTGATCAATAATCACTTTAAATATTTAAAATCGCCCAAGTAATAACTGAGATAAGGTAGAAATAAAAATTGAGACAGACCGACAGACTCACTGATAACCTTGCTCAGTTTTGAAAATCTTCGCCCAAAAAAAAAGTCAAATCCGTTTGACTTGATTTGATTGGGTAAGGCTAGTTAGGAAAGGGGAGATGTCACAGAAGATTTGCCCGCTAACGCGAAACATATCCTTACACAGTAATATTAAAATCAAACTGGCCAACGCATTGATAAACACCCAAAATGTTTGGGGTTTTCAAAAAAAGAGTCAAATTCTGGACGCGTTGTTCCATTCGCTGGCAAGATTGATAATAGGAAAAGAATACAAGGCTAGAACGCCATTTAGAAATTTATATTTGCAGTGCTAAGATGAGATCAGAAGGGGAGCTTGCCTGAATGTTTTACCTTCTGGACAGCGGCAGTTTAACTTGTGCCATTATTCTGCTAGTCATCTTGTGTATTGTGTAACATATTTCATTGATTGCGGTAAGAGAAATGATTTATTAATATTCTTATTAATGTGTAGAGGCTAACCCAGATAGGGCGCCCACAAATTTTGTGTTGTGCGACATTGCTAGTGTGGAAGCTTATGACATCCTTAGGGAGCATATGCATGCCTAAGCAGACTTTTGAAGCAGAAAACAAAAAAAAAAGTAAATTGTGTTTGAATATTGCCATGCATAACAAAATATTTTGACTATAAGACCAGAAAGCCACTGGCAGTTTTCTACAGGCCACAATGTTCTAATAAACATTGGAAAAAAATAAATAAGATGTCATACTGCCAGAAGTAACACATTATTAAAAAAGAAACAGAACAGAGTGTACCCCAGCTGATGAAATAGAAAATAACCAAAGATTTAGGTGACAGAGGCGTTGAAGCATGTGGGAAGGAGAAGGTACCCACTGAGCAGGAAGCAGACACATAACTTAGAGACGATAGCTATTGATTAGCCTATGTTGCTGATCACCATGAATGGTTAATAATGATGTGAGTTGTTGGTTGTGGAGAAAATATATGGTGTATTTAGGGAGGCTTATTCATATTGTTGCAGGGTTGAATCAACTATTTCAAACTGAGTCAAATACCTGGAGCTGCAGTACACGAGGCAACCTGCCTGGTGTTTACATTTCAAAAACCAAAGTTGTGGTTCTGCCTCCAGACTACCCTGTTGTGAACGAGTGTGAAGTTTTGCACCAGTCAACTACTTTCAACTGGAAACAAAGTTGAGCCCTATAGTTGCGGGCACCTGGGATTTCATTAAATATATTCTCCACCATTAGGACAATTAACTGTTCATGTGAAATGATGAGAAGACCCGTCTCTCCCATTAGTGACCTTGTGTAAGACACTATTTTGTCAGCAGGGAAGACTAGTACAGGAACATTTTAGTTAATAATTTAAAGGACAAGATGTCCCTCATATGTTTTTTAAAGTTGTGTATATATATATATATATATATATATATATATATATATATATATATATATATATATATATATATATATATATATATATATATATATCCACATTTCTTTTGAGTTGAACCTTCCTGTGCCGAAAGAATTCAAGGTTCAGGAAATTAAATTGTACATTAACTTTAAAACTTTAACCACTGTCTTACTTGAGTTATTACATTGAGTTACAGTTGTGTTTGTTTAAAGTATCATCATACATCACACTTTCATTACCCTAGACACCTAGCCTTATAATAAAATAAAATAGAGCCCAAAAATAATACACAGAGTGAGATCATAGGGTGGTAGCAGTTAGGTACCCTGAGAACTCATCAACTTTCAACTATTAGACTCAGGGACTTACATAGCTTGACCTCACTCTGTAGACACTTACTATTTAACATCTGTAACATCTAAACCCACCACACTCCATTAGGGGTGAAATTGGAGATGATGATACAAACATGAGGTCAAACATTTGTCTAATTTGTTGCCTTAGTCCAGTACCTCAAGCAGATATACAAGAGGAGTTGAGTGTGGTGAAGAGACAGACTCATCAGATGTCGAACGAACAAACTAACTTTATTTTCAAAGGGTTGAGAGAGATTTATAGGGGGTTATTAAAAAAGTCATTCCCTATTTTCATGTCTTCACTGCTATCAAACTAATTTATATGAAACAAATAAACAGAATTAGCTGCAATTATATTATGTAAGATGTTATGTCTTATTAACATGACAGCTTAAGGTGAGATCTGACCTGATCATCACATGACCTGATAGCGGTCATCAATTTTTGCTGTCTCTTGTAACATCAGTTTATTTGTTGTTTTAGACTGTCTTTTATTGTGTTCTTGTATAAAATATATTAGTCACATTTCAAAAAAGCAGTTATTGCTTGTAGTTTTGACATGTCTGTCATGTGTATTCAATAGATATGTGAGAAAATTTAAAATATGGAGTGACTTGAATCACCATGTAGATAGATAGAGTCATTCTAAACTCAACACAGGCATGTATTTCTAATAGTTGGATAAGGGACAACAACTGAAATAATTATGGGATAAAAATACAGGACTTTCGACCCTGTAAATGTAATTTTTTTTTTAAAACAAAATATAATTTAGATATAGTGTGATTGTGATATATGTGAGCCTTCTGCTCCCGAGGTGCAGACATAATTTGAGATTTATGTAAATTGAGATCATACTCTACAGATAGATTCTCTGTGTTACAAGTAGGGGCACACTCCTGCAAAGTAGATTAAAATAAACATTAATAAGACTTGTCATAAAAAGTATCAGAGCATAAACATAAGGAACAATAAATAAAAACATGAACTATTAATTTTTATAGTAATTTATAATTTCTTTTTTTAATTTTTCCCTTAACTCTTGTTATTTCAAATTTACGTAAATTGAGATATCATGTTGCCATATATGAGGGTACTGCAGCAAACATAATAATTACAAACATGCACAGAACAAACACAGCCACTGAGATCCAGTCCTGCCCACCATATGACTGCAGTCAGTAAAAGTTAGCCTTGATAAAGATCTGGATCTGTCCACCATATGACTGCAGCCAGTAAAAGTTAATCTTGATAAAGATCTGGACCTGGCCACCATAATATTGGCCTTGATAAAGATCTGGATCTGGCCACCATATGACTGCAGCCAGTAAAAGTTAATCTTGATAAAGATCTGGACCTGGCCACCATATGACTGCAGCCAGTAAAAGTTAGCCTTGATAAAGATCTGGATCTGGCCACCATACGACTGCAGCCAGTAAAGGTTAGCCTTGATAAAGATCTGAGCATGGCCACCATATGACTGCAGCCAGTAAAAGTTAGCCTTGATAAAGATCTGGACCTGGCAACCATATGACTGCAGCCAGTAAAAGTTAATCTTGATAAAGATCTGGACCTGGCCACCATATGACTGCAGCCAGTAAAAGTTAATCTTGATAAAGATCTGGACCTGGCCACCATATGACTGCAGCCAGTAAAAGTTAGCCTTGATAAAGATCTGAGCCTGGCCACCATATGACTGCAGCCAGTAACAGTTAGCCTTGATAAAGATCTGAGCCTGGCCACCATGATAAAGATCTGGACCTGGCCACCATACGACTGCAGCCAGTAAACGTTAGCCTTGATAAAGATCTGAGCCTGGCCACCATACGACTGCAGCCAGTAAAAGTTAGCCATGATAAAGATCAGTGAGGAGAGAGAAAAAGTCTAGTACAAACAAAACACAGTATTACTGAAGCAGAGTGGTGACCGTTTTTTGTGTGTGTTTTCTTTTACAGTGCAGTAGATGCAACCACCTGCAGCCCTTGTGAGAAAGTCTGCTCAACCCATTCTTCTCCCACCAACGTTGTGAACTTTTTCGATGAGAGCAGCAGCTCATCTGAGTTTGATGTCAGCCTCAATCTTGTGTAAAAATAGTGGTAGATGAAGAAGTGTTGGTTATAGTTATAGCAGTGTTGTGTTCGTAGTTGTGATAATCTGTGTAAACATATTACATCTGTTGTGTTCACAGTTGTGACAGTTTAAAGATACCTTGGCAGCAATTAGACACAGTTGGAGGGACTGACAATAATATCAAAATAAGAATACAGAAGGCTAGAGGAGTTTTCTATGCACTGGGAAATAAATGGAGATCAAAAGAAATCAACACAAAAATCAGAATCTTCAGTTCAAGTGTCAAGTCATGTCAGTATTATTGTATGGCTGTGAAATGTGGAGAACAACAAAAATATCAACCAACTCGCTACAGATTTTCATAAATGGGTGCTTGTGTAGAATAGGAGGATGTTTATAATTGTGATAATCAGAATAAATAATAATAAACCTGTTGTTGCATTGTTTATAGATATGATAATCATGATAAACCTGTTGTCACATTGTTGTGTTTATAGTTGTGATAATCATGATAAATCTGTTGTGACATTGTTGTGTTTATAGATATGATAATCATGATAAACTTGTGACATTGTTGTGTTTATAGTTGTGATAATCATGGTAAACATGTTGTGACATTGTTGTGTTTATAGTTGTGATAATCATGGTAAACCTGTTGTGACATTGTTGTGTTTATAGTTGTGATAATCGTGATAAACCTGTTGTGACATTGTTGTGTTTATAGATGTGATAATCATGATAAACCTGTTGTGACATTGTTGTATTTATAGATATGATAATCATGATAAACCTGTTGTGGTGTTGTGTTTATAGATATGATAATCATGATAAACCTGTTGTGACATTGTTGTGTTTATAGATATGATAATCATGGTAAACCTGTTGTGACATTGTTGTGTTTATAGTTGTGATAATAATAATATACCTGTTGTGACATTGTTGTGTTTATAATTGTGATAATCATGATAAACCTGTTGTGACATTGTTGTGTTTATAGTTGTGATAATCATGATAAACCTGTTGTAACATTGTTGTGTTTATAGTTGTGATAATCATGATAAACCTGTTGTAACATTGTTGTGTTTATAGTTGTGAGGATTAGAATAAACTTGTTGTAACATTGTTGTGTTTATAGTTGTGATAATCATAATAAACCTGTTGCAAAAGTGTTGTGCTTATAGTTGTGATAATCATAATAAACCTGTTGTTTCATTGTTGTGTTTATAGTTGTGATAATCATAATAAACCTGTTGTTTCATTGTTGTGTTTATAGTTGTGATAATCATAATAAACCTGTTGTAACATTGTTGTGTTTACAGTTGTGATAATCATAATAAACCTGTTGTATTTATAGTTGTGATTATCAGAATAAACATAAGACACCTGTTGTAACATTGTTGTCTTTATAGTTGTGATGTTTTGTATAAAATAGACAATTCTGTCTGCCACCTTCAGGAAAAATCAAGAGAGCAGAAAAGGCTTCACAAAGGCATTTGACCTGGTTAGCAGGGATGCACTTTTCAAAATCCTCCTGAAAATAGGCTGCCCCACTAAATTGCTAGAAATGATAAAGTCATTCCATGAAGACATAAAAGTATCGGTCCAATATGCTAGAAGCACATCACAGCCCTTTGACGTTCACAGTGTTGTTAAACAAGGCTCCATCCTGGCTCAGACCTTCTTCGGGATCTTCTTTGCCTTGCTCTTGAAACATACATTCACAGATACAACTGAAGGAATATGCCTTCACACTAGGTCAGATGGCCGTCTGTTTAATCTTTCAAGGCTGAAGGCAAAAACAAAAATCAGAAGGGTCACTATTAGAGACTTGTTATTCGCTGATGATGCTGCAGTCATCACTCAAAGTCAACAGGAGCTTCAGAGCTTGATGAATCGCTTCTCTGAAGCATGCAAGGATGTTGGCCTCAAATTAAGTCTAAAGAAAACAAATGTTCTGAGTCAGGATGTGGATGTTGCACCATATCACTATCGATAACTATGAACTGGCAGTTGTGCACCCCTTCATATACCTGGGGTGTACCATCAACGACAAACTCTCTCTGGTAGCAAAAATTGACAGCTGCACTGGCAAAGCTGCAGCCATCTTTGCCTGCCTTTCAACGCATGTTTGGGCAAACTCCTAACTCAAAATGAAGACCAACACCATATAACACTGGCATCACCAGCACACTTCTATATGGCAGCGAGACACAGATGGCCTGTGACCGCTGGGGTCTCAATGTGGTAGTCTAAGCTACCCCGTGATTTGTATAGCAGGTTCTACTTTCGCTCATTAGGCTATTCACTATGCACTCACTCTGTTACTACCTCATACTAAGTTCAGTATTAAGCTGGGAGAACAGGTCCTGGAGCAGGTCGACCACTTTAAATACCTCGGAGCTATTATAGACCGAAAGGGAGGCATCAAAGAAGAGTTGGCCACTCGAAAAGCAGCAGATGAGAGACTTTTTCAGGCCATAAATCGAGGATTCCTCAGCAAGAGAGAGGTTGGTAAGAAAACGAAGATGGCTGTATACCGCTCCACCTATGTCCCAATCTTGACATATGGATGTGAGTCATGGGCAATAACTACAATCCACAAAAGCCAGATCCAAACCTCAGAAATGAGGTATCTTAGGAAGGTGGTTGAAGTAACAAGAAGAGACATGGTCCGCAACCAGACGATACGTCAAGGCCTTAAATCCCACCCCCTGCAGACCCAAGTAGAACAGTCCCAACTAAGATGGTTTGGCCATGTCTGCAGAATGGGAGAAGATCGGCTACCACGACAAGCATGGGAAACAGAGCCAGGGATCCAGACCCCCAGGACGACCCAGAGTCCGCTGGGAGGACAACATTAGACAATCTTTGAAGGACCGAGGACTAGAATGGAACCACGCCAGGAGGAAGACAGCCGATAGGATAGTCTGGCGCTCTCTCTTTCAAACCTCTACACCTCACGAAGGAGAACGACTAAGTAAGTAAGTACTAAGTTCACTAACGATATAAGAGTTACTCTGCAGACTTTTCAAAGCTTTATTTGGGTGCTTCCCACTGCTCGAACATATGTACAATGTTTGATGACATTCATTTCTGTACAGTACAAGTAAGTGTGAACATCACTGTACATACAAGAAGTAATTCAACTTCTCTCATTCTCTCCTGTGGCTGCCATAAACGACTTGAGTCTCTCTGTCTGTCTCTGTCTCTGGCGTGAAATCTTATTATGTTATTTCTCGTACTCGAATCTCATTATTCAACTGTCTATATTCTCATCTATACTGCTTTTTCTGAATAACTGTAGGTTGATTGGTGCTTGGAATTATTATTTGTTTATATGACCGGACAACCCCGGGGATCTTATCTTTGGTTCCAAGACTAACTCTTCAACGAGGCCTTAAGTTGATAAAAAGGTGTATATTGTACCTTGTAAATCTTGAAAACTTCTCCATGTACTGGAAAATAACATCAACGACTTTGTTCCAGGAATAAAACTCTGCTCTCTAACATCTCGTGTAAAACTTTGAATTTCTGTTCTCACAGAAATGCTTTAGTAGCACAGTCTCAAAGCATTCTACACAAAACCAGGCCAAGGAAAACTCAACTGAGCTTTTCCTCTATCAGGGCTTTCCCCTCTGAAAGCCATGCTCGAACTGCCTATCAACACACTCTGGATGCGCACTCTCTCTCTCCGTCTGTCCCGTGCAATTCATGGGACACCCTACCTGAATCGAGTTTACTTCTTCATGAACTATCTTACACCTAATGTCCTGTTTACTTAGCAAACAAAAGGGGAACTACTATTGTAACTATTCGTTTATTATATCCCTTTACAAAACCGGCTACAAAACTATGCCAAGCAAGAAAGAGGACTCAATACCTTCCATCGACGGTGGTCTGCGCAACATCCTTGGTATGTCGTGGAAGAGCAAAGTGACAAATGTTATTGCCATTTCATTAGTTGTTCTCCCCCCCCCCCCCCCCCCCTGCAGAATATGTCAGCATCATCCGTCAGTTCCCTAAGGAGCATAGGCATTAAAGAAATTCATGTCAAGCCTTCCTGTCTTGTGCCATCCATTCAAGATATGTCCATGTCTTATTTATCCCTGTCATTTCTCCAGTTCCCTTCTCTATGTGTTTTTCTGTCTCTCTCAATCTGTTTTACTCTTCAGGGATTCCAGAACAAGGGCTGCTTTGTAATGCTATCAGTACGTGTATCCTGTTCAATACTGACATCATCTCACCTCTTGTTCCACTGACACTTGTGGCTCTCACATCTTGACAATCATAATAGTACTCGCAAGACATTGTGAACTCTGTCAGTAGATATGTGACATTCTGACAAACATAATAGTACTCGCAAGACATTTTGAACTCTGTCAGTAGATATGTGACATTCTGACAAACATAATAGTACTCGCAAGACATTTTGAACTCTGTCAGTAGATATGTGACATTCTGACAAACATAATAGTACTCGCAAGACATTTTGAACTCTGTCAGTAGATATGTGACATTCTGACAAACATAATAGCAGGGGCATACTTAAATTATTGGGCATTCAGGGTGGATCCTTTCTTTGGCCCCCCCCCCCCCCCCCCCCCAATAAATAAACACACAGAAAAAAATATGTCTGCAAGTAGATTTTTTAAAGCAGTACTGACATTATATTGTCTTACTGAACCCCCCCACCTGGCTGTCACATGGGGTGGACTGCATTCCCCTTAATATGTCACTGGGTCACAAAAGACCTCATAATTCTTTTAACAGACAGAAGAGAGAAACACTGGCTTGTATGAGCCAGAAAATATTATCATTGTGAGAACACATAATATGAATATGACAACTCGTGCAGTTATAAACATATAAAGCAGATTAAAATGTTATTGAGTCTGGTGTCAACGTTTCTATGTGTGCATTTTCACAATTGTAACAGGCACTTTGGCATCAGCAAGAACTGCACTGCTAACGCTGCCAAGGAGAGCTCGCTGAACAGTTCCAAGTCCTCGTGTTCCCATGATGATATGTGTGACTTTTTCCTCAGCCACTGTCTGAAGGATGGCATCTACTGGCTTCATGCCAGATTTGATCACCACATATCCTTTGATACCTACATAAATCCAAGGAGAATAAAAAAGGCTGAGTAAAAAAGATCTGCATCAAGTACATAGACATACATTAATTGGTTTGGCCACCTCATGAGAATGGAGCCCGATCAATTACCACTACCCACCCACAACACTAGAAGATCTATATTCAAGTGACGGGGAAGACCACTAAGCAGATGGATAGACAACATCACAGACGACCTACAACAACACAGGCTTCTGCTCCCCACTACACTTAACGGGCAATAGTGGAAGGAAAAAGACAAGCAAGTAAGTAGCAAACAAAACATATAACATTACAATTAACACTGAAGAAAACAAGTAATTAGGATAAACAAATTTTCACCAACTATGAATTGAGATGTCTCAAAAAGGCAGCTGAGAAAATGAAATACGCCTGATGGCACACCACGAGACCATGTTCTTGTTCGACCAGCTCTAATAAAGAAAAACTGAGCTAACAAAAAACGTGTCAGTGATTACTAGCAGCACAGGCAAATAAAACTGAATAGGCCAGGAAAGTTACAGATATTAGATTATTGCAGTTAATAGGAAGTATTAGGGGAATATTTAACTATTGCTATTAATATTTGTATAATTTAGGAATTGTAGTGAGAAAATAAAATAAACCAAAAACCACAGATTAGCCTAATTAAAATAAAATAAAATAATATACAACCAACAAAATATAGTTTTAAGTTTAACAAATATATTAAAGTTAGAATGTCGCATTTTATATTAAGTGTTAGGGGACTATTTAACCATTGCTTAACATATTTGTAAAATTTAGGAATTGTGGAAAAAAATAAATAAATAAACCAAAAACCAAATTCATCAAACTACTCAAGTCTTCAGATAAGTTATTACATTTTCCATCTATCTTAAGTATTAGAAAAAGTGGTGATTTCCTTTATAGTGTGAAGTAAGTACTAGATCATTGCAGTCAATATTAAGTATAAGGGGACTAGCCTATTTAACTTGCTATTAATATTTGAATAATTTAAGAATTGTAGTGAGGAAAATAAAACCCAAAGATTATTAATAATAATATCCAGCCACCAAAATATAATTTAAGTAGGCCTAAAGCAAATATATTAAAGTTACCTGGAAAAATTCAAACTAGTCAGGGACAATGGCACCATTAACCAGGAAACAGTCCGGGGAAGGAAAAGCCAATGAAAAGGACATAACATCAGACCTGACGGAAATAAACAGGACCACGAACACTGAAATCAGAGACACAGAAATAACGGACAGGATAGAGACAATAAGGGAAAAACTGGAAGGAGGCTCAGAAGTAAAAACAACAAAGGAAGGCAAAACGTGGGCAGAAGCAGTTAAAAACCAAGGTAGGGACACCGGGCATGATAAACTAGAAGAAAATACTAACCAAAAAAATAGCAATGAAAGTACCAAAAAAGACTCAAGACATATAGCAACCCAGGCAGATCCCAAAAATAAAGATGTAGTAAACATATGTCGTTTAAAGATAACGCAAGTAGCTGGTGAGGCTGTCAAGATCAAGGCACTAGATGAAGACAAAATTATAAACATCCTTGATCCTGTGTTAGGCAAAAAGGCGATAGCCAAAATTTCAAAAACCCATTTTGGCATAATAATTATCCCAAATCAGAGTGACAGAATAAAAGAGATGTTAGAGGAACTCAAAGTAGAAGCAAAAACAGTGACTCTTACACACGACATAAAAGTAAAGATAGAGTTAGCAAAAGAGACCAGTAGATGTGTGTTAAAAGGGATAAACACTAACTGTAACTGTACTTTTTCTCTTGTTGAGGTGATCACTGGCCCAAGACAGTATACATGTTGTTAGGTGTGTAGTGCGAGCGTACGATGAACTGAGTGTGGGTGCGAATGAAGGCGCGAATGTGTTTAGGCTCTTATGTATGTAGACCCTGCAACCCATACACTCACATGCAGTAGTCAAGGATGCTTGGACACTGCAGGCACGTTTCAAAACATTTATTGACGAGAACACACATGGTATCAACAGGAACAGTCAGTGTAAACAAGGTCAAGCTGACCGGAAATCGATAGGTATACATTAGGCATTCAGCAAGCTGGTAAACATTTGAATATTCGTGCATGGTCAATACAATGTTCTTCAATAAGGACAGTTCGTGGCGTCGCCCTGGGATTACTGACTAAACGCGTCAGATACTCTAATCACTTTGACACATAGGTGCAACTTGGCATTCCCCGCCAATTGCACATTATCAGGCTGTAGTATCATAGCCGAAAACACAGGCCTCGTTCTGACGTCGGCTGTATACTTCTGATAAGCAGGTTACCATCAACCCTGCAGTAATGCTTATTGTAGACATAAATTCCGCCAATCTGCGGTTCCCACAATATATCTTCGTCACTGGATTTCTGGATGGTATGAAGACTAATAGTCTTGGATGGCTACCTTGAGCACAACATATAAGTTCTGAAATGGAGGACCGGTGAGCTGCAGTTCACAGACTAGGCAATCTTCTAACATGTTCTGCTCAACTCCCGCTTAAAAAAACCTGCCCATGGGCATACGCCCGAACTGTCTACCTTTGACCTTAAAGGTCAAACATAATGAATGAATAAACAAGGGAAGACAACCCCTAATCAACCTGACATCGCAGGTAAAGACACAATTATTCTTATGATAAAAACATAAGCAAATAACTTGACAGATGACTCCGTCAAAAATGACAGCAACACTAACCTTTTGAAAGGAAGTTATGAGTATTGTAACCCCAGTGGTTATAATTACGGCAGAAGGGAGTGAAACCCCTAAAACGCTACTATTTGGGAAAACCAAGAAGAACACCGAAGCTTACATTCCCCCTGTGCTACAGTGCTCAAACTGTCTGAAATTCGGCCACGGAAGGAACAATTGTAAGGGGAGAACAGTTTGTAGATACTGCTCCAGTAATCACCCCTCTACACAGTGTGAAAAGGCAAAGGCAGATACCGACTACAAAAAGGCGAATGGGAACAGAAAGTGTATCAATTGCAAAGGAAACCACAGTGCCAGATATCAGGGCTGTCCAGTGTACCAGCAAACCAAACAAGCACTAAAAGAATCCATCTTAACAAGAACACCTTTAAAACAGTAATTAAAGAAATGAAAGAAAATACAAACAGTAAAGTTGCAGAAGAAATCAAGTCTGTAAAAGAAGAAATTAAAACTATTAAAACGCAGCTGTCAAAAGAAAAAGATCTGAAAGTAACTAACAAAACAAAAGAAAACAACCAGCCAGACAGTTCAGCTACAACATTGGAAAATGGGAATGCGCAGAAAAGTGTAGAGGCATTGCTTCAAGAAGTGAAAGCCATACAGCACCAAATTTCCCAGGATGTAGCTAAACTGACTGTACTGAAAGAAGAAAATGAAATAATACTAGTCAAAATGTCTGAACTAAAAGAGGAAAATGAAATAATACTAAAAGGAATGGAAAGTGAAAGACAGGAGATTAACATAGGGAGAGAAGTGAATGTAGTATTGGATGAAAGTAGGAAAGTGGTCAAAAAGTACATAAGGCAACAGGAAAACAAAAGCAACCTACAAGAAACTATCAAAGAAACTATCAAAGAACAAGTTGAGGTACTTTTACCACACTTAATGGAAAAAATTAGGTACAAAATGACAAGTCTGATTGAGGAATTTCTTGAAAACATGGTTGATAATGGGCCCACGAGTACAGGAAATACAGAATAAGAGCAAATTTGATAGTTTAACCAAAATAAAAGGGATACTAAATGATGTTAAAGTTCAACGGATTTAGAATAATACAGTGGAATTGTAGGGGTATCAAAAAGAATTTTGCACCCCTACTAGCAGAGACAGGAGGAACTACCGCTATATATGCTCTTCAAGAGACCCATTTAAACCCAAACAGTAGATACAGTTGTAAGGGCTTTAAGATAACTTAGGCACGATAGGAAACAAGGTAGAGGAGGTGGTGTCACAGTCTTAGTTAGCGAAAAATTTAAAATTATAGACTGGGAAGTATTTAATACAACCAATATAGAAGGTATCCAGGTTACTATAGCAGCTGAACCAAACAATATAACAATCCTAAATGTATACGCTAAAGATGGCACAATTAAAGATGAAGAAATACTATCCATAAGCACCAGACTAGGCCACAAAACAGTCATAGTAGGCGATTTTAATTCCCATCATTATGCTTGGGGTGGAAAACATGCAGACAATGCAGGAAAATGCCTACTTGAATTCATAGAAAACAATGAACTACTAATACTAAATGATGGAACTGCAACTAGAATTAATCCACAAGCTAACAGGGCAGACTCAGCAATAGACATAAGTATAGCAACTAACAACCTAGCGAATGTAAATTGGGAAGTGTTACAAGACACAAACTCAGATCATCTGCCCATTATAATAACCATGCATGAAAATGTCAGTCCGAACCCAGAACCAGAGAAACCGACTTTCAACTATAAAAAAGCAAACTGGGAAGCTTTCCAATCAGAGCTGGAGGGGATGGAATATAAAGACATGGAATCAGATGATACTGACTTGTGGGCGGAAACACTGACCAATGAAATTCTGAAAATAGCAAAAAAATATATACCAAATAAAAATATGCCACAGCACCTTAAACCAATAAATAACATTAATAAGAAAAGAGAAACTCAATGGAATAAAGAACCAGTTGCCTGGTGGAATAAAAGCTGTGCAGAAATTCATGAGAGAAGAAAAAGGGCCTTACAAAAATATAGAAATAACAGAACAGAAGAAAACTATGATGAGTATAAACTTATTAGGAATGAATCTAACAGAATAATATTTAAAGCCAAAGAAACTACGTAACTGGAAGGAGTTTTGTCAGTCACTTAAACCTAGCACCCAAATTAAAGAAGTATGGAAAAAGCTTAAGGCAATCAAAGGGAACAGTAAGAAAACAATAATGCCAACAATCAAACTACCAAAGAGAGCAGAAACAGATAAAGAAAAAGCTAATGCCCTTGCCGAGTATTTCTATAAAGTCAGTGCAAAAAGTAGTCTTGGACAGGAAGAAAATGAGAGAAGAGAAAGACTTAGGATACAGTTTTCAAAAGAACTACCAGACCTGATAGATGAAACAAACTATTTAGATGCTGATATAACAGAGGAAGAAGTAACTAATGCAATAAAAGATAAATCTAATACTGCCTCAGGGCAAGATATACTTAGTTATGAAATCCTTAAGAAAGTATACAAAAGAACTATAAACATAATAACTTCCCTTTATAACAAAATCTGGAGCTTAGAAAGATACCAAAAGCATGGAAAGTAGCTATGATAGTACGCATCCTAAAACCAAATAAGGAAGCCCATGATGTAAGTTCATATAGGCCTATTTAACATCACAACTAGGTAACATACTGGAAACTGTTGTTAACAAAAGAGTTAAAATCTACCTGGAAAAAATCAGTTATATAGCCCAAACCAGTCAGGGTTTAGAGCAGACAGAAGTACAGTAGACCAGCTAGTAAGATTAGAACACGATGTAAAGCTAGGGTTAAAGAGAAAACAGTAGCAGTTTTTCTAGATGTTGCAGGAGCATATGATGAATGCTGGCGAGATGGAGCTCTTTACAAAATGAAAAAGATTGGCATCACTGGTAAAACCTATAGGTATATAGAAAACTTTTTACAGGACAGGTATTTTGCTGTACAGGTAAACAATGATAAGTCAGATATATATGAACAACAGAATGGGATTCCTCAGGATCAGTGATTTCACCTTCAATTTTCACTATAGCTGTAAATGACTTAGCAGATGAATTTAACGACATAAAGAATGCAGTATCACAATTTGCAGATGACTGTGCCATTTGGCGATCTGGAAAAAACTTGGACCATGTTTACAAAAAACTTCAAAATCAAATAGACAAAGTTTCAGAGTGGATGAAAAGTTGGGTCTTCCAAATTAATGTAACCAAAACAGTAGGTATGATTTTCAGCAAAGGAAATTTAAAAAAAAATAACAAAATCAATATAACCATTAAAGGACAGAAAATATGTACCTCCTCAACAACAAGATTTCTGGGCATAACTTTAGATAAACAAATAAATTATAATAAACATATAGACAATTTAGTAGAAAGCTGTAGGGGACCCCTAAATATACCAAGGATTGTAAAAGGTAATGGATGGGGGGCCAGCAATAAAATAATGCTTATGTTCTACAAGTCTTTCATCAGGGGGAAACTGGATTATGCCAGCATAGTCTATGACTCAGCTGCAGCTTCTAACAAAGCAAAACTAGACAAAATTCAAAATGCAGCCATGAGAACCATTACAGGTGCATTTATATTGACACCAGTAGAAGCACTGGAAGTAGCTCTTGGCATAATGCCCCTTGGTCTAAGACGGAAAGAACTAAGATTAAACTATTGGAGTAAAGTAGCACAAGAAGTGACCCACCCAGCACATAAAGCATTTGTCAAAAACCAACCAAGTGTATGGGACGTCCCCTTAAATAAAGATAGATATCCAACAGGGTGGAGAACTATAGAAGATCTAACGCAGTTCAAAGAACTGTCAAACACAACTGAAAATAGTAATAAATATAGAAGCCCTGGGAACTAAAAACACCAATCATAGACTACTCGCTTACTGAAAAGATCAAACAAAACATAGAAGATAAGGAAGCCAAAATGATGAGTAGAAAGTTCATAGATCAACTAACTAAACAAAGTCTGGCCGTCTACACTGATGGATCCAAGGGTGATAGTGGGCTACTAGGTGCCGGAGTCGTAATACCACAGTGGGGAATAAAAAAGAGCTACAGTGTAACTGAAGGGACTTCGATTTTTACCGCAGAGATGGTAGCAATTCTTAAAAGTTTAGAAATAATCGAAGATAACCCACCAGAAGCTGTTACGATATTTACAGACTCACTATGATCCCTACAAGCACTAGAACACCCAGGTAAATGTAGCCGGCCAGACATAAAGGAAGAAATTCTAGCAATTAATACATCACTAGGGAACAGAGGATGTAGTGTGAGGCTAGTGTGGGTTCCAGCACACATAGGTATTGCTGGTAACGAGTTGGCAGATCAGAACGCCAAGAACGGAAGAACAAGTAAAAACAATATAAGAGCAGGACTGGGAAGGTCAGAGATCAAGAGCCAAGTGAAGATAACTATAAACGAGGAATGGAAGACAACATGGAAGAACAGTAGAAAAGGCAGACATGCGTTCAAACTGCTGAAAGAACCAACGAGGACGTGCCAGGTCAGAGAAGAATTAAAGATACCATCAAACAAAAAACTGTGGCGTCTCCGTCTCGGTGCAGCATACTTTATGATAGAAAGACCACACTGCCAAGAATGTCAGGAAGAGAATGACATAGACCACTACCTGATCCACTGTAAAAAGTATGAACAACAAAGGCTTGAATTAAAAACTTACTATAGAAATCACAATATAGACTTGACAGGTGATAATGTTTTAAGTATAGATGCCCCAAGAGATGCCCAATCAATAGTTAAAAGGTATATACATAAAACAAAGGAAAACATATTAGGTTAGTAACCAAAAACAAAGAAAAAAAAAACTTACTAACTACTCATAGGACAAGGAAAGACAACAAGGTATGAAATAAAAAAATAAAGACAACTCAAAAAGAACAAATACTAATACAAAGTAAAACCAAGTGTAAAGGACAATAGTTATCAAGAAACAACACAAAAGAGAAAATAAAATGGACAAATACTAATATAAATTAAAATCAGCAACTGCTAAAGACAATAGCTATTTAAATTGAATACAAAATTTAAAAATAAAATGACACTAAATACCCCAATTATAACCAAATTTCAGGTTGAACAGGGTAGACCAAGATATAACGAGAAGAGGCAATAACGGTCAGCTGTTAAGTGCCCGCTCTCCACCCATCACCTCAGCAAAACAACAACAACAACAAGTTACAGATACCCAAATACTGATGATAGGGTAACATACCTGTCAACCTGTACGAATTTTTCGTACAATGTACGTATTTTTGATACTTTTAGCAGTGTACGGCCGTACAGACTCGTTGTACGGATTTTTCCTCCCTCCCTCCCAAAAAAAAAAAAAAAAAAAAAAAAATCGATTTTTTTTTTTTTTAAATTCTAAAAATATTTTCCAACCCAAGTTTTTTTTAAATTTTAAGTCAGAAAATATTTTCTAGCCCAGGTTTTTTTTAAACCAATTTTTTTATTCCGGGAATCTCGGCGTCTGTTTTTAAACAGCAACCAATCAAATCCGTTTATACCCAACAATTCGGCAAAAACTTTGAATTCGGCCTCAAACACTTTCGGCTTTCAGCGTGACAAGACGTATTTTTAAAATTACCTGTTATCAGCCATGCTTGCCAAGACACTTCGATGTCAATTTGTTGAAAAAAGCTAAGTACCTGTCACACAGAGATTTATGATCAATAAATTTTCTATATTCTCTTCTTTTTTTCTACCCGTGTTCTTTACTTTATTTTCGCTCTTTTATCCTTTTCCTGTATTTTTCGCATTCGTTCGTTTGCGAAAAATATTTTCTTTCCCATTCTCACTTTACCGTTTTTCTTTCTCATACTGATACTCATTCTATTACGTAAATGTCAGTCAGACGAGAAACTGTGAATACTCATCTATCTCAGACATAGGAGCAGACTTTTTGGCTAGCATTTTCACCTGACACGAACGTTTCTCCGGCGTGAGGTGTGATAACCGACATCTGCACGGCGCAGAATGAGACATTTGTCTGGTATTTTCCTCTGTCACGGCACTCTCAGACAGTTTCGTTAGCAGTGAGGTGTCAAGACGCGAAGTGGCAGTTTATGGCAGGTCTTCTGGTTATGGAAAGTGTTAATGAGAAGGGGAGAGATCGGCGCTGTTTCGTGTTTCGAAATAACGTGGGACCTCTTTGTCTGTTTGATAGATATAATCAGAGTTTTAAACTTGATTTCACTCATTCTCCATTTGCAGTAGACGTGGTCACTTCGTTCTAGATACTTAAACTTATAAGTGAAACTCTTAGTTTCGATGTGATACCGTAGTTCTGTGTTGAGGTAAATATTATATTAAGTATTTAATATTTTGTGAGTGATTAAGTGTTGAATCGCCTATTTTTCACTAGTTCTTTAGTGCAGAGAGAATTAAAATATAGTCTGTATTATTTTCTAGTGACGTGTTTCATTGGAAAGCAGAATAAATTATATTTCTAGCTTAAAATCATGCAGCTATAAATGAATTTGATTTTACTGCTAAATAATCAGACGAGAATATATTTTAAAATTAACTTATAACTGAAATGCTACATCAGTGAGTATTGACGGGATACGTATGTATTCCTAATTCATGATGATTGATTTTATAAATATAACTTATTTCACCGGAAGTTTTAAATGATAAGTCAAGATGTACGCTTGCAGTTTAAAATGTAAGTTATAACGAGTACATAGTATGTATAATTATTTTATATGTGTTTTTCCTCTATTTAGTGAAGAAAACTGGGGGTAACCCAAACTTTGCCAGCGTTAAGTACAGAGATATCTGTGAAGAACTAAAACATTCTTTCCTTAAAGGACTTGGTGTATAACCTTTACAAGAACTTTAGAGATTTTAAAGAAGTAACGGGCCCATCGAGCCTGATTTAATTCTTTCAGAGAAAAATCTCAAGTACATTTAGCCCGTGTGGCAAGTAATAGATTACAAACATTAACTTTTCCGACAATTTTTACTCATGGTGGAGTGACCAAGAATTTTACCTTTTGATCGAAGTTACAAACCTGACATTGTTCCTAAGTAGTTGAAACCTCGTGATTCTGATCCTGTGAGCCTGCTTGAAAACTAATTCTTACCTGAACTGATAAAGTGGCACTAACTTAAAATCTGAACAAAATCATCGCCTGAAGAGGACGCTCCCCGGACAAATTGGATGAAACCAAGATCTGCAGAGCTGGGTATCCGCTTCATCAAACGATAAAACAGATTGTGTCATAACGTGCGCCAGACGGCGAACAACAGCAAGCTATAGGGTAAGAAAGTGAGAAATGCACGACAGGGCCCTGATGAATGAACCGAGAGAAAGCAGGAACGAGTGACTCTTTTTTTTATGGTATACCAAATTTCACCCACTTTGTAATTTCTTTATGCAAGTTTTTGTTGCATAGAAGATACTTTTCCTTAGGATAGATCATACTAATATCTAAGTCTGTTCATACCTTTAAAAGGGGAAAATCATTAGATTACCGCTAATGTATCCTTGATTCCTTGGGGCTATCACTTTCTTCTAACAGGACTGTGGGCATACCTTGAGGGATAAGATCATACTGTGGGTCTATCATTCTGGTAGAAATTCATTGATTTTATGACTATGTGTATATGTTTCTTGATGTAATTTTTGTGTGTTGTGATGAAATTTTAGATGATAATTAAAATTTCTCTTGAACTTAATCAGCGCGTTGGTCAGCTCGTTCCAAATTATCTGTATAATCACTGTTATAGTTTTTCCCACGTCTGTGCGTCTAACTGTCGTCACTTGTGTGCGTGCACGTGAGTGGTACGTTCATATATATTAATATATGTTGTAACTAGACTGTCTGACTCCTCTAAATCTGTTGTAGAAGATAGGCTGAGAAAGAGAGAAGATTCTCGAGTTCTCAGGGACAGCCTCTATTGATTCTACCATCTCACTCGTGGAAATCTATTTCTGTTATTATCTCTCACTGTGGCTATCACGTATTCTAATCTAATCAGAAGGGACCAACCCAAGTCTTAATCCCCCTATCAAAAATCTACGACAGTACCTATAACTTGGTTAAATATTTGCTGTTGTTTTGCTTTGTTGCAATTTAATTGCTGTCTTAATCTTTCCAGTTATATCTTGCACTTCAGTATATTTCCGATAAATTAATGTCATAATAGTCTGTGTAGGCGATGCACAGCTAAAAAATAATAATTTTTGTTTGCGTTGAGTAGGCCTACTTTATTCCGGCGATCGAGATTCACTAATTTATTTTTCATAAACCGGTGATCTATTGTCACTGGTCTAGGCTATCAATTTTTAAATAATAATTTTGTAAATTTTTGGTAGTACATTTTTTCTTCCTAGATTAATATTCTGTTCACAATTTAGTTAATTTTTTTTATTTTCTGCTGTTGCTTTGCTTTGCTTCGTTGTATTTTATTTTTGTCGTTCTCTTAATCTTTCCAGTTATATTTTGACCATTTCAATATTTCCAATAAATTAATATCATAAAATTTTGTGTAGGCCCTACAAAAGTAGAAAATTAAAGTTTATTTGCATTGAGTAGGCCTACCCACTTTATTTCAGCGGTCGATATTCGCTGCTTTATTTTTTAATAAAGTGGCAATCTATTATCACTGGTCTAGGCTACCAACTCTTAAATAATTTTGTAAATTTTTGGTGCTACGTTTTTCTTCCTAGATTTGATATTATGTTCATAATTTGTTAAATTTTTTTGTTGTTGTTGCTGTTAGCTGTTTGCTTTGCTTTGTTGCATGTTTTTTTTTTTTTTTGTCGTTCTCTTAATCTTTCCAGTTATATTTTGATCATTTAAATATTTCCAATAAATTAATGTCATAATATTCTGTGTCGGCCCTACATAACTAGAAAAAAAGTTTGCTTGCGTAAACTTCGCTGCTTTATTTTTCAATAAAAAAGTCCACACAGACTGCAGGAGGTCCATGAATGCAGACACATTCACTTCTTTTTTACAGTGTAAGATTAACATTGATACATGCTGTGCAGACTTTAAGCCCACAAATGCAATTCTGCAAAGTGCTAAAAGTGCATGTGTTGATTATAATACAAAACACTGTACATCGAAAGAATAGTACCTCACGATCACTAAGTTTTTTATATGTAAAGAACAGCATGAGACTATTAGCATGTTTTATATCACACTAATTCAAATGCTAATAGATTTGTATATGTCATTTCTCGTTTTAAAACTGTATTGTGTATAATTTATTATTATATTTTTTGCGTAAGGATTTTTGGGTGTTTGTAAGGATTTTGTTGGTCTGGCGTACAGATTTTTGTCTCAGGATGTTGACAGGTATGGGGTAAAGTCATGAATACACCAAACAAAACAAATTGACTAGGTTATACTAATTAAGAAATAAAAATACAAACAGAAAATTCAGATGTCAACAACTTACACCTCTGGTGTTATTTCAATTGGCATCTGAAAGTTATCACCTGATCCCTTGTTGGCATGGAGTTTGAAGCATGATATTGTTACATCTGACACTTCTGTTTCACATTTCTTTGAAATTAATTTTTATTATAACTTTATTTTTCACGTATTTTTCCCGTATTTCAGTTTTGCTTGTATTCTTAGACAAGTCTATTTACCTTGTCATTTTCAAATATTTTGTAACAGGCAGGAATGCATTTCACTTTGTTGAATTTATAGCTGGTATCCATTAGCATTTTGGAGGGGATGTCTAAGGTTTTTATGTCTTAGATTTGAAGTTGTTTTTTTTTATGTGTCTTAGCTTTGAAGTTGTTTGTCCAAATGTTTCTGGTAGCCATGGAGACAGAGATTCTCTGTCCATTCTTTAGTTTGACTGATACCTCATCATCCACATTTAGTGACTATGACAGATTATCCATTAGTACTATGTGTATCATCATCATCAATTCCCTGTTTGCTGCTGTTGGAGCATGGAACCACCACTACAGCTGGGTCCCTGGCAGGAAACTAGCACACAAAACCTGCATGTACTCTTGCAGCAGTGGTTTCTGTCGCAATGTGTTTTATATGATGAGTTTGTCAGCCCCATGTTTTATATGATGAGTTTGCCAGCCCCATGTTTTATATGATGAGTTTGTCAGCCCCATGTTTTATATGATGAGTTTGTCAGCCCTATGTTTTATATGATGAGTTTGTCAGCCCCATGTTTTATATGATGAGTTTGTCAGCCCCATGTTTTATATGATGAGTTTGCCAGCCCCATGTTTTTAAAAAACATAATGTTAGCCGCATCTTACAACATGCCTGATTGAGTAGTAGTTCTGTTCTGTCTTTGTCTCTCTCCCCCCCCACCCCCCACCCCACCACCACCACCACCACCACCACTCCCAAATGGCTGAATTGGATTGACTGAATTACTTGCTTCTGATGAGTTTTTATGTTTTTGCATCTTTTGTTGTTGTTGTGTTTTTTTTGTGTTTTTTTATTTTTTACTTTAATTTTCTACAGGAAAGTTGCAGACTTTCATAAATGGGAGCTTGCATAGTATATAAGGATTGAAATGGTATGAAGAAATGGTATGAAGAAATGGAATGAAGAAATGGTATGAAGAAATGGTATGAAGAAATGGAATGAAGAAATGGTATGAAGAAATGGTATGAAGAAATGATATGAAGAAATGGTATGAAGAAATGGTATGAAGAAATGATATGAAGAAATGGAATGAAGAAATGGTATGAAGAAATGGTATGAAGAAATGGAATGAAGAAATGGTATGAAGAAATGGTATGAAGAAATGGTATAAAGAAATGGTATGAAGAAATGGAATGAAGAAATGGTATGAAGAAATGGTATGAAGAAATGGTATGAAGAAATGGTATGAAGAAATGGTATGAACAGTTGACTAATGTTTTGGTGATAACAGAATACAAGTGGAGCAAGATGTGAAAACAATGCCCTGGTATTGGATAGGACAAACATTAGGACAAACCAACTGATAGCATTACAAGGTCATTCTATTCTGAATTCCCCCACAGCAAGACAATAAGAAGACGCCATGACACACACGAAGATGGGAGCTAAAGACAGACATTGTAAGGGATAAAGAAGACATGAGACAACCTTGACCGGCTGGCATGAGACGACCTTGACCGGCTGGCATGAGACGACCTTGACCGGCTGGCATGAGACGACCTTGACCGGCTGGCATGAGAAAGATACTTTTTTCGTGAAGTAGCTGAAGACTTATGCTGTACAGGCAACAGAAGGGTTAGAAATGAATGAACATATTTATAGACAACATTTGGAAGCTTGGACAGACACTAGATCAGGGATTCTTAACCCGGGGTATCCATACCCTTGGGGGTATGGGACTCCATCTCTGAATAGCTTATGTATTTGTGATTTGCCGTTTTTATATAAATAAATCTGGCGAAGGGGGTATGAGGACATATTTGGCACTCCATTGGGGGTCTGTAATCGCAAAATGGTTAAGAACCCCTGCAGTAGATAGTTTGACCAAACTGTCATGACAGTGTCAATCAGCTTCAGAACAAGTAAAGAATGATAGTTATGAAAACAAGAGAGTGGCTATCACATTAGCTTGTAGTTAGAGCAAAGTTAGAATGTAGTGGTCAACACTTAGAAGAAAACATGAGAAGTGGCTATCACATTAGCTCGTAGTTAGAGCACAGTTAGAATGTAGTGGTCCACACTTAGAAGAAAACATGAGAAGTAGCTATCACATTAGCTCATAGTGAGAGCAAAGTTAGAATGTAGTGGTCCACACTTAGAAGAAAACATGAGAAGTGGCTATCACATTAGCTCGTAGTTAGAGCAAAGTTAGAATGTAGTGGTCCACACTTAGAAGAAAACATGAGGAGTGGCTATCACATTAGCTTGTAGTTAGAGCAAAGTTAGAATGTAGTGGTCAACACTTAGAAGAAAACATGAGAAGGGGCTATCACAATAGCTCGTAGTTAGAGCAAAGTTAGAATGTAGTGGTCCACACTTAGAAGAAAACATGAGAAGTGGCTATCACATTAGCTCATAGTTAGAGCAAAGTTAGAATGTAGTGGTTCACACTTAGAAGAAAACATGAGGAGTGGCTATCACATTAGCTTGTAGTTAGAGCAAAGTTAGAATGTAGTGGTCAACACTTAGAAGAAAACATGAGAAGTGGCTATCACAATAGCTCGTAGTTAGAGCAAAGTTAGAATGTAGTGGTCCACACTTAGAAGAAAACATGAGAAGTGGCTATCACATTAACTCATAGTTAGAGCAAAGTTAGAATGTAGTGGTCCACACTTAGAAGAAAACATGAGAAGTGGCTATGACATTAGCTCGTAGTTAGAGCAAAGTTAGAATGTAGTGGTCAACACTTATAAGAAAACATGAGAAGTGGCTATCATATTAGCTCGTAGTTAGAGCAAAGTTAGAATGTAGTGGTCCACACTTAGAAGAAAACATGAGAAGTGGCTATCACATTAGCTCATAGTTAGAGCAAAGTTAGAATGTAGTGGTTCACACTTAGAAGAAAACATGAGAAGTGGCTATCACATTAGCTCATAGTTAGAGCAAAGTTAGAATGTAATGGTCCACACTTAGAAGAAAACATTTAGCCCAGCTGAAGTTATACCGGTACATCACAAATATAAATATAAATATAAATATAAATCCACATGCCCTTACTTTTCTTAAACACCATTTTTATATAGTAAAGGTAGTCCCGTAGCAGATACTGTCGTATGGGTGTGAAGTGTTAGAGACTTCACCATACTAGGTCTAGCATCGAGAGATAGGGTGACCAGTTCCGTTCCTCGCTGCCTTTTCCTTCCCTAACTTAAAGTCAGATACCCATTTACAGCTGGGTAGACTGGAGAGTGTCGGAACCGTGATAAGAACCTGGCATCTTTGCCGCGAGAGACCAGCGCTCTAACCAATCTTCAAGAATGGGGGGTCGGCCTACTGTCCTGGTCTTGCATGGGTGTGGGTCTACTGTCCTGGTCTTGCATAGGTGTGGGCCTACTGTCCTGGTCTTGCATGGGTGTGGGCCTACTGTCCTGGTCTTGCATGGGTGTGGGTCTACTGTCCTGGTCTTGCATGGGTGTGGGCCTACTGTCCTGGTCTTGCATGGGTGTGGGTCTACTGTCCTGGTCTTGCATGGGTGTGGCCCTACTGTCCTGGTCTTGCATGGGTATGGGCCTACTGTCCTGGTCTGGCATGGGTGTGGGTCTACTGTCCTGGTCTTGCATGGGTATGGGCCTACTGTCCTGGTCTTGCATGGGTGTGGGTCTACTGTCCTGGTCTTGCATGGGTATGGGCCTACTGTCCTGGTCTTGCATGGGTGTGGGCCTACTGTCCTGGTCTGGCATGGGTGTGGTTCTACTGTCCTGGTCTGGCATGGGTGTGGGTCTACTGTCCTGGTCTTGTAGGGGTGTGGGTCTACTGTCCTGGTCTTGCATGGGTGTGGGTCTACTGTCCTGGTCTTGCATGGGTGTGGGCCTACTGTCCTGGTCTTGTAGGGGTGTGGGTCTACTGTCCTGGTCTTGCATGGGTGTGGGCCTACTGTCCTGGTCTTGCATGGGCGTGGGCCTACTGTCCTGGTCTTGCATGGGTGTGGGCCTACTGTCCTGGTCTTGCATGGGTGTGGGCCTACTGTCCTGGTCTTGCATGGGTGTGGGTCTACTGTCCTGGTCTTGCATGGGTGTGGGCCTACTGTCCTGGTCTTGCAGGGGTATGCGGCAATGAAAGAGCTGATAGGCTAACTTCAAGAGCACCTTTAGTACGTGCATTGGATATGGACAAGACAGAGATACTGAGGACAATTAATGATCGCCTATTAGAGAATGACACTTCAATCGATGAATCATCAAGGCTAAGACTGCTGGAGTTTGGTACGAGGCGTAAGACTGGCAGGGGGGAACGTAAGAGATGATGCATCCAGCGTATATACAACCAGCGCGCAACAGGAACAATTATCATTCATACCCTTCGACGTTTGCTGGGGGAAACTGAACACCTATGGGTTTGCCTGGAGTGCGATGATGTTCATTCTGAATAACTTTAACCACAATATAGACACTATATTTTTTAATTAAAACCCATGAGGGTTGAGTCAGATATTTTTCTCCATCAATTTTTAGAAACCAGTGCGCTGATAACTATACATCATAATGTGCAGTCGTTGATATCAAAAGTTTGCTTCGTTCAAATTTTCTTTCACTGCTCATATCTTTGTGCCTGGAAAAATTCTTGCCAGAAAAGATTGAACTAATAGCAGACAAAATAATCCATACATTATTATCTCCCCTTTTAGTGAACGCTAATCAATAAATTCTCCCCCCTTTCTAACGAAGCTTGTCGTTCGACAGGCCAATGATCAAACGTTTCCATTATTCTCAAAGTTTCATTTCCGCTCTCTTGAAGCTCACAGAGTCCGTGGATTGAAGTAACAAAGGAAGTACAGTAATATGCTTTTTCAAAAAAATCCAGTATCACGTGTATTAAAGCAGGCTTCAAGAAAATTGAAAACGTATGAAGCCAAGGCTCTAGCAAGGACAGTGAGACAGATGATATTACAGTCCGCTGTAGAACCATTATTATTGTTTGGATGTGAGTCCTGGACAATGAACAGAGAAATCAGTTTACAGCTACAGAAATATGGTTCATGAGAAGAATGATTGGTATAATGTGAATGAATGAACTCAGGAAATATTAAAATGAAACATTATTACAAGATCACTAATAAACAGTGCAGGAAACCCGAGGCATGTAAGTAATACATAAACAAACAAATAAATAAACTGACATAGATACATAGCAGACAATGTTAAACAGAGAAAAGGTGGACACTGGACGATAGACAGAAGTGATAGGCTGACCGGGGAATCGAACCAGGATTCATCAGCACGGAGCCGTGTTGTTCATCTTCCTCTGCGATCTACTAGAGACAAGTATTTCTGCTTTTGTGCTTTGTTTGGCTTTTACTCGCTGATAGAAAAGTTATATGGGTGACTGAGTCTATAAATGTCTAGGTCACTTTCAAGTCTTATATTCCACAGTTGCATATAGTGTCGTGAAAAGTGACCACGTCTCATGAGGCCTTTGGGGGGGGGCGGGGAGGGGGGGGGGGGGGGGGGTGGGGGGGGGGGGGCGTGGGGGGGGGGGGGGGGGGGGGGGGGGGGGAAAGAGGGGGATGCTTAGGATGGTTCCATGTTCGATTTCCCGGTGTGACTGTCACTTCTGTTATTGTTACATTGTCTAGCGCCCCCCCCCCCCCCCCCCCCCCCCCTTTCTGTCTTACAAGTACCTGCTATTTATCTACATGCATTTACTTATATACCAAGATCAATCTAACAACAGTAACAAGAAGATATTCAATTTTCTTTGGTCATGTCACAGGATTGTCTCCCGTGCTCGGCAGTGATGGTCCAACCATGGCCAAACTATAGAGTGTACAATGAGAGTTAAGGTATCTACCTTCGCTCAAGATTACTCTTAGTAGAGTTGTAAATAGAAGGATGGTGCTTTTAGGGAGTCTTCGTATGATGTTTCAGAAATCAAGCACAACGCTAAATTTATCACAGCAGTCGTGAACTTTGCATCTGCCCACCCCTTCTATGAAGAGAAAGATATATTAGCTCGTTTTTGTTTTGTTTTGTTTTTTGAGCCTCTAACTGAATTATTCAGTACAAAATATTACTTTAGTAGCTCTGTTGTATTTATATTTAAGATCACTGATTCATACGTGTGCACTTCTCTCTGCAATAATTATATCAACTATTAATTTGCAAATGCTTATAACTAATTTAATAATCAATTATTGTTTAACACGAGTAAATAAATAAATGAATTTAGAAATTGAAATAGGGACTTTTTCCTCACAGAAAATTAAAGTGCAGGTGGTTTTTTTGATTTTTTGAGGAGAGTGTGTTTTGCAATGGCCAGGTTAAAACCACTTAACTGGCCAGATGATGAACTACTTTGCTGACTGCTCCGTCAATTGTAGACTTATGTGGTTAAGGCATGTCCGAGGTGTAGTTGCAGGTGTAACCACTCCTAATGTCAAGGCAAGGATTTTGGCAACCCATCGAAGGTAGGCATCTAGCGTGGCTCTTGATCCACAGACTCGTATCAGGCTGGTATCTCAACTTGTACCCCGAACTGGTATCACCAAGTTGTACCACAAACTGTAGAAAAAACTAATGTCTCTGCTAAGTATTGGTTTCCTGACACTATACAAGCGACTTCCCACTGTCATTTACACCACTCTTTTATCTAAGTAATTTTGCCCTCTCTGAGCATAAATCATAAACCCAGTGGATTGGATGGAAAATCTTCATTAAACTCAATCAATTTGATGAAAAAAATTTACTGGACAACGGAAACACCTTTTGCATGGTTTACTCATGTATAAATATACATATGAACTTATTATAATGTATATATTATAAATATGCACACCATGATGCCTTCATCATCCACTCCCTGCTCCACCTGGAGTCAGGTGCTGCCTCTGCTTTTGGTTTCCTGTTAGAAAACCGGCATGAAGCAGTCACCAGCGCTTGCAGTGGTGGTTTATTACTTTATCATTTTTATATGCTGAGGTTGCCAGCTTCGTATGAACTTTTACAACCTCCAGCGAGTTAAAAATGTCAAATGTAACATATAAAATTTTATATGCTGCAACTCACCCCCGTATTGGGTTAATATACAGACGTCTGGCACACTAAGACTTCCGAATACTATCGGGCCACATGTTTTGAGGCCGTCTTACAGGTAATCGAGTATTACTTTAATTATAATCCCACTATTATCCTCTTTATAGGTTCAGATGACTTTGTGGTTTCCAGTATTATAAAGTCAAGTTTTCGTGCTGGATAATTTCAGAAGATTTTCAATTCATGATCCAATCCACTTTATTGAACTCCTACTTTTCTTTCTTTCCTGGCTTGTCTAAATGTGTCGTCTTGACTCAATGGAACACAGCGCTGGGGTCTAAACTCGTGTTATATTTTATGGGGCCTTTCGTCCGCGCTCTCCCACCTTTCTACACGGTGACAGTCATCAATAAAACGTTGTCTAATTTAATATATTTTGGCTAGACCAAGCACATTTTAATGTTTGGCTTTAGTATATATCTTCTCCCACCTTCTCTCAGGAAATTCCACATGACACAGGTAATTTCAAACTCCTCCCATATAAGGTATTGACACTACCGCTTTTTAGATGACTCATATCTGTAATTCATAACAAACCCTTTATTTTAATTTGTTTAAAAAAAATAAAAGTTGACAAACACGAGTGCCCATTCCCCGGAAGTATTTTATAACTTTCCTGCCGGTAAATCCGTGATTATCTTCCGATTGCCAATACAAGAAGTATAGGCGCCTAGCTTTGCACGCGAGAGAGATCCACCTGGGTACTTTTTTTAACAAGGTAGGGCAGTGTTCATCTGTCTGCTCCCAGCTGGGCTTTAATGTTATCTCTACCCATGGTAGATCAGGCAAAATAACAATACGAAACCTGAGTCATGCTTTCAATATGAGAGAAAATACGGATTAGGAAGAAATAAAAGGAAGGCACAATATGGAGAAAAAGACAGGCAGAATACGAAAAAATGAAAAGCACGGTCATTTTTGACAGATCACATACTTACAAAAAACCATATAAAACCTAGTGACAGCTGGAAAGATAGAGGGCACGAGAAGATTGAGGAAATACCTGATGCAGCGTGAGAAGATATTCGGAAAACAATGGATATCTAAAATAATGAAATACGCAGATTACAGAGTGTCAGGGGGACTTGAACGTGTAATTTTAGCATGATGTATAATGATAGTGAAGACAAATCAAACTTGGAGATTTTATGTGGGTGATCTATTAAAATACTACAGTAATTCACGACTCTGGTCGTTTTAATACATGTAAATGTTCAGCTCATTAAGCTCTTAACATAAACTCAAGTTACCTTTGGCCTTCAGCTTGTCTCTAGCTTTAGCAGCAATCTCTTCAGCTTTTCTCAAAGCCTCTTGAACCTTCTTGCTGACATTGTCTATGTTGGCGGCAGCCCCAGGCAGACTCACGCTCAGAACAAACTCAGAACAGTAGCAGATGACTACCTCATCTCCAGGCCTGGAAGAGTGAAACAGATCGTGCTGAACGTTTACAAAACACATAGGCGCCTTTTCTGATGGAGAAAGCTCCCGTAGACATTGTCCCACCTGATCTTTAAACGTTCAGAATACTAAAGTTTGCCGTGAGCTACTAAATCCCTTTCTTTGGACAATCATGTTTTTTTTCATTCACTTTTTCTGTCTTCTTTTTCCGTTAACTGACGTTAGGAGAATATGTTTATGTTCAAGGTTGTTTCATTGGTCAGTGACGTGCCAAGTTTCCTCAGGATTTCCTATCTAAATTGAACTCCCATTAAAAATGCATGCAGGCCTATTGTGGGTGTTGCATCGACCATAAGTCATGATAAGTGTGACTACAAAAACCCAATGAAGTTGAAATGGAATGGGAAGGAATGAAAGACCACATGAGAATTCGTGACGTCATCAGGACGTGCAGTTAAAAGAGCTGAACATAATTATTTTCCATCATGTTTTGGCGGGTTACTTGTTCGTATTAGAAGCAGTTCGTGTTGTTTGTCATTACAAAAACATAGACTAATAAAGTGGAACATTGTGACTTGACTTGCCCCATGTCGTAGATTTTGATAGGTATTTAAGATCGATTTTGGTCCCGTCTGAATAGAACTAAAACAGGTGGTAATTTAGTGAGAGATAAGGTAATGAATATAGATTTCACGAGTGAAATGGTGAAAGGTAGAGTCTGTCCCTGGATTTGAGAAGATACTCTAGTCCAGCCTATCTCTACAACAGAAATTTGTTGATCAGACAGTCTACTTTCTAGATATATCATCCACTCACATACACCCACACACACAGATAAGTGACTACAATTAGACGCACAAACGTAAAACTATATTAAATGGAGTAGGGATATTGGGACAAGCTGACCGACACGGTTAATAAGTTTTATGTTAAGTTTATTTATCATAAAGAACTTCACAACATTTATCAAAATATCAAAACATAAAAATCATAGGTTACAGAATTTATAAGGAATAGACCCATAAGTGTAATCCCCCCTCCATCTGTTGAGACAAGATCCCGTTAGAAGAAGTTATTAAACCCCAAAAAGGTCAAAAGATTTGCGCTATGGTCTAGAATTTCCCTATGCTGTAAAGAACATAGTTTTCTCAGTTAATCTATTCTGAAATGAACAGTATTAGCAAAACATATGAAAAGCACAAATGGTCACAGTGTCAGAAACTGATAAATTTGATACTAGAAGGAAATGTCGGGGTATTAAAATCTCTCAGGATCAAGAATCCTCTTCACACCACAAATGGTCGATAGTCGGAAAATGTCAATGTTTGATTATTTCGCCACAACGGGCTGAATGTACATAAAAATTGAGAAAAAGAAATCTGGATAGCTCTAGGCCCAGTTACAATTTATTCTTAATATTCCTTGGGTTGGTACTCTGTCTCTTTATGGGTGTAAACAAGAGGCCAGACCGGTCCACCTTGAAGACCCGATAGTTATAAAAGAATGTTCTTTTTGTACTGTAGGACTTAGATCCGTTATTCTCAGATTAGGCTTTTTCACAGATTAAGGCCGCTGGTAGATTTTGGGTTTGTGACCCGTACGCAGCACATAAAGTAAAACAACTCCAACGAAAAACTAAGTAATTCCAATGATATAGCGGATCTAGAAATCGCAGCTAGATGTTCCAAAACTTCTGTGGGTACTGAATAATCTAAGTTTGAAAGCTGGAATATATATATTAAATAGACAAAAAGTCGCTGACCAGTGTGAGACATAACACCTTTGGAGATTTCTGCGGTTAGATTTTGAATCAAAGTCAATTTTGTCACTTAAGCCGCCCGTAGACGTGGTCCCACGGGCAAATCATCTCTTTGATCTCGTCGTTCCGTAGCTTAATTTACCCTCACGAACGAACGGATGTGGGGGGGGGGAAGGTAACTGAGATTGATTATCTCATCTTGACCAATGTCTACCGAAAGTACGTCTTAACTTATCGACCTTGATTTTCTTCATTAGCTTATCTCCCCATTTCCTCTGTCTACGTGCATCTAACAAAAAGGTACAACATTTGAATTATCGCTCTTGATTCTACAAATATATGACCCGTCCCCTCTCTCTACACGTGAAACGGACTGCTTTTAAACATTCCTAGTGCCTGTTAAGACAACAGAGAAAAAAAAATAGGCGTGGCTAAATTATGAGTGAGACAGATACCAAGTACAAAGGTTCTGCATTAACAAAACTAATAAGCAAGAAAAAGTGGAAAACAGGTGGAAGCAAAACGTGTAGATATCATGTAATATATTTACATACTTCTGTCACAGTACGTCCCCGCTTGAAGATATGAAACCATTCATGTCTACTTTATGGAAATAGAGTACCTGTATCCGTAGCTTCCGGGTGACTGTTTTCTTCAATCTCATTTTCCTCCTCCTTTGTTGTCCAATTCCTACTCATGAAGTCTGCCCCAATGTTTTCTTTCTCTGGAATGTATTCCGTGTGCGTTTGAAAGAGTATCGCCGAGTTTGACATCGTTGAAAGATTCCGTGTGTTTGCAGTGGAAATTCCCAGCAACAATCGTCATCTTCGTCAACTTTGGTAGCTATGGCGACCGCCAGGAGATGTTCGGAGGACGGCACCGGTCTTTCCAAGTATTTCTTTAACAGATTTACATGGTAGACCTTCTCCTTTCCATTAATAGAGATCTAGTAGTTAGCTCTTGAGATCTTTTTAAGGACGGTAAACGGCCCTTGCCATCCGATACGTAGTTTGTTGTTCCCGGTTGGGAGTAGCAACAAAACTTGCTCTCCTGGTTGCAATTCTCTTTCTGTCATGGCTTTCCTGTATCGGTTAGCGTGCTTTGCGCGTGCTCGCTTAAGGTTGGTTGTTGCTAGATCCCATCCTAGCTGTAACCTTTCCTTTAATTCCGATACATATTTACTGGCTGAGACGACAGTCTCATCAGCCTTCTAGTCTGTCAGGGACCGACGTAAGGCTTCAAGCGGCCCCTTGATAGGTCTGCCGAATAAAAGAGTAGCTGGGGAAAATCCTGTAGAGGCATGTGGGACTTCCCTCTAGGCGAATAAGGCTGCAGGAATGAAAAGGTCCCAATCTTCAGGTTTCTCTTGTCCCAGTTTACTTAACATCACGGTGAGGCTTCCGTTAACACGTTCTACTAACCCACTTCCGGCCGGATTATAAGGGCTTGTGTAGATGTGCTGGTTCCTCAAGATCTTAAAGATCTCATCCATCAACAGGCTACGGTATTGGGATCCGTTATCCGTCAAAACTTGTTGAGGGAATCCCAACCGTGTAAATATCTGCACGAGGGCTTCTGCGACATGCTTGGAATCCATGCATGTTAGCGGTATAGCTTCTGCCCATAAAGTGCATGTGCCGACTAAGGTCAGGATGAACCTGTTCCTTCTTTTAGTCCTTTCTAAGGGTCCTAAAATGTCGATTACAACCCGTTCAAATGGTGTCCCCACTATTGGCCTTTCACCCATGGGAATTGTGGGTGTCCAATACTTGGATGCCACCCGTTGGCACTTGGCGCAGGATTTCACACATCTGATAATATCAGTGTTAATTCCTGGCCACCAATAGTGAGTCGATATTCGCTGATTAGTGGCGTTTTCCCATATTTCCGCTAAAGGTAAGAGAGTGCCCCATTTCTAAGATTTGGTCTCTGTACTGCGTCGGTAGTAGGAGCTGGTTATGCCCTTGTTCAGGGTTGCCCGTTCTACGATAAAGTACGCCATCCTTAGAACAAATGTCCCCGTTGTGTCTAGGGTCCTTGGCCATGAGCAGTTTCCTAAAGCAGGGCTCCAAGGTAGGGTCCTTTTGTTGCGCCTCTTTTAGTTCCTTAGGTAACAAATTTGGCGCAGGCTCCCGTTCCTTCTTGGTTTGCCTCTTGTAGTTACTGCTGCCACAATTGGCTCTTTCGGTCTCCCAATGAACACATCTCTACAGCCAAGTAGGACTGGGTAGATCGGGTCATCCATGATAGCCGCTTTGATCACACCCCTGACGAAATCAGATTGTATTTCCATCAATGCGATGGGAAGCGTCATGGGTGCATTTCCTTTGAAAACTCCACATAGTTTGACGGTTTCTTCTGTTTCAATTAAAGGACCTGTACCAAACAAACAATATGGTCCCGTTTTGACCCTCTGTGGTTATGATGTTGAGAAGAATGAGAAGACTGTTCTAGATTATTTCTCCGAGAAGGCTCTTCTGTCGGTTTACGTTTTGTGGCCGGCAGTTCGGCCAGCGCATTGTGATATCGCTCAGACTTTTCCAAAATGCCTTCTAGCTTTTCTGCCCCTTGTTCAGCCAGAAATCTACGGGTGTCACTTGATAAAGTGATCTTTATTTGTTCGGTTACTACGAACTCCTCCAGTTCTTCATAGAAAGAGGCAAGCTGATAAATCTGCAGGCACTTTGTCAAGTATCCCTTCAGACGAGAAGAGAACTGGTGAAAAGTTTCCATGCACTCCTTTCTGCTGTTACGGAACAGTTGCAAAAATTTTCGAGCGTTCATTTTGAAACGCTCAAGCAAAGCCTTCTTCAACATGTCGTAATCGTCTTGTTGGTTGCTTTCCCGTTTTGCGTACGCATCATACGCAGAACCTTTTAAAGCCTGTGAAAGCTTCAAACACCAACGCAACCTCTCTAAACCGTACAGATTTGCCATTTTCTCAAATTTTTCTAGATAACAGTCAATTTTTTCATTGGGGCTTGGGAAGAATTCAAGGGTAAAGGACATAGCTGTGAGTTGGGGAGATTGAGTGCTGGCTTGATCGGTTAAAGAAGAATGGGGAGAAGACGGCTCTCCATTGCTGGAAGTAGAGGCAGCCCCACGGCTTTGGACCTCTAGAGCTTTAAGAGCCAATTCGTGCTGTCTCTCCTTTTCTCTTTCGTTCGCCCTGCGAATTTCCAATTCCTCCTCAATCTTCTTCTGCTCCCTAGCTTCGGCTGCTTTTTCATTCTCCATAGCTTCTTCTTCTTTCTTCTCCGCATCATATCTGTCAAGTTCTTCGTTGACAAACGCCTTCGCTTCTTCTCCCTGTAATCCCTCTTCCCTTGCTTCCTCTCTTAGCATTTGTCTAAGTTTTGCACGCTCAGCCATTGCAAATAACTGACTATGACTTACCCGAGAAAGAAGGGAGAAAAAGGATACACTGGATCCCTACCACTTACGAGAAAAATAAAAAAAATATTCTGTTATTTAACTGTGATACCTCCTCCTTGTTATCAGTTATCTAATCTATCGCCGCTATTATCTGGCAACTAGGCTCCTAATGCAGACGACTACGCCAAATAAATGGTAGATCAGACTAATCAACTGACAAAAAAACTATGATACTACAGTGGAAACGAAAAACAAAAATTTCAAAAATTTTAAGGAGAAAAAAAACAATCCCTTAATTTTTAAGTCCACCAAACTCGCCCACCCATGAAGTCAGTTAGGGTAAGGGAGGCAATTAACTGGACGTAATAGTCCGAACGCACTCCTTCGCTTAGCTCAAACACCTCTGCTTCAAAAAACCCTGTGATTGTCAGACAATCACACGCTACCAGCGGCCTTGTATTACAAAATCATTACTTAACAAAGATCACCTTGTAAATCTAAAAGTATATACTCTACAATGCTGTGGAAAAAACCACCCTTATCGACACCTGGTATTAACGTGTAAGATGTAGGTGTCTTCTCTGATTTAGGATGTTGCTGTGTATGTGGTAGTGGAACAGTTCACAGGGTTATCACACAGGCAACATGACGTGTAGAGTCATAGAAAGGGTAACTTCGTTGTATAAGTTTCTTCCATTTATTGCACGCCACAAAACAGTCATGATACTTATGACATCAACATAGTTAACGAGTTCAGCAAGATGATATGGCACATTGAAAACAATTTCTGTAGTCAGCAATGACAGCTGTTGTATATATGCGTCATAAGACATCACAGTTCAATAGATTCAGAAATTTATAAATCATAGAGTTCTAGTTCGTGAAGCTGTATAAATAATAATAATTTCTATAACTTCTGCAACAGTGTCAGCTACAGATCTTCAATGTTCATAAACAATAATAAATGCTCCCATTCTGATGCTAGCAGATCAGTTGTATACAATAAGTCCGTTCACTGTCTGCACGTGAATAGCATACATGGGCTACAGGTCAGCTCGACCTTTATAATGTTCCTAAGTCTAACCATCTGACTTGGACGTGATCTCTGATATAACGAATCCTGGAACACAGACAATAGTCTTGTTGGTCTAGAGCGACCCATATATATTTAACTAGTTCAGGTATAAAGATACCGGTGACTTAATCCTAGTCAAAGTACCTCTCCATTTTGAATCACACAGGCGAGCAAATAGGCGACAAAATGACGAACCTCTAGATGATAGCATAAAGTTCGATACAAGAGGAATTACCTTATTTCGGAAAATCAACCATGAACATATGCCTCCAGGCAGGCGTGAATAATACTGGGAAATAGTCTAGTTAGCTAACTAACTCACAAAGACAATGTATTTCCCTCAGAGAATCACAAGACGCAGGTCGCGTCTGCTCGCTTCTTAAACCATTTCTCAACTGCCGAACTGGGCGGAACACACAGAACGAACTCCCAGCTTTTGACATGCGCAGAACGACAATCTCTGAGTTGCCGTTCACAATAAGACGATTCTAAGAACATTCGAGATAAAAGTCTTACACAGTCGCGCCTTTTATGGTCATGAAAAGAAGCGTTAAGAAAGGTTTCAGACATCTACCATAGTTGACTGATACTACCAAATAAGGAGATGTGGTCACGCTTCGTTCAAGAAATTATAGACCGAACGTGTCTCTATACAAGAGAAGGCAAACTCCTAAAAAATTGTAGTTTCGATAACTCGGATTATGTCCCTTTGACCATAGAAAACATAATACACACTTCAGTCAAAAAAATGATCATACATATGAAAAATGTTTATACAAACGAAAAATAATAATGATCCGTGCGTAACATTACCGCACCCTCCCTGGAAAAAAAAAATGAAACATTTTTTTTTTTAAATCCTGGAGCCGGAAAAAATCTAGGCTCCTAACGCACGTATGATGCGTGGATATATACCTAACAAATTAGCTCAACGCATGGAGCGACACTGAGATCATATCTCAGATCCTTAGAGAAAAAATTTATCTAAGTATACGCTGATATATTCCAGGAAGGTGCCACCAACACACGCCACAATGATGGCAATAACATAATGACAATCAAATTATTCTCATACCAATATATGAAATTAAATATATTATGTGTTATCATACAATGTGTTGCAAATAGCGGTGTAATTTACTAATATACCGCACTATATTATTACATTATATAAAGTAACAGTAATTAATAAGTAATACATGTGTTGATCTTCGGTGACATAAAACATTCAATAGAAGAAGATGTGGACATCATCCGCTCCCAATGTAGGACAGGACTTGATATCCTCAAAGTTCCACAATGGACATAAACTCGCAGACTTCAATGATGTGCTGCGAAAATATCAATAACACAAATCTTAAAGACAACTGGTAAATTTCTTAATACAATCCTGAAAATAATTTATTTAAATGTGGCCGAGTGATCTTTTGGCCCGTATATCACTAACTAAGCCTTCTTAGATAATTACATGGTACAATGTTATAAATTTCCCTCAAAAAAAAAGTGAGACAAAATCTACTAACATGTCATTATAACATTGGACTGTATATCAGGAAATATATATATATATGACAGAAGAATCATGTGGAATCGTGTGGACATCTGGACAGAATGTCTGCCATTACATTATCCGAACCACGGATAGCTCGAACCGAGAAATGAAATGGTTGAAGAGCTATGGCATAACGAGTGGACCTCGAGCTCTTCAAGTTTTTGCTCTGAATAGCAGTAAGCGCTTTCTGGTCGGTTTCCACAATGAAATGTGCGCCTAGAAGAAATCTTTGTAACTTCAGAATAGACCATACCATAGCCAATAACTCACGGTCTAAAACCGAGTAATTCTTTTCTGCAGCGTTTAATTTCCTAGAGATATACATCACCGGATGCAAAGTATCAGAATACTCCTGCATTAGTGCTGCCCCAATCCCTGTTGACGAGGCGTCACTTCGAAGAACAAAAGTCTTCTCAATAGTAGGTAACTTAAGAATAGGTGGAGATGAAAATAGGGCTTTAACCTGGTCCAATGAGGATTGACATTCTTTAGACCAGCGGATCAGATTAGGCGACCCTTTCTTCAATAAAGTAGAAAGCGGTGCCATAATGGAGGACAGATTCGGAATGAATCGTCCGTAGAATTGAATCAAACCTAATAGACTCCTTACTTGTTTCTTCGTCTTAGGGACCGAAATGTTAAGTATTTTTGAAACATTGTGGTCCTCTGTCTTTAAAAGACCATGACCAACCCGATGACCTAGGAAAGAAATCTCGCTAAATCCTATAAAGGCTTTAGAGGGTTTTGCAGTCAAGTTATACTCGCGAAGAGTAGACAGTAATTCGTATAAACCCAAATAATGATCTTCCCAAGAATCACTGAATAGACAGATATCATCTAGGTATGCTATGACATCTGTACGATATGCGAGAATTCGCCGCATCATGCGTACGAATGTAGCAGGGGCGTTCATAAGACCAAAAGGCATGAAATTCCATTGGAATAAACCCCTAGGTGTAGAAAAAGCTGTAAAAGGTTTGGCACGTTCAGTTAGCGGGACTTGCCAATAACCTTTAGACAAATCTAGTTTGGTAAAGAATCTAGAATTAGAAAGTTTATTGAGTAGCTCTTCTAATGAAGGCATAGGTTCAGCATCGAACTTCGTAACTTGGTTCAATTTGCGATAATCTACGCAAATGCGAATGTTATTATCCTTCTTTCGAACAATAACCATAGACGAAGAGTATGCTGAAGTGGATGGTTCAATGATTTCCAAACGTATCATTTCATCCAATTCTTTTTCGACTTGAGACTGGAAATGGATAGGTATTGGATATGGTCTGACTCTGATAGGATTGTGATCAGTTAGCACAATGTCATGTTCTATGACATGTGTGTGTCCCGGGATGTCTGTAAGAACATCCTGAAATGTTTGCAACATCGAAGAAACTTGTCGATGTTCCTCAGCGGAAAGATTTGGAGAAACGGTCACGTTTCCAAGATTCCGTAGAATAAAGTGGGACCATAGAAAGAGGAAGATTGACATCAGAAAAAGTAGTTTCCTCATCCTGTATAACTGACAGAGATGAGTACTGACCATGAGTTGCTTGTGAATTGTCCGTAGCCTGGAAAATAGGCTGCAAATAGTCAGGTCTTTCATAAAATTCTGTGAGCATATTTATGTGGAAAGTTTTATGCTTTCCATCAATATCGACAACATAGTCGACATCAGAAATTTTGGAGACTATTGCATATGGACCTTTCCATGCAATTAGAAGTCTGTTCTCCCTTGAAGGAAGTAGAACGAGAGCTTTGTCACCTGGACAAAGTTGTCGTAGACATCTATTCTTATTTGCAAACTGCCTTGCCTTTTCTTTAGCAAATTCTGAAGACGAAGTTGCTAGTTTGCATGCCTCGATGATCTTTTGCCTAAGAGCAATGACGTACTCATAAGAAGATTGAGTCTCATCGCTAATATTATCGGCAGTGATTAGATCGTGAAGTAAAGACATAGGGCCGCGCGGTTGCGCGCCAAAGACAAGTTCAAAAGGGGAAAACCCCGTATGTTCATTGGGGACCTCTCTATACGCAAAGAGAGCCGCGGGTAAGACCCTGTCCCAATCCTGAGGATGATCCTCAGTTATTTTACCAAGTAAAGTTTTCAGAGTCCTATTTAAACGTTCGACCAACCCATTAGACATTGGGTGATAGATACTGCTGAGAGACCTTTTAATGTGTAGCATAGACATTACCTGTGACATAGTGTCTGATATAAGTTGAGTGCCATGGTCTGACAATATTTCTCCGGGAAAACCCAAGCGAGAAAATATCAGCCAAAGAGCGTCTGCGATATCAGCAGTTGAGATGCTCTTGAGAGGTATTGCCTCTGGCCAACGTGTGCACATATCGACACATGTAAGGATAAATTGATGTCCTCTAGCCGACTTAATTCTAAAAGGACCGATAATATCTATTGCCATTTTTTGAAAAGGGCGAATAGGAATGTCAGCAGCCTGGATAGGCGCAGCATGTCGTGGTCCTTTAGATTTGACCTCCTGACATACTTTGCAAGAGCGACAGTACATTCGTATGTCCTTGCTCACAAATGGCCAAAAGAAAGCCGCAAGAACCCTCGACTTTGTACGGGAAAAAACCCATATGTCCAGCACATTGCGAGTCATGAGCATGTTGCAATATTTGCAATCTCATGCTCTTAGGCACAAGAATTTGTGAATGAGTGGACGTAGTCGAGTCTTGTACCATACGTACAAGTACGCCGTTCTTCATAGAAATCCAAGATTTCCTATTAGTGTTCTGATTAGGATCACCTTTTTTTGCTAGAATGAAGAATTTTTGTAAAGAAGGATCTTCTTCTTGCAATTTGATAAATGAGTCACGTGTAATAGTCAAGTGACTATCTTGGTCATTTACTTCATCATTATTAGTTAATGAAGTTTGAGGTGGATCCAGAGCATGTGCTCTTGTGACCACCGCATTGGTAGCTTCAATGTTTTGCTCTTCCCAAACAGCAATCTGCTGTGGGGTACATTCCCTAACTCCGTGAATACGACCAATAATAAGGTCCGCAATAGGGTTTGGAAGTAGACACGCGTGGACCTCTCCCGTGAAGAAAGGAGTAGCAATGTGTATTATAGCAGTAGGATACTTTTCTAACGTGCCACCAAATGTGACACATTTGATGACTTTTCCTGTAGCACAGGATGGATCTACAAGAGATTGCCTAACGCCGACAGTAGTACATCCAGAATCAAACAACACTGAGACTGGATTACTATTTACTAGCCCCTTATGTAATATAAGAGAACCTCTCCCATCATGAGCAACATTAGCAGGAAGAGCGGGCAAAGGATGACCACAGCTTAGAGTACTAACGGTTTTCGGATCAAATAAAGTACTGCATTGGATACATTTATTTGCCCTACCAAAATCAAAAGATGAGCATCCGATAGCATTATGGTCTTTATCATTATTAACCTGTTTATCTGCTCCCTGAGATTCTTGTTGAACAGAGTTTGTCTGTTGATATCTTTTTCTCTTATGTTGCGATCTACCGCGACCATTATTGCCTCTGCAATTATCATTAAAGTCCCTACTGTAATTTTTATCCTGGTTTGAGTTCCAGTTTCCATAACTGTCATTACTATCTCTATGCTGTTGAGAACCTCTATTATCTTGGTATTGAGGTCTCTGCATAAAATATTTCCCTCTATACCGATTACCTTTGTGAAAATTTCTAAAGTTAACCGGAGTAGAATAACGTGTAGTATTAGGTTGTCTCCAGTTCTGGGAAGAAGAATCACCCTGGAATTGATCACTATGGTTCTGGGCATAATTACGATTACTCTTTTTATTGAAATTTTTCTGGCTACCCTGAAATTTACGCATAAAATTTGGGCCATAAGGTGCTGCCGAAGCAACTGGCAGACCTTCTTTCACCTTAGAGTTACTAATGGTTATGTGCGGATGCGCAGTAACATACTGGCTACAGTATTCTTCCATTTCTTTTATGTTTTTAGGCTTACGCTCATGAAGAAAAGATAGAAAAGCTTCATTAACAGAAGACATAACCTTATCTCTAAGTAGTAAATCCATAAGAGCTTCAAATGTATTTTCTGTCTTAGACAACTCAACCCATCGTAAAAAAGTAAGACGGATGCCTGAGATGAATTCAGAGAATTCAACTCCAGTTTCTGGTAACATGGTTTTAAATTTAAGACGATATCCGTCCTCGTTAAGTTGGTACTTCTTTAACAATGCCGCCCTGACAACCTCATAGTTGTTTTTGTCAGGCACATCTACCATACTCAACAAAGTCAAAGCATCACCTCTAAGTATCTTGGACAGATGATACACATATAATGTTTTATCTATATTATGCACATTACATGCACTTTCAAATCTATCTAGATAAAATGTTATATCATCGATTGAGGGATTAAATGCTGGTAGATTAAGCTTGAAATCCTTAGCATTAGTCTTATTTGACACCTTATTTGCATCATTAGCATTACCAGTGTTCAATAACTTTAACTTCTCTAACTCTAAAGCTAAGACTTTTTCATCATGTTCCATTTTTGCTTTTCTCTCATCAGCCTCTCTTTGTAACCTTCTTTCTTCAGCCTCAGCCTGTAACTTTCTTTCTTCAGCCTGGGCCTGTAACTTTTTTTCTTCAGCCTCTATTTCAAGTCTCTTATTTTCAGCTTCTTTTTCAAGTCTCTTATTTTCAGCTTCTTTTTCAAGTCTCTTATTTTCAGCTTCTTTTTCAAGTCTCTTATTTTCAGCTTCTTTTTCAAGTCTCTTATTTTCAGCTTCTTTTTCAAGTCTCTTATTTTCAGCTTCTTTTTCAAGTCTCTTATTTTCAGCTTCTTTTTCAAGTCTCTTATTTTCAGCTTCTTTTTCAAGTCTCTTATTTTCAGCTCAGCCTGAAGCCTCTTCTCCTGAAATTCTGCTTCTCTTTTTTGTTTTTCCATTTCCATTTGAAATCTTTTTTCCTCCACCTGCATCTGCAGTTTCTTTTGTTCTATTTCAGCCTCTATTCTCTTTTGTTCAGTTTGTTCTTTCATTTTCTTTTCTTCCGACTTCAATGCCTTGGCATATTGAACAGTCGCAAATTCTTCTAATTTATCACCTGTCTTCCCAAGGGCTTTACCCTGCTCAATAAAGTACTCAAATGTAGACATGATGTCTAAAATGTGAGTACAGAACCTGAAATAATTAATTATCTTATTTCAATGTTAAATAGCAACAAGACTTAATAAAGTGCTTGTATAATCTCTATGTTGAACCCAATCTCTGTGGGAAACAGGAGTTGACACCAACTTGTATTATCAAATGTATAATAATATCACAAGTCACTTCTTAATCATCAGTGCACTACCCAAATCAGTGCATAACCATCAGTTATTTATCATAACTGCACTACAATAGTGCATAAGCAAAAAACCACCAGTTTGTTATGATAAGTGCACTATAGACCAATAGTGCATGAGCATATATTAACAATAGTGAAAGCTAACTATGCAAGAACTATGTAAACAATAACAAGACAATGTAAACAATAACAAAGGTCACCAACAATGTAAACAATAACAAAGATCAAAGTCAATGTAAACAACAACAAAGATCAGAGTCAATGTAAACAACAACAAAGATCAGAGTCAATGTAAACAATAACAAAGATCAGAGTCAATGTAAACAATCAACAAAGATCAAAGTCAATAAAAACAACAACAAAGATCAAACAATACGAAAACATTCGCATAAGTCAAATACACAAACAGCAAAACTAAAAAGAAATATGCGAAGATATGACTAACAAATGACGCTACAGTGTATACACAAAAATATACGTAAAGAACTGAATAATAGCAAAGGGGAGACCTACAAATACAAACAATCGAAATCGAAACTAAAAAACACAAAGAAAGAGAGAAAAGAAAAAAAAAAGAAAAAAAAAAATATATACAAGAAACAAAAATAAAGCACAACTCGTCACAACTAAACAGATATAGCAACGATTGTCGCTAGCAAATTTCACTGTAGGAAATTCGCACAGTCCCTAACGAAAACGCTAACAGTAGAACCTCTGTGACGTGGTATCTTCTACTGAAAGACACCGCCCAACCGAGAAAACCCGCTGAAATATAAACATATAAATATACAAATAACAAATAACATATAACATATAAACATGTATCATGAAAACAATAGGAGAAAGTGTGAAAGTACAGAAGGCTCAGTTAGAACATAAGGGCACAGTTCACAAACAAAACAGGCCACTTAACTTCTATAAATCCAGCGTCAGCACGGTGCAGAACAGGATGTAATCAGCATTCTGAGGATAATGATCCAACGTTGATTAACTTCTGCTCCCATAAACAGCCATGACGAAGGAAAAGAGCTTCTAATACTGCAACAGTTGTTACGGCACTTGACCTTCTGAATCTTCTAAATTGATTTAACCGGCACTTGACCTTCTGAACCCGCAACAGTACCCCTGAGACCGGAACAGTTGTTACGGCACTTGTCCTTCTTTTCACCAGATCAGGAAATCCATTCGCTCGGTACTTGTCCTTCTAATTTTACATAAACTTCAATATTGCCGAGCAGCGCCGGGTAGTTTCAAAATCAGCAACTGTCAGAAAATCCGGATACTTTCAATAAAATTTCTTGTAAGGTGGTAGTTGATGCTGTAGTTGTATCTAGTATGATGATGATGTCTGGGTTTGCTGACCCCCTTGATAGCTGGAATCAGAGTGAACCAACCTATGGCCACCAAAAATGATATGGTGCGCCAAAATATCAGATGATAGAACCAGCTCTGGCCACCAAAAATGATAAGGGTGGATTTGAGCTGAAGTGGTAACTTGCCACCCTTATCGACACCTGGTATTAAAGTGTAAGATGTAGGTGTCTTCTCTGATTTAGGATGTTGCTGTGTATGTGGTAGTGGAACAGTTCACAGGGTTATCACACAGGCAACATGACGTGTAGAGTCATAGAAAGGGTAACTTCGTTGTATAAGTTTCTTCCATTTATTGCACGCCACAAAACAGTCATGATACTTATGACATCAACATAGTTAACGAGTTCAGCAAGATGATATGGCACATTGAAAACAATTTCTGTAGTCAGCAATGACAGCTGTTGTATATATGCGTCATAAGACATCACAGTTCAATAGATTCAGAAATTCATAAATCATAGAGTTCTAGTTCGTGAAGCTGTATAAATAATAATAATTTCTATAACTTCTGCAACAGTGTCAGCTACAGATCTTCAATGTTCATAAACAATAATAAATGCTCCCATTCTGATGCTAGCAGATCAGTTGTATACAATAAGTCCGTTCACTGTCTGCACGTGAATAGCATACATGGGCTACAGGTCAGCTCGACCTTTATAATGTTCCTAAGTCTAACCATCTGACTTGGACGTGATCTCTGATATAACGAATCCTGGAACACAGACAATAGTCTTGTTGGTCTAGAGCGACCCATATATATTTAACTAGTTCAGGTATAAAGATACCGGTGACTTAATCCTAGTCAAAGTACCTCTCCATTTTGAATCACACAGGCGAGCAAATAGGCGACAAAATGACGAACCTCTAGATGATAGCATAAAGTTCGATACAAGAGGAATTACCTTATTTCGGAAAATCAACCATGAACATATGCCTCCAGGCAGGCGTGAATAATACTGGGAAATAGTCTAGTTAGCTAACTAACTCACAAAGACAATGTATTTCCCTCAGAGAATCACAAGACGCAGGTCGCGTCTGCTCGCTTCTTAAACCATTTCTCAACTGCCGAACTGGGCGGAACACACAGAACGAACTCCCAGCTTTTGACATGCGCAGAACGACAATCTCTGAGTTGCCGTTCACAATAAGACGATTCTAAGAACATTCGAGATAAAAGTCTTACACAGTCGCGCCTTTTATGGTCATGAAAAGAAGCGTTAAGAAAGGTTTCAGACATCTACCATAGTTGACTGATACTACCAAATAAGGAGATGTGGTCACGCTTCGTTCAAGAAATTATAGACCGAACGTGTCTCTATACAAGAGAAGGCAAACTCCTAAAAAATTGTAGTTTCGATAACTCGGATTATGTCCCTTTGACCATAGAAAACATAATACACACTTCAGTCAAAAAAATGATCATACATATGAAAAATGTTTATACAAACGAAAAATAATAATGATCCGTGCGTAACAGTATTTAAGATCGATTTTGGTCCCGTCTGAATAGAACTAACTCACATACACCCACACACACAGATAAGTGACTACAATTAGACGCACAAACGTGAAACTATATTAAATGGGGTAGGGATATTGAGACAAGCTGACCGACACGGTTAATAAGTTTTATGTTAAGTTTATTTATCATAAAGAACTTCACAACATTTATCAAAATATCAAAACATAAAAATCATAGGTTACAGAATTTATAAGGAATAGACCCATAAGTGTAATCCCCCCTCCATCTGTTGAGACAAGATCCCGTTAGAAGAAGTTATTAAACCCCAAAAAGGTCAAAAGATTTGCGCTATGGTCTAGAATTTGCCTATGGTGTAAAGAACAGAGTTTTCTCAGTTAATCTATTCTGAAATGAACAGTACTAGCAAAACAAACGAAAAGCACAACAAAGTGAGTATATTAGTTATACAAATTTAAGAATTAATCATTCCTTCTTTCTCTCGCTCTGACAAACATGTGATCACATTTCATTCTCACTTACCAAATAAGTGCTTTCACCACATCTGAAACATACCTCCATGATACATCCACAAATCCAATGTTGGGTTATTTGGCGAAACCAGCCCCAGTTTCTCCAAGACTGATTAATTCTCTTATTAGTCTTATTGGGAAACGCTTGCTTCTTTACTGTTACTAGGATTTTGTTTATGACACATCAATGAGTCCAGGTAGAAAATTACTTAAGAGATTTAATGGTCACAGTGTCAGAAACTGATAAATTTGATACTAGAAGGAAATGTCGGGGTATTAAAATCTCTCAGGATCAAGAATCCTCTTCACACCACAAATGGTCGATAGTCGGAAAATGTCAATGTTTGATTATTTCGCCACAACGGGCTGAATGTACATAAAAATTGAGAAAAAGAAATCTGGATAGCTCTAGGCCCAGTTACAATTTATTCTTAATATTCCTTGGGTTGGTACTCTGTCTCTTTATGGGTGTAAACAAGAGGCCAGACCGGTCCACCTTGAAGACCCGATAGTTATAAAAGAATGTTCTTTTTGTACTGTAGGACTTAGATCCGTTATTCTCAGATTAGACTTTTTCACAGATTAAGGCCGCTGGTAGATTTTGGGTTTGTGACCCGTACGCAGCACAGAAATTAAAACAACTCCAACGAAAAACTAAGTAATTCCAATGATATAGCGGATCTAGAAATCGTAGCTAGATGTTCCAAAACTTCTGTGGGTACTGAATAATCTAAGTTTGAAAGCTGGAATATATATATTAAATAGACAAAAAGTCGCTGACCAGTGTGAGACATAACTTACTTACTTACTTAGTCGTTCCCCTTCTACCGTGAGGTGTAGAGGTTTGGAAGAGAGAGCGCCAGACTATTCTATCGGCTGTCTTCCTCCTGGCCTGGTTCCATTCTAGTCCTCGGTCCTTCAAAGATTGGTGAGACATAACACCTTTTGGGATTTCTGCGGTTAGATTTTGAATCAAAGTCTATTTTGTCACTTAAGCCGCCCGTAGACGTGGGCCCACGGGCAAATCATCTCTTTGATCTCGTCGTTCCGTAGCTTAATTTACCTTCACGAACGAACGGATGTGGGGGTGGATAGGGGGGTAGGGGTAACTGAGATTTATTATCTCCCCTTGACCAATGTCTACCGAAAGTGCGTCTTAACTTATCGACCTTGATTTTCTTCATTAGCTTATCTCCCCCTTTCCTCTTTGTACGTGCATCTATCAAAAAGGTACAACTTTTGAATTATCGCTCTTGATTCTACAAATATACGACCCGTCCCCTCTCTCTACACGTGAAACAGTCTGATTTTAAACATTCCTAGTGCCTGTTAAGACAACAGAGAAAAGAAAAAATAGGCGGGGCTAAATTATGAGTGAGACAGATATCAAGTACAAAGGTTGTGCATTAACAAAACTAATAAGCAAGAAAAGGTGGAAAACAGGTGGAAACAAAACGTGTAGATATCATGTAATATATTTACATACTTCTGTCACACCCCATATATCGGTACTTGATCAGCGGGCACCATAAACGATGTGTACTAGATTTGTAGTGACTTTTATCTATTGATTATTAGTCTGTTTAGTTTGGCCACAGGTAGATGTGTCCATTCTACTATATTGCCAACTAATTATTTTTTGGTCTACCTTGTCTTCTCTTGCTGGTTTTGTGGCTTGAGAGAGACTATTTGGTAGCCCATGGGATCCTGATATACGCCCATATCATGTCAGCATTCGTCTCTCTGTTGTTATGATAATGTCTTCACACTTCAGACTATATGTCTTATCTGTCTGCTTGATACTCGATCTATGTACAATATTCCAAGTATCTTTCTGTAACATCTCACTTCTACTGCCTGTAATCTTCTCTCTCAATCTGGTGTCAAAGTTCAAGTTGTGCACATATATGTAAACACGGAAATCACAAGACAGCTCAGAAGTCTACATTTTGACAAATCACTCAGATAAAATTATCTTCTTACTGTTGCCAGCATGTTTATTGAACATTATTTTTCCAGAACTAGCCTGTACCTCTTATCCTCACTCCCAACGACATCCCAGCCTGTATGGCTAGTCAAGCTTCACTGTCAATTAATATTTCAAGTTTCTTCCATCACAAAGTTTTCTTTTCTCTCCCGGACATACATCGTCCAGTACTTGACTGACAACGACATTCATTAAATATTCATAAAGCATATTCAGTATGATAACACTTTAAGAGTGAGTATTGGTAACTTTGATTTGGTTGACCTGTAAAACACGACAACACAGGGGTCAGTCATTATATTGTCAGTCGTTATATTGTCAGTCGTTATATTGTTCAGTCGTTATATTGTCAGTCGTTATATTGCCAGTCGTTATATTGCCAGTCGTTATATTGTCAGTCGTTATATTGCCAGTCGTTATATTGTCAGTCGTTATATTGCCAGTCGTTATATTGTCAGTCGTTATATTGTCAGTCGTTATATTGTCAGTCGTTATATTGTCAGTCGTTATATTGTCAGTCGTTATATTGCCAGTCGTTATATTGTCAGTCGTTATATTGTCAGTCGTTATATTGCCAGTCGTTATATTGTCAGTCGTTATATTGTCAGTCGTTATATTGCCAGTCGTTATATTGTCAGTCGTTATATTGTCAGTCGTTATATTGTCAGTCGTTATATTGTCAGTCGTTATATTGTCAGTCGTTATATTGCCAGTCGTTATATTGTCAGTCGTTATATTGCTAGTCGTTATCATCATTATTTCTATTTTTCCCTTCTTAATGAACATGACGTCACCACTGCAGTTAGTCCTCTTGCAGAAAGCCTGCACTAAAACATGCATGTGCTCTTGACCTGGTTGTTGTTGCTGTAGCAGTTAGTGTTACATGATGATGTTGCCAGCCTCACGCATCCCCTCATATACGTCGTCTCTTGCGAAAAGTCTGAGAGCGTAGTAGTCCTATTCTTTCTGTGCCCCCTCATAGACCCCCCGGGAACTACACGAAGCTTTTTTGTAACTGTTACCACTGTATATTAGTTACGCCTCTGACGGTGTCATCTTGTCAGCCCTACCTGTTAATATTGTTGAGGTACCAGTCAAAGGCGTACTCTGCCTTCTCCTTCCCGTCCAGGGCGATCAACTGTTTCCTCATTGTTTCAGAGAATCAATGACAGTCTGAGAGTTCAGATAAGAAAAACGCATTGGTCAGTGGAATGACAGTTTTAGAAAATAAACTGCAAGTTAGGTTGATCAAATAACATTTTTATAAGAATGTAATAAGATGTTGACTTTTGGGACAGCTTTGGAAATGTAATAAAAAAACCGAATTGATGCTGCGATGGTTTTATAAAAATATAAGTAGAAAATGAACATTAAAAAAAAAAAAGTATAGGCCTATATACAGTGGAGAAATAGGATCCAACACGAAAATAAGAATCTTCAACTCAAATGTGAAGTCAGTCCTATTGTATGGCTCAGAGACATGGAGAACAACAAAGACAACAACCAAAAAGCTACAGACTTTCATAAATGGGTGCTTGCGTAGAATAGAGGGATTAAAATGGTATGACAAGGTTACCAACGGGGAACTGATGACAAGAACTAGACAAGTGCCAGTGGAACAAGAAATGAGAAGAAGACGATGGCGATGGATAGGACACACACTGAGAAACCTGTTGATAGCATTACAAGGCAGTCCTTGTTCTGGAACCCCCAGGGCAAGAGAGGCAGAGGAAGACCAAGAAGTACATGGAGAAGAGAGTTGGAAACAGAGGTGAAAATGATGAGGAGAACATGGAAAGAACTTGAGATGATGGCACGTGACAGGAGGACTTGGCATGTGTTTGTTGAAGGCCTATGCTCCTGTGGGAGTGGAGGGTTATGAATGAATGAATGAATATACAGTGGAGTTCACTCGCTTAAATCGAATTTCGCTTAAGAAGAAGTCCCGGCCGAATGTCTTTTTTGGCTTTGTTTAAAAAAAAACTCCGGGTAAGTCCAATTTTTATAACTAGAATTTTAGGATAAGTCGAAGTAATTTTACTGACCCGACTAAGATTTGAACTCGCATAAGTAGAAGTTCTGCCGTAATCGCCTAAGTTACAGTACTTCATGGCCGTAGATAATATTTTGGTGAACAGGCAATAACAGGTTAATAAACGTCCCAGCTTCCAAGCTTCCGTCAGCACATTGCAACGCTTACATTCATTAAACCAGCACGCAAGTAATCATTAAGTTGACTGAGCGAACACTGGTTCATCTCGGTTTGCCAGAAAACAGCTTGCGTTAAACTCTGACAGCAACATGGCTACGCCTTTGAGATCTGAAGTTAAACAAAGAGTGAAACCCGAGGTATGTGATTAGTAAATAATAAACATACGCCAATACTTGGCACGCAATCGTAAAAAAGAAAAAGGGAAAACACTAGACAACAGAAAAGTCCCTAGTTCAGAGATGGTAACTCTTACATCGGCTTACTTATCGTGCAATATATATCGCTCTAGGAACAGATAATAGAGCGTGCAATAATTCTAGGCCAAAACGCTATTTAAACGTTTTTACACTTGCTACTATACTACTACAATTAATTTGACACTACATTTTAGGCTTCGAAAAACTGGTTCTGAAAACTTTGAAAGATGCAGAAATTAAAATGTAAAATCAAAATTCCTGATTCTGAATGGTTGTTGTTGTTTAATAAGGCTGCTGAGCTTTTCGTTCTTTTGCAGCCTATAACAAGTTGAAGACTCCTTAGTATTATCTACACTGTAGATCTAAGCTTTACTGGACACAAGTATTTCGGCCTTTATTTGGTCTATACTTGCTGATAGGAAAGTTATATTAGTGATTGCGTCTTTAAACTGTATGGGTCATCCACGGGTCCTATATACCATAGTTGTGTGAGTGTCATGAGAATGACCTCAGCCAATAATGCACTTTTTTGGGGTGCAAAATTGGCTGAGCGTCCTTTCACGATGTACTGTCACAGCAAGGCGATGGTGCCGTTTGGTTGGTCCTAGGTTCGATTTCCGGTAAGCCTATCACTTATTTTTTCTTTTCTGTTGTTTGGAGTCATCCTTTATTGCCCAACGAGTACCTGTTAATTACCTTTATTTATTTATTTACTAATTTATTTACATACCCTGTGCTCAACGCACTGTTTCTTAGTAGGTTTATTACAAGATGTGGCCCGGAACAGACGCCCTGAATTGAGTATATTCGCAGCTCTAACCAATCAAGCCATGTCTACACATCTTTTCAAAAAAGTACCCCTTCTCACGTTTCCCCTGACAACACAAGATAGTATTTATAGTCCGACTAATCGTGTTTAGCCTTACATTTGTTGCGCTCCAATCAAATAGGAGTTAACATGGTAGGCTATTTCCGTAACGTAATGTTTTTTCAAACACGTTATAAAAAAATTTTATGAGCAGAAATGATTTCATGCTGTCAGGCACCCCCACTATTTTATTTTGGCTGTAATTTGGTAATTCCTAGACTATTTGCGTAACGTTTTACATATTCTTTGTCAGCAAGTCCTAAGGAACCCAAATATGCAAATTTAAAAGAGCTAAGTGGCTGCGTTCAAAATATGCAATTTCTTCTACCTCCTGTTTACTTCGAAGATGTGCTGTCTGGGTACTGTAATGTTTTCAAACGTAAACCAGTATAATGTCATATTTCCCAATAAGCGTTTTTTCAGGATTTTAAAACCTAACTCTGGTATGGGTAGTGAATTTTATCACTGTCGGTTTGAAAAAGTTAGTGCTAGTGGCCTTACACGCGTGATGGTAGTAATTGTGTATCGCGCGACTCGTGTTAGTATTGCCTGTGTCCCTGCTTTCTGCCTCTCCCTTCTCTCTATCCTTTAGTCCATCTGTCTTTTGTTTTTGGTAACATAGTGTAGAAAAAGACATGAATGGAATTTTAAATCTAGGTCAACTTGCGTATTTCAAGGTTTTTCTTAGAAATGGAGTACATTTTTTAGGGTGTTTGGGAAACGCGTGTATGTTGCAGAAGGCTTTTACTATCAACGTGAAACGTTACAATTTGCAGACGCAGGAGAACACAAGGGGGATTTCGAGTACAGTCATTGTGACAGCACTGTTCTTTACCATTTTTCTTTCCTTTTATTGAATTTATGTGTTTGGCTTTACATTTACGTTTTAATTTATATATGTGGATTAGAATTTCTCACGACAGGTACGCATCAACAAATGTGGTAAGAATATATTTGTAAATTAAATTTATCGCGCACGGAAGCGCACATATTTGTGCGTGGATATATTTTGCGTGTTGTTGCTAAACACTAGATGACGTAGTGACCTCAGAGAGAGATGTCATGGCTGGTATGCAAGTCAGACTTTGGTCTGTTTTGTTCGAACCCCATATAGTGGGTAAACTACTGTTGTGTCTTTGTTATACGGCCTTCCATGTGGAAGCTATTGCCGTAAGGATTGCACAGTAAGTTGTTTCATTGAAGCTTATAAAAAATATATAAATATTATGGAATCTAGTCAGCACATTCAATGGGGAATTATTGACCCTCCATTAGGGTGTACTGACATGGATTGGAGATAAAGTGAAGTTTGTGGATCCAGCCTATTATTTTTAAGTACGTGCCGTTTGAGAAGAAGTATATCACAAAATGTGAATACAATTATGAAGTATACTTACGCCGTCCTATAGATTACGGCAGATGATGAGAGGTCAGTCAAGTTCAGGACTTAGGATTCTATATATGTACTATTTACTTTGATGTCTCAACTAGGATATTCAGATTTGTCAGTTATATTGTTTACGAGGCCATTTAAAGATGGGACAGTCTTTGATGTATCATATACCCTTGGTCATAATGGGTATGTCTGCCCTTGAGAGGTCGACCGTTATAATAAGAGATGTCAATCCAGCTTATGATTTAATTGCTTGATCTTACATGAACATTGATACATTACCTATGATGTCCTGAGATTATAAGATGAACTGTTGATATGATGCCTATGATTACGTCCATGATCATCTGTCTTATGTCCATTAATAAATGTGATATCTTATGTAAAGACCGGACTTCCAGATGAATTCTTTAACAGTTCAAAGTTCTTTGATATTAACTTTGGCCCACCTCTTCGGCCCACGATATTATCATTCGCGTTATTGAAGTTTATCGGCCATCTGTAAGCCCGACCGGAGCTGATTGTTAACTCCAAAATCATAAAGGATCTCTGCAGTTTTTAAAAAGTAAAAAGGCACCTTTACAGTTTGGTGGCGCAGTTTCAAGGGAACGAATTCACTTCAAGGGAAATATCGTTGGAAATGTCGTGATCTTTCAAGGCGACCACATCGTTGACCTGGGATCCAAGATAACGGTTTTTCAAGGTCGAATTCAACGTTGGACACTGTCACTTTTTACGTTAACTCGTTCATTATGGCTCATTTATGCAGCATCAGAATGCCAAGATCGCAAACTCTGTGAGGGCCAGAAAATTTTTTCTTAAAAAAAGATAAGTAAAATTGAGTGTGTTCTATCACCGTGGCATGTGTAGTTGAGACCTTGCTTTAATATGTCCTTTTGTATATTCCATGTTTTTTATATTCTATGTCGGCGGTTGGGTTTGGCGGCTCGCGAAGGAAATATCCCAGATTCACCCTCAGCTCTTCCTGAGTGTTCTGTAGGGACACATTTTACAGACTTCCCGCAGTGGAATGTTCCAACACATAAGTGTTGAAAAATTTTTGAGTCCACTGTGTTTGGTTGTCTGTGACAACTAATTGTTTAGCTGTATCGTCGAGTTTTTATTATTGTTTTCGTAGTAATTTCTTATATGTACCTTATTTTTATGATGTATTTTGTTCGTAAACGTCACCCTCAACCTCACTATCGTTTATTTTTATACACCATTTGTGTTTATACCTTGTGTTGTCACTTGTCTTGTCAGTTTTTCTTCGCAGTTGTCATTGCATTCTTTGCAAAATTCTCTTTTTAGTTCTACTTTATGGTTCGTTTGATTCCTGCGAACGTTTTCATTTGTCCTTTTTATCTTGTCTTGTCACTATTGTCTGCATTGTTTATTTCTATTGTACTCTGATATTATTTTAATGCATAATTTGATTCTTTGATTAATAACATTATTAATTTAATTAGCAAGTATTTTGTGCAGTTCTATGGACAGGAACTTATTGCACTTATAAGAGAGTAATAAATTTTAAATCATTTGATAAAATCTTTCTAAGGAAGTAAGATTACAAATACACATTTGTCATAATGGCAACTTTGGATTATTTTATTAAGCAAGCTTAAGCCCTTGGTATGGCTCCTGAAGAAGTCAAACAATTCGCACTTGTCGAATATGACAAGGCTCAGAAGTTGGAAGCAAAAAAATTAGAGGCAGAAGACAAAAGACCAGATTGAACTTGAGAGTAAGAAATTAGCCGTTCAAGAAAATGAAAGAACACTAAAATTGGAAATGGAAAATAGGAAATTAACCGCTGAAGAAAATGAAAGAAGACTTCAGATTGAACTTGAGAATAAGAAAATGGAAATGGAAAATAGAAAATTAGCCGCTGAAGAAAATGAAAAAAAAACTTCAGATGGAACTTGAAAATAGAAGATTGGCAGCTGAAAAAAATGAAAGAAAACTTTAGATGGAACTTGAGAATAGGAAATTAGCCGCGGAAGAAAATGAAAAAAGATTTCAGCTTGAAGCCGCTGAAAATGAAAGAAGATTTCAGCTTGAGTCTGCTGAAAATGAAAATAGAAGACAGCATGAACAAAAATTGATGGCACTGGAACTTGAAAAAATTAGATTAACTAATGAAGGTAATGCTCACAACGCTCAGTTTGTTCACAACTCTTCTAACAAAGAAAATAGTAGGCATGTAAACTTAAAATTGCCAGTATTCAAACAAAATTCAGACGACATACTGTTTTATCTGGATAGATTTCAAACAATATGCGAAGCCAATAAGATTGACAAATCACAGTATTGCGCACATTTGTTGCCATTACTTGCAGGCGAAGCATTGACAGTATTTAATCTGTTGAAAGACACTGACAAAATTGATTACAATATTGTCAGAGCTGCTTTGCTTAAAAAATTTCAACTGGATGAGGATGGTTATAGGCTAAAATTTAAATCACTAAAACCGGAAAGTGGAAAGGATTTTGGTGACTTTGTCTCACTCATACGTCTTACATTCGACAGATGGGTTGAACTATCCAAAATAGAACATTCCTATGAGGCTCTTGTAGACTTATTACTGCGTGATAAGGTCTTGTCTTCGGTTAACCCGTTATTTCTTTCGTTCTTACATGAACGTAAACCAACAAATATGAACGAAATGGAACAAAACTGTAGAAATTATTGTACTGCACATCCAAACATGGTAGTTAGCAATTCTCTTGTCAAAGAGGAATTGCCTGTTGCATTTGCCATGCAACAAGGAAATCATTTCCGTCATCGCTATCTCAGTAATGATAGGAACTTTAAAAAGGGAGATAACAAGAATTACAATTCTTTTAAAGGGAAATCATTTCGACATGGATCTCCATATAATCAAAAGTGGGGTCAATCTCACAGATCATGGGATTTTAATAAGAATGATCCTGGAAATTATCAAGGTAGTAATTACAACCATAATTGGCAATCCAGATCAAATTTTGCTAATAACCGACATATTTCTCCAAACAAGCAATATGGTCAAAGGGACAATAGTCATAACAATAATTGGCGAGCTAACCAAAATGGTAATTCCAATAGAAATAATAATTATAGAAGTTTTAGAGACAATAGTTAAAACCAGTCTCGAGGTAGAGATAGATCTTCCAACGGTAGATCGCATCATCAGACAAATTCTGCTCTGCATGATACTCAGGTTAATTTATATCAGGATACAAATGTTAATCCTCATAATACATCATCTTGTTCTCTTGATTTTGAACAGGCTAAACTTTGCCAGGAATGCACCACTTTATTCTAGCCCAAGGCGATCACTACGCTGAGTTGCGGACATGTGTTACCAAGCCTTCCTGCAATGTCTACGACCATGTCAGCTTCGACACATGATGGAACAGGGTCTCTTAAATTACATAATAGTTTTGTTAACGGAATTGCTGTCTCTGTTCTTTTCGATACAGGTTGTAGCACCATCGGAGTCAGACATTCGTTAGTCCACCCGTCTTGCGCAACTGGGAAAACTGTGAAGTGCGTCACATTTGGCGGCACAGTTGAGATTTTTCCTACAGCAATCGTTAATATAAATACTCCATTTTTTACAGGGAAAATACATGCCTGTTTACTTCCTGCGCCAATTAGTGATTTGATAATTGATCGCATACATGGGATTAAAAAGTGTACCCCACAGCAAATTACTGACTGGGAAAAGCAACATATGCATTCTACCAATGCAGTTGTCACTAGAGCGCAAGCTAAGAATATGTTGCAAAGTACACCAACAATATCTCCTGTTAATAATAATGATGATGTTGACTCTCCTATATCACGTGAGTCATTTATAGCATTACAACAAAATGATGCTTCATTAAAGAAATTTTTTCAATTAGCTAAGAATACTACAAACACAAAGACAAACTCTAGACATAGTTTGTACTGAAGAATGGCGTGTTAGTGAGAGTGGTACATGATACTACGTCATCCGTACAATCTCAAATTTTAGTACCTTCTACAATGAGAGCTCGTATATTGCGTCATAATCACGACTCTCAATGTGCAGGCCACATGGGTTTTTCACGCACCAAATCTAGAGTGCTATCTGCATTCTATTGGCCAGGTGTTCATAGAGATGTTAATATCTACTGTCGTTCCTGTATTACATGTCAAGAGGTTAAGGTTCGTGCTCCATACCACGCAGCTCCTATTCAAGCTGCTGACATTCCAGTTCGACCATTTGAGAAAATGGCAATTGACATTATTGGTCCTATCCAACCTTCTGCTAGAGGACATACACATATTCTCACCTGTATTGATATGTGTACTCGTTGGCCTGAGGCTATACCTCTAAAGAGTACTTCATCTGCTAGTGTCGCAGATGCGCTATGGTTAATTTTTTCGAGTTTGGGTTTTCCACGTAAAATATAATCTGACCATGGCGTGCAATTCGTTTCTGAAGCTATGTCTCAAGTCTTGGCTATGCTGCACATTTATAGATCTCTTAGTTTTATCTATCACGCAATGTCGAACGGTTTAATTGAGCGTAAAAATAGGACACTCAAACAGTTATTGGGTAAAATTACTGAGGATCATCTTCAAGATTGGGATAGAGTCCTATCCGCTGCTCTCTTTGCGTATCGAGAGGTGCAAAATGAAGCTACAGGTTTTTTTACCGTTTCAACTCGTCTTCGGTGTTCAACCTCGTGGTCCTATGTCGTTACTTCACGACCTACTCACGGAGGAGGATATTACAAATGACACTCAATCCTCTTACGATTATGTAATTTCTTTGAGGAAAAAAAATATAGATGCATGTAGGTTAGCTACCACATCATCTGAATTAGCAAAAGAAAAAGCTCGACTTTTTGCTAATAAATATCGACGTCTTCGCCAGCTTTTTCCTGGTGACGAGGCCTATGTATTACTTCCTCGTAAAGACATTCGTTTACTCATTGCCTGGAAAGGCCCTTTCAAAATAATTTCTAGAATTTCTGATGTCGATTACATTGTCGATATCATGGGCAAACATAACACCTTTCACATAAATATGTTAAAGGAATTTCACTCTCGTCCTGACTATCTTCAGTCAGTGTTCCAAGCAACTGACGACCCTACACCTTGTCTTCATCATTATACCGCTTTGTCGGTAATTCAGGAAGAAGAGTCTTCTTTTCAGGATGTACCTTTACATATACCGGTAGTACCACTTCATTCAACAGAAAATTGGAATGATGTGTCAATTTCTCCTGACCTTTCTGCTGATCAGCGTCAGCAAGTATCGTCTCTTCTTAAATCCTATCAGGATGTTCTCACTGACATCCCCGGTCGTACGTCTGTCATTCAACATGACATTTTACTGACCGACGACACACCTATTCGAGTCCGTCCATATCCCATTCTTCTTCACTTTCGATCTCAGGTTGATAAGGAATTGGATGAGATGCTTCAATTAAAAATAATTGAACCATCCACTTCCCCTTATTCTTCTTCGATGGTTATTATTCGTAAGAAAGATAATAACATCCGTCTTTGTGTTGACTTTCGTAAGTTAAATAAATTTACACAATTTGACGCGGAACCATTACCACTTTTAGAAGATTTACTGGTTAATCTTTCTAAATCTATTTTCTTTACTAAGTTAGATTTGTCAAAGGGCTATTGGCAAGTCCTCTTGACAGATCGTGCAAAGCCACTCACTGCTTTTTCCACTCCTCGTGGTCTTTTCTAATGGAATTGTATGCCATTTGGACTAGTAAACGCTCCTGCCATCTTTGTGCGCATGATGCGTCGTATTTTATCACATCGTCCCGATGTCATTGCCTATATCGATGACATTTGTCTTTTTAGTGACTCATGGTATGAACATTTTCGTGGATTAAACACATTATTGCCCACTTTACGTTCGTATAACCTAACGGCTAAACCACCTAAAGCATATGTTGGTTTTCATGACATATCATTTTTAGGTCCCCGTGTTGGTCACGGTCTTTTACATACTGAGGACAGTAATGTTTCTAAAATCCTGAATATCACAATACCTAAGACTAAGAAACAAGTAAGGAGTCTTTCAGGTCTAATAGAATTCTATGGGAGATTCATTCCTCATTTATCTACCATCACTGCACCTTTCTCTACTTTGTTAAAAAAGGGCGCAGCTAACATGATTCGGTGGTCGCAAGAACATCAAGTCACGTTGGATATCATTAAATCATACTTTTCTAATGCACCTGTTTTACGGTTACCTAATGCGGACCTACCTTTCATTCTCCGCAGCTGTAGTAAAATCTGCGAGATAATCGCTCATTTCAGTAAGATTTTAGTCATATAATGATAATAAATAACCCGCCCGTAGGTGTCTGACTATGATCCTCTCACACGCCAGCATCGCGCTGAAATTTGTGCCATGGTAATGCTTAGAAACGATCCCGCCGTTTAAACCTACTCGCCTTCCTTGTGACGTACATTTTTAACATTTTGCCCGATCTGATAGAGACTGCATCAAGACTTATAATTAACGAGGTGCAGCCAAACTACTGTCTGAATTAACGTAATACTTTAACTTTAACGCCTCTAATAGTAGTAATCCTTAAAAATTTTGGTAGTGTAACACGAGACAACAGACATAATTAACGCCAATTCTTACACCTGCCGCTCAAAACCCCGCTTCGCTTGACACGTTGTGCCATGCATATATATATATATATATACGCTGTGGGCAAAGCCAGCAGAGGCAAACACGCAGACAATTTTTTAATTTCCTCCTAGCGGTAGTATTTCTGACGTCACTAAAACAAGTTAGTTATTTGAAAATAAATGCTAGCGAGAGATGGAAAGGGGGTGGTCGGGGGGGGGGAGATGGCCGACTTGTGTAAAATTTTTATTTGACAATTTACAGTGACAAAATTGAAAATCTAAACCATAATGAAACTGACCATAAAAATCATATGGTAGTATAGCTTTGAGTCCCCTGAGCAAGAATGTGTTTTAAAAAAATATGGTAGTCCAAGTATTAGCCAAGTTATTGAGAAAATACTAAATGTCTACGGACGCGTGACCAGACAGACTGTGGTTCCTGCTTGTTTTTTTCATAACGTTAGTGGGGACGCCAGCTTAGAAAGAGGCATTGAGGTAAATTCAAATCCGATTGGGTAAAAAGAGTATAGGAGGAAAGGGGAGCGGTAGGTAAATGTTAACCAAAACTAAACATCTTTTTGTATTGGCATAACTAACGCAGACTGACCAATCGACTACCAGACACAGAGTTTGTTTGGAATTATTTTTTGTTTTTCAAAAACTGCATTTGAATTCTGGTAGTCGCAAGTTTTCCATTGGCCAGTACTAATAGATATTAGCAAAAAGCTTTCACTGCTCATTGCCAGTTAACAAAAACTTTTTATATCAAATACGCCGAGATCAGCTGTGTTAATTTATAAAATTAAAGAATTAATTCGCAGTCTGGGCAGTGCAGAGGAAAACTGAGGCCATTTCTTTGCAAGTCAGCGTCATTTGTTTATATTTCTTGAAAATTGTGGTAAGAATGCTTTATGAATTAATATGTTTATTACAACTGCCACAGTTAGATACTGCTATTGGGAAAAGTGAAGGACATGCCGGGAGCAGACATTGTTGAGTCCTCACATTGAACTGTATCTAACTGTGGTATATTGTCATGATTTTGTTTTAATATTATTGTATTAGAATATGTTAGTAAGTCTCCGTGTTCCATGAACACTGTTCAACATGCCTGGAGCGTTTATAATATAAAAAAAAGAAGAGAAAATCATACAAAAGGAAATGTGGTTACTCCACGTTATTGTATTGAGGAAAACTATGTAAACGTACAGTGGCGTATCTGCCATAGGGACCTGAGGTGTGGTCACAGCAAGGTGTGAGTCATATAAAATTAGGGGCGAGTGCACCTGTATGCACGCGAGGCTGACCCCATACCACCATATGTAAATAAAAATAATAAAAAGTTATCAGATATAAAAGGCCAGGGTGTCCTTTTATTGCAGAGGTTTTATTTCCTGTTACCAGCCGGTGACAGGAAACCTGATGAGTGAGGGTAACGCCAAAAAGTCTCCTGTAAACTGTTTATACTGTCAGCAGATAGCTGGAGGAGCTTGTGCGTGTTGAGATATCTATATTTTCTGCAACGACATACTGAATTATCCTTCTACAAAGAATCCCAGGGGATGTGTTAGCATCTGGGTATATCTGACACTTCTATTTTAATAAACTTTGGTATTTCCAATCATACCCAGGAAGTTTATGGGGCGTGATGAAACTACAGCCCCTCCTAACAAGTGACACACACTATTAGATAAATAAAGTTGTAAGCTGGGAATACACCCACAGGAGAGATATCATCATCATCATCTCAACCCATAACCCGTCATGGGTCGTAGGGGTGCCATGGTGGAAGCATCAGCAGACAGGGTCCTCCACTGCTCTCTATTCTCAGCAATGCGTACAAGTGTGGAGAAACCGTGTCCTGCCCATTCTTTGATGTTATCAGCCCAGGATTTTCTTTGCCTTCCTCTTCTCCGTTTACCTTCGACTGTTCCCTGGAGGATCGTTTTCGAAAGGGAGTCATGACGAGTTACATGCCCAAACCAGGCAAGCTTTCGACGTTTCACTATTGACAAAAGTGGTTCTTGATGGCCTGCATAGGTGTTTATCTTCTCTTTAACATAGACATTTGTTTTGTGCTCTTTATAGCAAATGCGCAAAATTCTTCTATAACATTTATGCTCGAAATCCTGAATCCTTCGCTCCGTATCTGCAGTGAGTGTCCAGCCCTCACACCCATACAAGAGAATAGATAATACAAGTGATTTGTATAATTTGATCTTCACAGGAAAACTGATGTTACTTTTCCAGATCACATTCAACCCTGTCATGGCAGCTGAGGCCATCTCAAGTCTTGTCTTGATTTCTTTATTTGATCTTCCATCACTACATATAGTGGACCCGAGATATTTAAAGGTGTTAACTTCTTCTAACGTTTGCCCATTTAACGTAATGTTGGTCGGAACATGTTTCTTATGGCTATTCACCAATATCTTGCTTTTTTCTATATTAATTTCCATCCCATATGTTCTTGTTACTTTCTCCAGTCTAGAGGTAAGGTCTTAAAGTTCTGATTCTGTTCCAGCTATCAGATCAATATCATCAGCAAAACGTAGATTACACAGAGGTCGGCCTCCAATCGATATGGTTGATTTATAATCGTAGAGAGCCTCCTGCATAATATGTTCTAGATAAATGTTAAAGAGCACTGGTGACAGGATACATCCCTGGCGAACTCCTACAGTTGTTTTGAAAAATTCTCCAATGTCATTGCTTGCAAAAACATCACTGCTTGCGTCCTTGTATAGTGCTTCAATGATATCTATGATGTTGGTATCAAAATTGAATTTTCTCATTATTTGCCATAAACCTTCATGCCAGACTCGATCGAAGGCTTTTGTGAAATCGATGAAGTTATGGTATAAATCATGTTGATGCTGGAGATGTTTTTCGATCAGTAATCTAATATTGAAGATTTGTTCTGAGGTACTTCTTTTTGGTCTAAAGCCAGCCTGTTCCTCTGACAAGATTTCTTCTGATTTCAGGAGAGATATAGTGACTTCATATTTATTGGACAAAGAGTCCACACATTTTAGTTGATCCTTTTTATGTAAACTATCTTTTCCTCATTTTCAAAGACCTGTCCAAGAGAGATTGCGGGACAGGCAGATTAAATTGTAAAAAGAAAATATTCATTTTAAAGAAAAACGTAACCACTGTTTTATTAAGTTCCTTAAAGTGAATTAAAGTGTTTTTGTGTTTATGTACCATCAATATCATTTCTCCCCTAGACATTAGGTACATCATACACCAGACACTAGAGCCAAAATAGTGACCGTGTGAGATCTAGGGAGGTAGCGTTAGGTTCCCTGCAAATACTTCATCATCATCTATTAGAGTCAGGGGCCTACATGTGCTTGACCTCACACGGTTAACACATACACAGATTTCATTCCTTTTAGGTATAACATCATAACCTCCCCAGCAAAAGTAAACTTGCTACATATATTGGTAGGCTTGTCCGGGATTTGAATTTCTCCTAGTACTACATACATTGGGGTCTGGGTCTTGGCATTAACAACATTCTATTTTCCCAGGGAATCCCCATAATTACTATTGCCCAAGATTTGGGAATTTAATGAAGTGTCAGAACCTGGAATTAATTAAATAAATTTGTACTTATTTAGAAATTTAGTTAGAACATTTTGTATTTATCAGATGGTAGATTTGGCCAAGTTTCGCTCTGCGGCTGTGCAGACTGCCAGGGAAATGAATATGGAGGGTCAAGTCTTGATTAACTATGTCACCTCAGAATGTGATAAATTTATTGTTAGGGAAGAACATAGGTTAGCGGAGGAAAGGAAAATACAGGTAGAAGAGGCTAGGGAGATTAAGAAATTAGAGTTAGTTAGAGAGGCTGAAATTAAAAGGTTACAAATTGAGGCTGACAAGGAGGCCAGGGCCTTAGAGGCTGATAGAGAGGCTGAGATCAAGAGGCTCCAATTTGAGGAGAGAAAATTGGAGACAGAAGAAAAACGACTGCAAAGGGAGGCAGAAAAAGAAGAAAAGAGATTGACTGCTGAAAGGGAAGCAGAAGAAAAGAGATTGACTGCTGAGAGGGAAGCAGAAGATAAAAGATTACAGAGGGAGCATGAGTTGCGACTAAATGAGTTAGAGTTGCAAGGCCTTGCTCCGGCAAATGATCACAGCCCCTCTACCTCTGATGCTACTGCTAGTCAGGGGGCCTCCAACTCAGCCATGGGATTCCATCTAGACTATTTTGTAGAAAAGGATGATGACATTGTGTCATATTTGAGCAGATATGAAGTATTAGCCACTACTTATGGGTTAGAGTTATGGGTTATGTAGGAGTTCGCCAGGGATGTATCCTGTCACCAGTGCTCTTTAATATACATCTAGAACATATTATGCAGGAGGCTCTCTACGATTATAAATCAACCATATCGATTGGAGGCCGACCTCTGTGTAATATACGTTTTGCTGATGATATTGATCTGATAGCTGGAACAGAATCAGAACTTCAAGACCTTACCTCTAGACTGGAGAAAGTAACAAGAACATATGGGATGGAAATTAATATAGAAAAAAGCAAGATATTGGTGAATAGCCATAAGAAACATGTTTCGACCAACATTACGTTAAATGGGCTAACGTTAGAAGAAGTTAACACCTTTAAATATCTCGGGTCCACTATATGTAGTGATGGAAGATCAAATAAAGAAATCAAGACAAGACTTGAGATGGCCTCAGCTGCCATGACAAGGTTGAATGTGATCTGGAAAAGTAACATCAGTTTTCCTGTGAAGATCAAATTATACAAATCACTTGTATTATCTATTCTCTTGTATGAGTGTGAGGGCTGGACACTCACTGCAGATATGGAGCGAAGGATTCAGGCTTTCGAGCATAAATGTTATAGAAGAATTTTGCGCATTTGCTATAAAGAGCACAAAACAAATGTCTATGTTAGAGAGAAGATAAACACCTATGCAGGCCACCAAGAACCACTTTTGTCAATAGTGAAACGTCGAAAGCTTGCCTGGTTTGGGCATGTAACTCGTCATGACTCCCTTTCGAAAACGATCCTCCAGGGAACAGTCGAAGGTAAACGGAGAAGAGGAAGGCAAAGAAAATCCTGGGCTGATAACATCAAAGAATGGGCAGGACACGGTTTCTCCACACTTGTACGCATTGTTGAGAATAGAGAGCAGTGGAGGACCCTGTCTGCTGATGCTTCCACCATGGCACCCCTACGACCCATGACGGGTTATGGGTTGAGATGAGAGATGATGATGGGTTAGAAAGAGAAAGATGGGGTGTAAAGTTGTCTCAGGGTCTTCGGGGAACAGCTTATGAAGTGTTTTCCAAAATGAGCAGGGATGACCAAGACAACTATGACATGTTGAAGCAGGCTCTTTTGTTAAGATACGAAAAGAACGGAGAGTTTTATAGAAGGAAATTTAGGAATGCCAGGCTACTGTCGGGTGAGACCTATCACTAGTTCTCCGCCCGGTTAGAAACGTATATGGAGAAATGGGCTACTTTGGGGAACACCCAAGATCTCAAAGAGATGATACTCATAGAACAGATGAGAGAGTTCATGGCTCCAGACATGAGAAAGTTTCTCATGGAACAGGGCGCGGAGAGGCTGGGTGAGATAATTAATGTCGCTGAGAGGTATCAGGCAGCCCAGGCAGAGGTAGCTGGCACCAAAAAGAAATCAGTAGATCATAAGGCTCCTCAAAACTATAATAAATTTGACAACAGAGGTAAGCAGAACTTTGATAGGCCTCGAAATGATTTTAAAAATAAAACCTCACATTTCAATGACAGAAAGAATGATGAAAGAAAACCTTTTCATCAAGGTAGATTATATTGTAGATATTGTAAGAGGGAGGGACATGACATTAAATTTTGTAAAAGTAAACCTGCTGGATTGGCTGCTATGAGAAGGGGGAACCAGGAAGAAAAGGACAAACCTGCTGGACAGCAGGAACCTTATCACCCCCCAGTTTGTGAGGATGTTGTATGCAATGAGGTCACCATTAGGTGCCTCTATGATACCGGTTTAGATTTTGATGCTGTCGTGCGCTCGCACTTGGTGAACCCAGATCAGTATACGACAGAAACAGTGGAGATACAAGGGGCGACCAAGGACCTACCACTCATGAAACTTCCCATTGCAAGGATAACAGTGAAAACTCGCTATGTGGAAGGGATAATCAGAGCAGCAGTGATAGACGCACCCATCTACCCTCTGATATTGGGGTGTCGTTATGTCTACTTGGGGAATCCCAAGAGACCTGTGGTCTTGGCAGCAGTCCAGACCCGATCACAATCCAGAAAGGAAGAAGATGAACCTATAAATACTCATCCAGAGGAGATGAGAAAGGCACAGGCTGAAGATAGGTCACTGAAGCAGTGCTTTCAAAAATTGCGTACCTGCCGTACACCTCCTAATAAAAGAGAATTTTATCTGAAGAATAAAGTGTTATATAGGAAGGCCGGAACTGGTTCAAAGGGTCACGGACAACTGGTACTTCCCAAGATGTTTAGGGCAGACGTAATAAGGAGTTTACATGTTGGAAAAGATGGGGGCCACGAGAAAGTAGGTACCATCTGCCAAAAGGTTTCGCAAAAATATTACTGGCCAGATGTAAAGATAGTTATTGAGAATTTCGTAGAAGCCTGCGGCATATTTCATGAGGGAACACCCACTAGTGGAAAAAAGGTGCAGGACCTAGACATGCCACGGGGCAAACTTAAGCCTGGAAATAAAAATAATTGTAATCAAGTAGACAACGTGGAATGGGAGCCCCTTTTCACACACAGTCTTCACTTGAATGTATTAGAATGGCCACTATGCGACGAGTAGTTTTACCCCAGACTAAGCTGACAATCCCTCGGTCAGAATTATATAAACTGGAGGAAACGAAAAGAGAGAGATCTCCTCTCACAATGAACCTAAAGTGGGGAGAAAACCCCAGGAAAAGAATCGGTAGTGGTAGATTTTTGTGTGATGACAAAAGGAAGAAACGTCCTCAACACAATGCTTCTAATGTTATGACAAATATGTCAGAAAAATTAAAAGTCCATATGTAACTGATGCGTGATGCCATATGATGATGGATGGCATCCGCATGTCTGGTTTTGTGTAGTGTGTAGATGTGTTCAGTCAAAACAATGTTCATGCAACAATAACAGGGCAATCCACATAGGACGTCAGTAAACTCACGACGTATAAAGTCAATGAGTCTTGAAACAGCCGTTGACGTTTTTCTTCATTATTTATTGTGGACGCCACAGTGACAAAATGGTTACGCAAATGTGTAGGCACATCAAACAGTCATTATCACAGCAACATTCAATACAGCAATAAACGGTAGACAGCATTACAATGATGAGTCAGATGCATGTTATATTTCATAGTGCTGTAAATGTAGTCAGGTGGAAAACTCCATCCTTTTCTATAACAGCCAGGAGATAACCAGATGTATGAGATCAGTTCACTCTCCTTAGTTTGACTTCAGCAAGACAGACACGTTTGCCGAAGTATAAATAATGTCCTCAAAAATATCCTCTAGATAATAAAGGTTTTCTAAACCTAGTTCATTTAACAAAGTAGCAAGTAATGGTCCTTGGTACCTGCATCAACCGATGCAGTACAATGCAGCGACATGTGAGCTGGGAAAAAACATCTCGTGACGACGACTTTCGCAGACAGGCTATGAATCGAAATCGCTCACGACCCAAAATCAATAGAGTTAATGAAAATGTTAATTTACCTTGCTTTCAAGAAATACAGAAATATCACGCCTCCCGGCATGTGCAAATACACTAGAGGTATTATCCCGAATAAACGAAATATCCATAAGAGGACTACACATCCCTGACAGAACAAAAATAGCGGAGATCCCCTCTTCAACGAGGCATCTCTTTCGCCATTCCAAATCGCTCACTCCCACTAGTGGTGGGCGGAAACCGATCGACCAAACAACAAGACAAGTCATGCGCAGTCCAGCGCAAAAATGACCACAGCTCAAAAGTTAACTGCATTCGATACTAACGCGAGAAGACAAATGCTTACCGAGAAAAGTGACTATAGATTTCAAGCAGTTGTTGCCCTTGCGTTATAAAACAGATATTGACTAAAACGATGTTGCGAGAATTTATCACGCAACATATCACCACCTCCTCCCGATAAAAAAAAAATGTGGAACATATTTTTTTTTCAATATCAAAGAGCAAGCGATAAGCGGCTCAAAACGCACGAATTATGCGCTGATAATTAATTAAATTGCCAAACAATAGGCTAATTATAGAGTGTCTGGTGAGGATATACCTCAACAGAAAAATAAATATGTCTCAAAAAATATTCACATCGGGGAGGTGTCACCAACACACATCACGTTAGCATGTAAACACAATATACGTATGCAAGTTACTATAATCATCATTAAACAGCATACTCTAATATTGTCTTTAAAAATGGATGTACAAATCTGATAGGAAAATTTAAACAGCACATTCTTTGACATGTAATGACACAAGTACATAGCAAAGTTAAACTACATGACGATCCAGGACATATGCTCTGGTATTCCGAGGGTAAGTACACAATCTAGAACTCGTAAGGTAAGTCCTCAGCTCAACAATGACATTCTGAGAAAGTACAAGCAATATAATGCTAATTAATAACTAATATGCTTCATAAGGTACAATACATTATTAATAATTGTGGCTGTTTAGTAAACTAACGGCCCTTATATTAACTACTCAGTCCTCCTCTATCATTTTAAAAAACGAACAGAAGAAGATGACAACAAAGCACGATAGTGTGTACATATAGAGTAAGTACAGATGTGCTAATCTATTGTAGAAATATAGGTGTGTTATGACTCTGTAATATATAGAAATATAGGACAGAAGTATTAGTTGGAGTCATGTGGGCATCTAGACAAAATGTCAGCCATCACATTATCCGCACCACGGATAGCTCGTACCGTGAAGTGAAAAGGTTGAAGAGCTATAGCATATCGAGTGGATCTCGAACTCTTCAAATTCTTAGTCTGAATAGCTGTAAGAGCTTTCTGATCAGTCTCTAGAATGAAATGTGCGCCCAGGAGGAATCTTTGTAGCTTTAGAATTGACCAAACCATCGCTAACAACTCACGGTCTAAAACCGAGTAGTTCCTCTCTGCCGCATTTAGTTTTCTAGAAATGTACATAACAGGATGCAGAGTATTTGCATATTCTTGCATCAGTGCTGCTCCAATCCCAGTGGATGAAGCATCACTCCGAAGAACAAAAGTCCTATCAAGAGTAGGTAATCTTAAGATGGGAGGAGAAGAAAATATATTCTTGATTTGGTCTAATGAAGATTGGCATTCTCCAGACCAACGGACCAGATTAGGCGAACCTTTCTTCAACAATGTTGAGAGAGGTGCCATGATCGAAGATAAATTTGGAATAAATCTCCCATAAAATTGAATTAAACCTAAGAGACTCCTAACTTGTTTCTTCGTTTTAGGAACAGAGATGTTCAGTATTTTGGAAGTATTGTGGTCTTCTGTCTTCAAGAGACCATGACCAACACGATGACCCAGGAAAGAGATTTCACCAAAACCAACAAAAGCTTTAGAAGGTTTTGCTGTCAAATTATTCTCACGTAGAGTGGACAGTAAGTCATATAACCCTAAATAGTGATCTTCCCAGGTATCACTGAAGAGACAGATGTCATCTAAGTATGCGATGACATCCGAACGATGTGACAGAATTCGACGCATCATGCGAACGAAAGTGGCAGGGGCGTTCATGAGACCAAAAGGCATAACATTCCATTGAAATAGACCCCTAGGTGTAGAAAAAGCAGTAAGAGGTTTGGCATGCTCTGCTAAAGGCACTTGCCAATAACCTTTAGACAAGTCAAGTTTAGTGAAGAATCTAGAATTAGAAAGTCTAATCAGTAGATCTTCTAACAAAGGCATCGGTTCAGCGTCGAACTTTGTGACCTGATTCAATTTGCGATAATCAACGCAAATTCGTATGTTCTTATCCTTCTTCCGGACAATAACCATGGAAGAAGAATATGGTGAAGTCGATGGTTCAATTATATTTAATTGAATCATTTCATCCAATTCCTTTTCCACTTGCGACTGAAAGTGTATAGGAATAGGATACGGCCTAACCCTAATTGGATTATTGTCGGTAAGAATTATGTCATGTTCTATGACATCTGTGTGTCCAGGAATGTCAGTGAGAACATCCTGAAATGTTTGTAACATCGACGAGACTTGTCGATGTTCGTCACCAGAAAGATTAGGAGAAACAGAAACGTTTTTCCAAGATTCCGTAGAATGTAATGGAACCACTGGAAGGGGAAGGTTGACATCAGAGAAGGTAGCTTCCTCATCCTGAATGACAGACAGGGATGAATAATGACCGTGAGGTGCAGGAGCATCATCCGTTGCCTGGAAAATAGGCAGCAAATAGTCCGGACGTTCGTGAAATTCCGAAAGCATGTTTATGTGGAAAGTTTTATGCTTTCCATCAATATCGACCACATAGTCAACATCGGAAATCCGAGAGACTATTGCATACGGACCTTTCCATGCAATAAGAAGTCTATTTTCCCTACTGGGGAGTAGGACGAATGCTTTGTCACCTGGACAAAGTTGTCGTAGACATCTATTCTTGTTAGCAAACTGCCTTGCCTTCTCTTTAGCAATTTCTGATGAAGCAGTTGCTAGCTTACATGCCTCAATGATCTTTTGTCTAAGAGCAATGACATACTCATATGAGGATTGAGTTTCATCGCTAATATCATCGGCAGTGATGAGATCGTGTAATAAAGACATAGGGCCGCGTGGACGCGCGCCAAAGACAAGTTCGAAGGGAGAAAATCCTGTGTGTTCATTAGGGACTTCTCTATAGGCAAAGAGAGCCGCGGGTAAAACCCTGTCCCAATCTTGAGGATGATCTTCAGTTATCTTACCAAGCAAAGTCTTGAGCGTTCTATTCAGACGCTCAACTAACCCATTAGACATAGGATGGTAGATACTACTGAGAGATCGTTCAATATGTAAGGTAGACATTACCTGTGACATAGTGTCAGATATGAGTTGAGTGCCATGGTCTGACAATATTTCTCTGGGGAACCCCAAGCGAGAAAATATCAACCAAAGAGCATCTGCGATATCTGTAGTAGATATGCTCTTAAGAGGAATAGCCTCTGGCCAACGTGTGCACATATCGACACATGTAAGGATAAACTGATGTCCTCTGGCCGACTTGACCTTAAAAGGGCCAATAATATCTATGGCCATTTTCTGAAACGGCCGAATAGGAATGTCAGCAGCCTGGATAGGCGCAGCATGTCGTGGTCCTCTAGATTTGACCTCCTGACATACCTTGCATGATCGGCAGTAAATACGAATGTCCTTATTGACAAAAGGCCAAAAGAAAGCCGCAAGGACTCTCGACTTCGTACGGGCAAAACCCATATGTCCAGCACATTGCGAGTCATGAGCATGTTGTAATATTTGGACTCTCATGCTCTTGGGAACAAGAATTTGCGAATGTGCCGACGTAGTCGAATCTTGTACCATACGTACAAGTACGCCGTTTCTCATTGCAATCCAAGATTTTCTATTTGTATCCTGATTCGGATCACCTTTCTTCGCAAGAACGAAGAATTTTTTTAAAGAAGGATCTTCTTCTTGCAATTTTATGAAAGAGTCACGAGTAATTACTAAGTGACTATCTTGGCTATCAACTTCATTATCACTATTCAGTGAAGTTTCGGGTGTTTGTAGAGCTTGTGCTCTTGTAACTACTGCATTTGTAGCTTGCATGTTATTATCTTCCCAAGCAGCAATCTGCTGTGGGGTACACTCCCTAACTCCGTGAAACGACCAATAATAAGGTCCGCAATAGGATTAGGTAAGAGACAAGCATGCACATCTCCAGTAAAGAAAGGAGTGGCAATGCGAATTACAGCAGTAGGATATTTTTCTAGAGTGCCGCCAAATGTGTCACATTTAATAACCCTTCCTGTAGCACAAGATGGATCTACAAGCGATTGTCTAACACCAATAGTGGTGCATCCGGAATCGAAAAGTAGTGAGACCGGAGTATCATTAACAAGACCCTTATGTAGAATTAAAGAACCCCTCCCGTCATGCGCAACAGCAGCAGGAAGAGCGGGAAGTGGGTGACCACAACTCAAAGTAGTTATGGTACCCGGTTCGAATAAAGTACTGCATTGGGGGCATTTGTTTGCTCTCTCAAAGTCAAAAGCAGAACTAGTGACAGCGTCAAAGTTTTTACTATCAACAACATGATTACAGGCTCCCTCAGTTTCCTGTTGTACAGCATTAGCCTGCTGATATCTCTTTTTTTTGTGTGTTGAGATCTACCCCGACTATTATTACCTCTGAAGTTATCAGAGTTATTATTATCTCTGCAGTTATTATTGTCTCTATTGTAATTGTTATACTGGTTCGAATTCCAGTTTCCACGATTACTATCATGTTCACATTGATGCGAACATCTATTTGTTTGGTTCTGAGGTCTTCGGCAGGAATAACCTCTATTACCATATCCTCTTTTGAAATGCTTATAATTATTAGGGTGATAGTAACGACCACTATCAGGTTGTCTCCAATTCTTCGAAGAAGAATCACCATGAAATTGGTTTCCATGATTTTGACAGAAATTACCGCTGCCCTTTCTATCAAAATTTTGTTGGGATCTACGAGCAAAGTTTTGACCATACGGAGCTGCCGAAGCAACTGGTAAACCTTCTTTCACCTTAGAGTTACCCATGGTTATGTGTGGGTGCGCAGTTACGTATTGGCAACAGAAATCTTCCATTTCTTTTATTGTTTTAGGTTTACGTTCATGAAGGAAAGCAAGGAAAGACTCATTGACAGACGACATGACTTTGTCTCTAAGTATTAAGTCCATAAGTCCTTCATAAGTTTTTTCCGTCTTAGATAGTTCAACCCATCGTGAGAAAGTAATGCGTATTCTTGCAATAAACTCGGAGAATTCAACTCCATTTTCAGGTAACATGTTTTTAAATTGTAGACGATAGCCGTCTTCGTTAAGCTGATATTTCTTTAACAAAGCGGCCCTGACAACCTCATAATTGCTCTTGTCAGGTTCATCCACCATATTTAATATACTTAGAGCTTTACCTGTCAGTATCCCTGATAACTGATAAACATATTTTGCTTTGTCTATGTTATGAGCTGTACATGCTTGTTCAAATCTGTCCAGATAGAACATTATGTCATCACTGGAAGGACTAAATGTTGGTAACTTAATCTTAAAAGTATCATTATTAGCCTTACCAGAAGATGAACCCTTGTTTGAATCATTACCATTACTCATGCTCGTCAATTTCAATTTCTCCAACTCTAAAGCTAAGAGTTTTTCTTCATGTTCCATTTTTGCTTTCCTCTCATCAGACTCTCTTTGTAACTTCCTTTCTTCAGCTTGAGCCTGCATTTGAAGTCTTTCATTTTCAGCTTCTTTTTCAAGTCTTTTATTTTCAGCTTCTTTTTCAAGTCTTTTATTTTCAGCCTCTTTTTCAAGTCTTTTATTCTCAGCCTCTTTTTCAAGTCTTTTATTCTCAGCCTCTTTTTGAAGTCTTTCAGCTTCTAGCTGTAGCTGGAGTTTTCTCTCCTCAGCTTCTGATTCCCTTTTTTGTTTTTCCATTTCCATTTGGAATCTCTTTTCATCCACCTGCATCTGCAGTTTCTTTTGTTCAGCTTCCATATGCAGTTTCTTTTGTTCAGCTTCCATTGCTTTATCATATCGAGCAGTTGCAAATTCTTCTAACTTATCACCAGTCTTCCCAAGCAATTTACCCTGCTCAATAAAGTGCTCAAATGTAGACATGTTGTCTAACATATGAGTCCAAAACCTGAAATAATTAACTAATTTATTTCAAACCTAAGTGTAACAAGTCTTAATTAAGCACTTGTATATTCACATCACATTATATTATCCCAGTCTCTGTGGGAAACAAGTCTCCAATCAAAGAACTTGTATATGAAATATCAGCACTCAAATCTTGATCATAAGTGCACTTCTCATTCAATAGTGCACGACACTATTCATCATTCATTTATCATCAGTATAGTAGTAACAGTGCATTAGCATAGCCCATTAACTAATTACTATAACTGTAAACAATGACTATGTAAACACATGCAGAATGTAAACATTGAAAATGTAAACAATACAAACAATGTAAACAATAACAATGTAAACAATAACAAAGATCAGCAACAATACAAAAACTTTCGCAGAAATCAACTAAAAATAAAGCAGAAATTAATGAAATATCACAAAAAATGTGACGATATCTGCGATAGAATTAAACAAAATACATGACACCACAGTGTATAAACAAAAATGTTGTATGAAACTAAATTATAGACAAGAGTAGGCTAACAAATACAAACAAATCACAACAAAACTAAAGAATGTGAAATAATAACGAAAACAATATTAAAACATGTCATCACAGCTAACATAAATAGCAACAGAAGTCGCTTAGCAAATTCCAGTATCGGAAATTTGCAAACCCTACAGAAAACGCTCACAATAGACGACCTCTATGACGTGGCATAATCTAACGGAGACACCACCCAACCGAGAACCCGCTGAAATATAAACATATAAATATACAAATAACATATAGACATATAATATATAGAATGAGATGATACACAGAAGACTCAGCAGAAGTATAAGGGCACAGTTTACATACAAACAGGCCACTTAACTTAAAGGCTTCCAATCGTAGAACAGCAGAAAAACGGATGTCAATCAACGTCCTAAAGAGCGAAGCTCCAACGATGATGGCACATCTGAACTGCTTCCACTGCTAACACGATGGTACAAGAGCTTCTGAAATACTGTGTGTTGAGTTGTTTCGGCACTTGACCTTCTAATCCAAAAGTAAGTTGATGGAAATCGGTACTTGGCCTTCTTCAGAAAACAACCCGTTTCAACCGGCACTTGACCTTCTCAAAAAACGACAGCACTGGAACCTTGACAGCAGCAACTTGCTTGACTTGCGTAAAAGATAACAGCAGTCCGAGTTATCCGGCAACATGTAACAACGCCGGGTACTGTCAAATTCTTGTTTCCGTCAAAAGGTTGAAATTTTGACTTTTACCGGGCAACGCCGAGTACTTTGAAAATTTTGAAGATGTTGACTGTATTGAAGAATGTTAATTTCTTGAAGGATGCTGATGAATTCTTGTTGAAAATGAAGTGGGTAAGGGACCCCGTGTTTGCTAGTACCAGAATCAAACCAGCTTATGGCCACCAAATGATGCGTGATGCCATATGATGATGGATGGCATCCGCATGTCTGGTTTTGTGTAGTGTGTAGATGTGTTCAGTCAAAACAATGTTCATGCAACAATAACAGGGCAATCCACATAGGACGTCAGTAAACTCACGACGTATAAAGTCAATGAGTCTTGAAACAGCCGTTGACGTTTTTCTTCATTATTTATTGTGGACGCCACAGTGACAAAATGGTTACGCAAATGTGTAGGCACATCAAACAGTCATTATCACAGCAACATTCAATACAGCAATAAACGGTAGACAGCATTACAATGATGAGTCAGATGCATGTTATATTTCATAGTGCTGTAAATGTAGTCAGGTGGAAAACTCCATCCTTTTCTATAACAGCCAGGAGATAACCAGATGTATGAGATCAGTTCACTCTCCTTAGTTTGACTTCAGCAAGACAGACACGTTTGCCGAAGTATAAATAATGTCCTCAAAAATATCCTCTAGATAATAAAGGTTTTCTAAACCTAGTTCATTTAACAAAGTAGCAAGTAATGGTCCTTGGTACCTGCATCAACCGATGCAGTACAATGCAGCGACATGTGAGCTGGGAAAAAACATCTCGTGACGACGACTTTCGCAGACAGGCTATGAATCGAAATCGCTCACGACCCAAAATCAATAGAGTTAATGAAAATGTTAATTTACCTTGCTTTCAAGAAATACAGAAATATCACGCCTCCCGGCATGTGCAAATACACTAGAGGTATTATCCCGAATAAACGAAATATCCATAAGAGGACTACACATCCCTGACAGAACAAAAATAGCGGAGATCCCCTCTTCAACGAGGCATCTCTTTCGCCATTCCAAATCGCTCACTCCCACTAGTGGTGGGCGGAAACCGATCGACCAAACAACAAGACAAGTCATGCGCAGTCCAGCGCAAAAATGACCACAGCTCAAAAGTTAACTGCATTCGATACTAACGCGAGAAGACAAATGCTTACCGAGAAAAGTGACTATAGATTTCAAGCAGTTGTTGCCCTTGCGTTATAAAACAGATATTGACTAAAACGATGTTGCGAGAATTTATCACGCAACAGTAACATTGTTAAGGACTTGGACAGATGAGAAGGCAGAGGAGACTGTTACCTTATCCTATCAATATGTGAACGAACTGACCACTCGTTTAAAAACTAGTTGGAAACTGGCAAATGATAATTTGAGACAAGCCAGGAAAAAGCATGCTGCTTATTATAATAAGAAAGCGAAGGATAGGGAGCTTGCTGTAGGGGAGAAGGTGCTTCTTCTATTGCCCGGCAGCAACAATAAACTTCAGATCGGATGGCAAGGGCCATATACAGTTTTGGAAAAGGTATCCAGAACAAATTATAAGATAGACAAAAATGGAAAGGAAAAAGTCTATCATGTGAACCTTTTGAAGAAATATCTGGACAGACAAATCCAGGAAGGAACACACCTAATGGCCTTGTCTATCGCAACCGAAATGAAAAACGACCCTCTCACCTCATTTGAATATCCACTGAAAACCAGTGAAACGTTTGCACAGGTGAAGATCAGTAATCACCTGACAAAAGGACAGAGGGAGAAGGTTCAACAGGTCCTTGAGAAACATACAGATGTGTTAACGGATAAACCGGGGCACACAAATTTGTTGGAATATGATATGAAACTACTAGACCCAGCACCTATCTGTATGAGGCCCTATTCTATTCCTTTCGCTAAGGAAAAAGCTTTGAAAGAGGAGATTGAATATTTGTTACAAGAAGGGATTATTTCTCACAGTGAGTCTCCTTATAGTTCCTGTGTGGTTTTGTTGCAGAAACCATCGGGAGAACATAGACTGTGCATGGATTACAGGAAACTGAATGCTGTCACAGAAGGTCAGGTGGATCCATTACCTGATACTACTCAACTATTTGCCAGGCTGAACAAGGCAAAATATTTTTCTAAGGTGGATCTTAGCAAAGGCTATTACCAAATTCCAGTAAAGCCTGAGGTTCGACCTTATTTAGCCTTTAGCACCTCGGAAGGTCATTATGAGTTCAACATGTTACCGTTTAGATTGAAAAATGCCCCGAGTGTGTTTTCTAGGATGATGCGAAAATTGTTGGATCCCCTGAAAAATCCATGTATTTCGAATTTTATGGATGATATCCTCATTGCTACGGAAACATTTGAGGAACACGTTATCTCTTTGAATATGCTGTTTGATAGACTCAGAGAGGCTAACCTGACCGCTAGGCCAACAAAATGTTGTATTGGGTGTAAGGAGTTGGAATTCTTGGGACATAATGTACATCAGGGTAGCATGGCCCCTGATCCCAAGAATCTGGAAAAATTGAAAAGAGCACCTAGGCCACAAAGAAAGATGTGCGATCTTTCGTGTCGTTGTGTGGGTTCTACCAAAAGTACATTAAACATTTTAACTCTATATGTGCTCCTCTGACGGATTTAACTCGCAAAGGTCAACCTGATACAATAAATTGGTCCGCACAGTGTGAATTGGCTTACCAGGAGTTAAAAGAAAAACTCACAAGCAGGCCAGTATTGCAATTGCCTGACTTGAATCAAGAATTTATCGTGAGAAGTGACGCAACCAATGTGGGCCTGGGCGCTACATTGTTGCAAAGGTCCTCCTCACAAGATGGAGAATTGAACCCAGTCGCTTATGCAAGCCGCAAGTTGAACAAGGCGGAAAAAAATTATTCAACAAGTGAAAAGGAATGTCTAGCTTTGATATGGGCTATAAAAAAACTCCAGATTTATCTATATGGCAGGACATTTGTGGTCCAAACGGATCATTCACCTCTCGTATTCCTGTCACAAGCCAAGCATGAAAATTCCAGATTATTGAGATGGTCATTATTATTACAGCCATACTCATTTCTGATTGAATATATTCCCGGCCCTCAGAACGTCGGTGCAGACTTTTTGAGAGACATCCTTATGATGAAGATCAGAAAAACGCGTAAGACTTCATTTGAGCTAAGTTATCTCGCAGATTATAACCTGCAAATGAATGCATGTTTTAGGACGGGAGGTGTATAGTAAAATCTGCGAGGTAATCGCTCATTTCAGTAAGATTTTAGTCATATAATGATAATAAATAACCCGCCCGTAGGTGTCTGACTATGATCCTCTCACACGCCAGCATCGCGCTGAAATTTCTGCCATGGTAATGCTTAGAAACGATCCCGCCGTTTAAACCTACTCGCCTTCCTTGTGACGTACATTTTTAACATTTTGCCCGATTTGATAGAGACTGCGGCAAGACTTATAATTAACGAGGTGCAGCCAAACTACTGTCTGAATTAACGTAATACTTTAACTTTAACGCCTCTAATAGTAGTAATCCTTAAAAATTGTTGTAGTGTAACACGAGACAACAGAAATAATTAACGTCAATTCTTACACCCGCCGCGCAAAACCCCGCTTCGCTTGACACGTTGTGCCATGCATATATATACGCTGTGGGCAAAGCCAGCAGAGGCAAACACGCAGACAATTTTTTTATTTCCTCCTAGCGGTAGTATTTCTGACGTCACTAAAACAAGTTAGTTATTTGAAAATAAATGCTAGCGAGAGATGGAAGGGGGGAAGATGGCCGACTTGTGTAAAATTTTTATTTGACGATTGACAGTGACAAAATTGAAAATCTAAACCATATTGAAACTGACCATAAAAATCATATGGTAGTATAGCTTAGAGTCCCCTGAGCAAGAATGTGTTTTAAAAAAATATGGTAGTGCAAGTATTAGCCAAGTTATTGAGAAAATACTAAATGTCTATGGACGCGTGACCAGACAGACTGTGGTTCCTGCTTGTTTTTTTTTTTTTCATAACGTTAGAAAGAGGCATTGAGGTAAATTCAAATCCGATTGGGTAAAAAGAGTATAGGAGGAAAGGGGAGCGGTAGGTAAATGTTAACCAAAACTAAACATCTTTTTGTATTGGCATAACTAACGCAGACTGACCAATCGACTACCAGACACAGAGTTTGTTTGAAATTATTTTTTGTTTTTCAAAAACTGCATTTGAATTCTGGTAGTCGCAAGTTTTCCATTGGCCAGTACTAATAGATATTAGCAAAAAGCTTTCACTGCTCATCGCCAGTTGACAAAAACTTTTTATATCAAATACGCCGAGATCAGCTATGTTAATTTATAAAATTAAAGAATTAATTCGCAGTCTGGGCAGTGCAGAGGAAAACTGAGGCCATTTCTTTGCAAGTCAGCGTCATTTGTTTATATTTCTTGAAAATTGTGGTAAGAATGCTTTATGAATTAATATGTTTATTACAACTGCCAAAGTTAGATACTGCTATTGGGAAAAGTGAAGGACATGCCGGGAGCAGACATTGTTGAGTCCTCACACTGAACTGTATCTAACTGTGGTATATTGTCATGATTTTGTTTTAATATTATTGTATTAGAATATGTTAGTAAGCCTCCGTGTTCCATGAACACTGTTCAACATGCCTGGAGCGTTTATAATATAAAAAAAGAAGAGAAAATCATACAAAAGGAAATGTGGTTACTCCACGTTATTGTATTGAGGAAAACTATGTAAACGTACAGTGGCGTATCTGCCATAGGGACCTGAGGTGTGGTCACAGCAAGGTGTGAGTCATATAAAATTAGGGGCGAGTGCACCTGTATGCACGCGAGGCTGACCCCATACCACCATATGTAAATAAAAATAATAAAAAGTGATCAGATATAAAAGGCCAGGGTGTCCTTTTATTGCAGAGGTTTTATTTCCTGTTACCAGCCGGTGACAGGAAACCTGATGAGTGAGGGTAACGCCAAAAAGTCTCCTGTAAACTGTTTATGCTGTCAGCAGATAGCTGGAGGAGCTTGTGCGTGTTGAGATATCTATATTTTCTGCAACGACATACTGAATTATCCTTCTACAAAGAATCCCAGGGGATGTGTGAGCATCTGGGTATATCTGACACTTCTATTTTAATAAACTTTGGTATTTCCAATCATACCCAGGAAGTTTATGGGGCGTGATGAAACTACAGCCCCTCCTTACTAAATTGTAAAAAGAAAATATTCATTTTAAAGAAAAACTTAACCACTGTTTTATTAAGTTCCTTATAGTGAATTAAAGTGTTTTTGTGTTTATGTACCATCATTATCATTTCTCCCCTAGACATTAGGTACATCATACACCAGATACTAGAGCCAAAATAGTGACCGTGTGAGATCTAGGGAGGTAGCGTTAGGTTCCCTGCAAATAATTCATCATCATCTATTAGAGTCAGGGGCCTACATGTGCTTGACCTCACACGGTTAACACATACACAGATATCATTCCTTTTAGGTATAACATCATAACCTCCCCAGCAAAAGTAAACTTGCTACAGCAGCGATGCGTCAAATTTTGGCATAGGCGGTGCATTACTTCAAGAATACTCTGGTACATTGCATCCTGTCATGTACGTGTCCAGGAAACTAACGCCTACAGAAAAGAATTATTCAGTTTTAGACAAAGAGCTGCTTGCTCTAGTCTGGTCGATAACCAAGCTTCAACGTTTTTTATTGGGAGCGCACTTTATTGTAGAGACCGACCAGCGCGCTCTTACTGCTCTCAAAAATAGAGACGTGAAGTCATCGAGATCAACCAGATACGCAATCGCTCTGCAACCTTACAGTTTTACAATCCGAGCAATACCAGGCTCTCAGAATGTTCTAGCAGACATCCTTTCGCGGTGTCCTTCTGAGTCAAGCGAGATTCTACGCCCTACGAAGAGTGACGCCTCTGCACGAACATTTCCTTAATTATGACTCACTACTAAAGGAAATTTACGTCGTTCAGCGACACTATTGTAATGAACTTTTTTCGTTCACTGGTTGTGTATCGACATTTACATTTCCTTAAATTAGCATATACAGTTTGACATTGAAATAACATGGACTTAAATAAATTGGACTAGTGTGTGCATTTAACATTTAAAAGTGATAACATTTTAAGTCAAACGGAACTTTGTGAAGTATTGACTGTTTTCTAATATAACATTTCAACTTCGTCACTTTAATTAATAGTGAACTCAGTGTGAATTAATAACATTTTAAGGCCATGGACGCTATGCTTTAAACTATTACTTAATCACATTTAATTATGTCTAATATTTAATAGGTTTATAGCACATAGATTATTTCTAGTTCATAGCGCTAGTGATTTTCACTCATCACATCGGTAGTATATCACCACTCATACTTATTTAGTATTGCTAAGTGTGTTGATTACTTCGCGTGGTTTATTTCCATTCTTTTTCATTTATAACTCATCGTTTTGATGCATTCATATTCCATTTATTTCAATTCATTTATTGACATTTTTTCTTTCTGTTAACATTTTTATTTGTGTTTCATCATCCTTATTACTTTGTATTATCTAATGTTGCCACATTTGCCTCATGTTGGTTAATAGTGTGTAGCCGGGGCAGGTGTTCCTTAGGACTGGAACGGCACCATATTACCAATCTGTGGCAGTGCCGGTATATGCAGTATTTTCAGTTTACTTTACAGAGAGCAGATGTTTAACTGGCCTAATCACCAGAGATTTAGATTTCTCTCTTAAATTTGTGTTACCAGGTTCGATTTTCTTCTCTTAGGTGTTGATGTAGCGAATTTAATTGAAATGGATAGATTTCTTATCTAAATCTCAAAACTGTAGTAATTCACCTTTTCAACAGCGTTCGATTTCATGCAAAACTTTTAATATCTTTCAGCATGAAACTTAAAATTTCAACAAGGTCTGGAATTCAGAACATTTTTACAATAATAAGCATAATAAAGTTCTATCACCTCATCAGATGCTTTCATCGATGCAAAAATCCCTTTTTGCATCTTTGTCTCATAGGCCTACTCAATTGTCAAATATGGCGAACCTTCTCATTCCACCGTGTTCCTTCCTTTAAGTTACTGTCTTATTTTAGGTTCGACGACATTTATGACTCAAATCCTCGAACCTAGTTCTGCTGCGACTAGGGTTGGGAGCTCTATTCAAAATACATATTGAATGATTGACACTACTTACGCCAGTAAGAAATATAAAACCACTCAATGTCCTGAAATACACATTTTATAATAAATGTTGAAGTTTGATTTCCTCAAACTAAGAAATATGTAGAGCTGGACCAGATACGACCTCTTGAGTTGCGCTCTTTCATTCTACTGCCAAATGGCGTCGTTGTTCCACTTTCCCCGGGGTAAATCTGAGCTATCCGATTGGTCAGGGGAAATCACCCAATTATTAGAAATGGCGTGTAGAAGCGACTCTACCCTAAATATGTGACACTATTTATTATTTTCTGTTTCTCATAAAATATAAAATTATGGGGTGGTCTGTGCTTCCTCTGTCTTGTAAGAATATAGTCTGTTTCCAAAGGAACAACTATGTACACGGCCACATATAGATCCCGGGGCTCCGCAAATGTATCCCGTAGGGAGACATTTGAGTACTATCAATAACAAAAATCCATCCCCAAAAATTTCTAAGTTCAAAAAAATTTTCAGAAAAATTTAAAGTTCAAAAATTTTTCTAAGTCCAAAAATATTTCCAAAAAAATTTAATTTAATTCCTATACTGGGGTCCTATGTCTATATGAGGTCGTCTGCTATGTAAAAAAAAAACTAGTAGTGGACATCAACTTCAAAAAGTGTAACTTATTCATCACATCATAATATTTTTCACCAAATTTACAAATTGGCAACACTGCCCAACAAAATCTGCAAAACACTCATAAGGTCATCACTAAAAAAATGTGACGAGTGGCAACACTGGGGAATGAACAATAAACTATCTTATTTGCAGAACTTGGCTGGATTATCATAATCTATTACATTTCATTCAAAAATATAGTTGATTACATTCTCTTGGATGTGGTAGGGGTGTTATCTCTTTTCTGTACTGTTATTTGCTCCATATTAAAAGCCTGCAAGTACTAAAAAAATCTTTTTTTTCCTGGCGTACTTATTTATTCTATTTCCCAAGTACTCTGCAATATTCCAAGAAATGTCCAAAATCTCTAATTCCTATGGTAATGGCAATCCACTTTCATAGAATAGCCAATGTTTTCATGGGTACTCATCATCTTCTTCTTCTTTTTTTTTTTTTTTAGTGAATGAGCCACTTGCTCATTATTACATGTAGAAAACATCTCTAAACATAATATGCATATTTATCAGACGATAATGCAACCAGCATCATTTTTATAAGTAATCATTTTTCACAATAAAAGCATTAAAACCTCATGGCTTATCCTTATTTATTTATCTGAATGTTTCCTTGTTATTGACATTTTCCAAATGGTAAGTGTATAATTTCGTTCTAAGTCCGTCACTGTAGAAAATGTTCTATATTACATTTTTTTTTTTTCTTCAAAATATGTGATGTTTGTCTCCAATATCCGTGCGTCTGGTGGTGATCCTGTCCATTAGTCAGTTATTTCTAATCATTCCTTCTTTTCTGTCAACACAGTATTTTTTCTGTGAACTCTTTCCTAGAAATATTATTTTATATATATATATATATATTCTTCAAAGATCTTCTTTGACTTACCATACATCAATTTTCAAACATCAAATTATTCAGCAACCAACAGACGAATGTGTTACTATCATATTATGAAATATAAGGGAAAAGGAAAATATAGTTTCCAAATCATCAATAATTTTCTACATTGGGTTCCGTATTACTTTATTTTCTCTGTTAAGACAACTGCTTATACTCTTGACAATATGTATCCATGTTGTCACTCTCGAGGCATCCTTGTATACAATTTATATTTGTCTCCTTTTTTTTTCATAACACCAATGTATCATTTATGGTGTTCCAATATCATTGTGTCTATTCTTGTCCTCCTGTTATCTTAAGAATTTATCCTTATTAACTCCCTATGTACCTTATCTAGCAATACGTTTATGCAAAACACATCAAACAATTATTTATGGAACTATCAACTGAGATGTAAGAACTTTTGACAATATGAGATGAAAAAAAAATTTTGGGGTCATCACTCAAAAAAAAAAATGTGACATAGAAAGGAAGAAAATAATCAATTGATCGTGAGGAATCTACAATATTCTCGTAAGACAAAGTTCCTGGCACTCTGACTACTATTTATCCATATTATTTCTGGTTATCCTTGCATACAGTGTACCATTTCCATTTTCTTTATAAGTCCAATTCCTCGCTCATGGTGCTCCAATATTTAAAATGTGGATCCTTCCTATTCCTCTTATTCTGTACTGGAAATATATCCTTATTAATTGTCCATGTACTATATCTGCGAATATTTATCATCAATATATCAACTAATCATTTATAGAACTATTAACATAAATGTCTAGACTTTACCAAAACATGAACAAAAACATGTCTTTTTACATATGTGCAAAATTTCGACACCAACTCTGCCTTCGCTGGTCGAGGGTTAGTCAGAGTTATGTGGTGCCTGTAACATCCGCTGACTACAGCCAGATGGGTGACTTATGGTACTTATAATTCAAAAATCTCATCCGTCAGTTATCTTAAGTGTGGGGCGGGGGTCTATTTCCTGGTGTCCTTGACAAAGTTTGTTGCATTTCCAATCTAGGTATATATTTTTTTTTTTTTTTCATAATATCTCCATGATATATCTGTGACATGTCTGTCCTTGGGATAACGTTATTTTCTTATCCAATATCCTCGGGGTGAGCAAATCTCAGTGTGTCCACTTTCATCAATCATTTATTTATTTTCTCTCCTGTAATTCTGGGTATGTTATGAGTATTTTAAATTGTCAATTTATTCCAACTATCTTACAACATTCTGTAATTCGTGATAAGGAATAGTCATTTGTTATACAACAATGTTCATATTACAAAGGCAATAAGCAAAAATCAAAGAGATATCTTCTCCAAAAATGCGGATGTATCCCTTTTTCCTTTACCTCTGGGCGTAGCAATTATTCAGTCATTATTTTTTTTCTCCATTATTTAATCTCAATTTTGTGTCCTTAGTACCTGTGGTTCCATGGGATTATCATAATTCATTTGTGTCTCTTGTCTACTGATAATCCTTCAATAATGACTTCAAATATGGTCCTCATATGTGCAACAATCATCTGCTCTGATTTGTTCCATGGTATTCATCAAATATTCTATTATATCCTTGTCTTATCTCGTAACCACGAAAGACTAAGATTATTCCTCCTCCAATGTTAATGTGGGGGATTTTGTGCATAAACATTACAACAAAATTTCAGCTGTGACAACATAAAGTTTCACCTTAATATAAAATGTCATCTTCATCATACATAACCTGTTGCTTCTTCATCTCATGTGTCATTAGTGGTTATCATGTGGTAATGGGGTATTTCATTTGCTAGGTCAGCATGTGCAAATGCTATTTCTTTAACATGGGCAAAGGCATCATCAACAAATAGGTGCAATTTGTTCAATCTGGGGTTAGCATATACTAATGCTCTCAAGGGATTGTTCATTTGCAGAAAATCAGCATGCACAAATGTCATTGGGGTACTTGTGATGTCCACAAAATATTGTTGGAATATCAGGGATCAAGCGGGTGGGGGTATGAGTGGCATAGGGGGATTTATTTATTTTCTTCTTCATCTGCTAACCTCAGGGCAGTCAATGTTTTACAATATTGTCTTATCATCATCAAAATGTGTGTGGGTGGCATATAAACATATAGCATCTTATATTAAAAAAACATTCTAAATCTAATTTTTTTTCTTTTATGTCTTTTCTTTTCTGTTTTCTTGGAATTCCTTTTTTCTTTTCTTGTTTGCATCACAAGTACTAAAGAATGATAAAAATCAATTCACTAAACACTAGATATTCTAATAGTAAATCCTAACCAATAGGGTTGCAAGTAATAGTTTAGGTTAGAATAGAAGGAATGTTGTAGCAGTGTCTGTTGTCAATAAGTGGCGAGGAAAGGGTACATCAAGGATCTCCTGATTACAACATGATTGTAATTCCAAGGAATGAATATGATTGGGATTTAAAAGAATCACAAGTCTAGAATGTCGTCTCAATATAGTGGAAAGGAAAAATAGTAAGTTAAAGATGTTGTAACAGTGGAGTGAAGAAAATCTTACTATAGAGAGTCAAGGTTGGGATATGGAATCTCTTTAGGAGAATGTTTAAAATTCTTGACAGTACTAATATACATCTGGGTCTAAAATAATAATGTACATTTGAAAATAAATAATCCTGTGGAGAAAAATAGCATAACAATACTAGTTTTGGGTATGAATTATGTGCTGTTAAGAGATGTCATAGTAGGAACAGTATGATTGATCAAGGTGGCAGATATCAAGGAGTTTAGCATAATATAGATCAAAGAAATATTAGTATGAGGTAAGAAAAAAAAACTACTGGTGTAAAGTGTCTGCATGAAAATGCTGGTGAATGGAGCGTGGAATATGATCAGTTACAAAAGTGGAGATGAATGTTACAACAGAACAGTGTGACACATGTGTTATAGGTAAAGTTGTGTAACATTCTAAATATTAAGAAAATGTATGTAACTAAATAAGGGTGTCTGTAAACTCGTAACACCGTGTGTTATCAATTGTTTTAACATTTTTATTTCACAATTATGCTATCTAAAGAAAATCCTCCGTGTGCTGGTCTTGATTTCTTTCTGGGCATCAGTATTCTAAGGCTGGAAAAAATAACTTTCTCAGTGAGGCTTTGACATCTTAGTCTGTAAGCAAGTCATTTGAACTGTCAAAAACTGAAAATAGAGTACATGGGGAGAGTTAGTATATTGTTAAAAAGGTTTGTTAACATATGCGTTGAACGTGTTCGGATTTGCGAACATATAAAACACCTGGGCGTGTTTTTCAGAACAGCTTCGCTAGTTCCTTCACCATCTCTAACCTTGCAATGTCCCGACTGCTTAGGCGAGCATCATACTGAGTAGCAGTGGTGACGGGTGTGATAGGCGACGACACTGCATTTGCTGATTGTTGGGACACTGAGGACATTGACGAATGCGGTGATGGCTTAACATCATTTGATTGCGGTGATGGTTTTACTGTGGTTAGGGTTTGTATGGCTGGAACATCTGTTGGTTTTGAGGCAGGTATATGTTTCGCCTTGATTTTTCTTCTGACCTGGTTGTGCTGAACGTTAGCACTGGTTACAATGGGCACAGTAATTTGCACACTGTTGTTTTTGACTAGTTGAGATGAGGCTAACACTTCTCGGCTTGGTTTTGGAACATGATTGCGTTTCTTCAGAATCTTTCGTCTGATATAGTTGTGCTGTATACGCGGAATTTTGTTGCTAGGGATTGAGTCATCAGATTCTGTTTTATAGGCGCGTTTGACGCTGGAGCTGACTGGTACAAATAATGTACTATCCGCATCACTGGTTTCAATGGAACTAGCTGTATCAATGTCTGTTTCTTGTTGGTATAATTCTACCATTTTTCTGTCATTATGTTCGTTGGGGTCTGACAAAGCTGTGCTGGGGTTGACACTGTCTTCTCTCATGTCTTGTTCTGTTTCGTCTCCATAAAGATCGCTGGTATATGGTTCAACAATCTGCTTGGGTATAGTTTCTTCAGGATCTGATTGTTTTGAACGAGCAATCTTGTTCTTGTGGTATAGCAGTGTTTGGTTTTCACTAGTGTTAAAACTAGAACTGCCTGAACTGGGGGTGTGATAGGTATCAGCTGACGATTTATCACTGCGGGAGTAAGTTTGAGTGTGGATATAAGGTGTTTTCGTGTTGTCATCGTGTGACGTCTGTGGCATGATTTCTTCATTTCTAATGCGCAGGTCTCTGTCTTGTAGTCTATTACGTAATTCAAGTGGTGGGATATCTTCTTCGCTTTCGGACGAGTCTCGTTGTTGTCTTGCTCGATGTATTTCATCTGTGGGTGGTCTGGGTATGTGGTCGTCTTGGTAAAATTCAGAGTCTGTCGTCTCTGACTCTGATATGTCAGACGAATCTGTGCTGGATGGATTATAATTTAGGGTGGCTTTTCTGACTGGTCTTGTATTTGTCGTCAGAGGCGGAATGGGCCGGTGATTATCAATTTTTATTTGTTTTACGTGAGCTTTTGTTTGGTGTTGTTTCTCTTCATTCCAAATAATGAAGTTTACAGGCGTAGTTTGTTTCATGATTTTGTAGCCATCTAACCATCGGTCATCGAATTTTGAACTGCGTACATGTTTCTTGTAGTATACTCTGTCTCCTATTTTGTACTTTGGTAGCTTGGCTGATTTATCATGTTGTTTCTGTTTCTTGTGAAATGCCTTCTGCGTATTTCGTTGTGCAATCTGGTGAGCTTTATACTTTTCTTGAAGGATTATTTCGATGGGGTCTTCTCCCATGTATTTTCTTTGTGGGCGAAGTAGGTTGTCTAACGGAAAGTTTGGTTCTCTTCCGTATAGCATGAGAAAGGGTGACATTCCTGTGGTATCGTTCACGTTTACTCGGATGGCTTCAAGAGCTTGGTTAATGTATAGGTCCCAGTATTGGTGGTTCCCCTTGATATATTTGCTAATAATATCATGTAGGGTGGCGTGCATGCGTTCATTTCTGCCATTTGCATTTGGGCAATAATAAGTGGTTGTAGTATGCTCAATATTCAGCTGGTGTAAGGTGGCTTTAAATGGGTTACCTATAAACTGTTTACCGTTGTCTGAAATGATTCGTTTTGGACAGCCATGCCTGGGAATGAATTCTTGTAAAAAAATTTGCGTGATGGACTGCGATGTGGCATCACTGAGTGGGTAACTTTCTGGCCAAACAGAGTATTGGTCAACTATGTGCAGGAGGTATTTGTTGCCTGATTGGGTGAGTGGGTAAGGACCTGATAAGTCAATGCTCACTGTTTGCATGGGGTAATGGGAAGGTTGCATTTCTTGAAGGGGAATTAAATGTGGCTTCATGTTTCTCAATTTACATGTTCTACAGGTGGCTACATATTCTGTAATGTCCTTGTAGAAAGTTTGCCAATAATACCTTTTCTTTATGACATCAATTGTTTTGTCTCTTCCCATGTGCCCGTTGTTATCATGAAACTGTAGCAATACTTCTGGGACTAGATGTGCTGGAATGACTTTTCTTAGTGTCCCTTCTTGTTTCTGATCAATATAGTATAGAATTCCATCCGTTGGGTGTACTGTAAAATCTTTACTTTTTGTTGGGTTTTCTTTCACGTATGTGAGCAGCTTGACAATTTCTGCATCTTTCGCTTGTTCTACTCTCATGTCAAACATCTCTTGGCTTTCTTCTTCTACTTGAGTGGCGGAATCTGAGGTACTTCTTCGACTTGATGAAGTAATTTCATTAATTTCTTTAGCATTATCGTCAATCTCTGAGGATGTGCCATCATTTTTGACTCTATTTGTTTTCACTTCAGTTTCATCATCATATTTAATCCTGGATAAGAGGTCTGCACAGGTGTTCATTTCGCCTGGGATATGTTCGATAGTGGTGTCGTAGGACTGTAAATTCATTGCCCATGTCTGTAACTTCTTTGGCTGTTCTTGTGTTTTGGTGAGCCAGTTAACCAAAGGTTGATGATCAGTTCTTATAATGAGTTTAGTTCCTCTGACGTAAAAGTCAAACTTTTGTACTGCATAGTGAATAGCATATGCTTCTTTCTCAGTGGTGGTCCACCGTTTTTGTGACTTTGACAATGCGTGGGATAGGAATGCAATGGGTTTCTCATTTGGAATGTTTGGTAGGATGGGTGTTTCATCTTCTAGTACAGGTTGGACCAAACAAGCACCAATTGCGTTATCTGAGGCATCGGCGTATAGTATCATGGGCTGAGAAATATCTGGATGTCCAAGCAGTGGGATGGTGGTTAGGGCATTTTTTAGATACTCAAAGGATCTCTGGCAGTCTTCTGTCCATTTGAAGCGTGCATACTTGCGGGTAAGGGCTATCAAAGGCTCTGCTGCTCTGGAGAAATTGATGATGTGGCGCCTATAGTACCCTATTGTACCAATAAATGAGCGTGTTTGTCTCACCGTCTTGGGGCTAGGCATTTCTCTTATGGCTTTGACTTTATCTTCATCAGGTCTGACGCCATGTCTATTGATGACAAAGCCTAAATATTTTGTTTCTGTCTTTAGAAACTCACACTTCGACAGTTTTAACTTTATTTGGTGATGCCTGAGTCTATCAAACACTGTTTCAACCTTGCGGAGGTGGTCTTCCATCGTGCCTGCGGTATGTATCAGGATATCGTCTATGTATGCCAGGGCAAATGGATGTAGACCCTTTAACACTTCATCCATGAGTGACATATATGTTGCTGGAGATCCTTTTAGACCAAATGGCATAACATTCCAAAAAAAGCTTCCCATATGTGAACAGAATGTGGATTTCTGTTTTGCCTCAGGTGTCATGGGGATGCACCAAAAGCCTGACCTTGCATCAAGTGTGGTAAAGTATGTAGACTTTCCTAACGTCGCAAGTAGATCGTCTATCCTGGGGAGGGGGTAGGAAATGACTTTTGTGATTTTGTTAAGGGCACGGTAGTCGCAGCAAAAGCGACTGGAGCCGTCTTTCTTTGTTACGATCACTATGGGTGAGGACCATTGGGAACGGGATCTTTCGATGATTCCTGCCTGTAGCATTTCATTTATAGACCTTTCCACGAGTTCTCTGTTTTTCAAGGGCGTATGATAGGGTTTCATATGTATTGGCTCCTCTGTGGTTGTTTGAATGTCCATTTTGACAGTGTTAGTTCTGCCTAATTCCATGTCATTGAGTGCGAATACATCCTGGTGCTTTTCTACAAACGTTTTCAAACGTTGCTTATTATCTTCTGTGGCATTCAGGGTTGCAAGTAACTGAGCTATTCTCTCTCTGTATTTATGATCTGCTATGATATCTCTGGTCTGTCTTGATGCCTCCGTTTCATTCCCATAATTTTGGGACATTTTTCTTGCATCTTGTGAAAATCTCTGCTCCTGGTATGTGGCTTTCTTTTGCGTAGTTCTTTGCCGTTCATTGGGCTGTGCTTGGTACTGTCTCCTCTGCCATGTACTGTGTGCATTTCCATTTGTCACTGCATTTACTGTATATTCATTTCTTATTATATTTCTGGGGTAGTCGTTGTTGTGCCATTTTTTCTGATTATTTCTGCCGTAACTGCGCTTATCCGCGTACGTTACTGTATTTCTTCTGTTTGTGCTATAGGGCTGTCTTCTTTCCCTGGGCGAAAATTTTTCATTCTTTCTGTTTCCAACTTTGCTGCTATAGTATCCTCCTGTGGTATAGTCATATAAGATTCTTTCTTATTCTTCGGAAATTTCAATTGGTTTTGGGACTTTATCATATCCACCTGTTTTTGAGTTATATTGATACTCCATGGGGCATGTATCACTGTCTTGTCGCTTTGGATATCCTCCTGGCAAGACAATTTCTGTTTCTCTGTTACTCTGTGATATACAGCACTTCATCTTTTCTCTTGGTGTGCTGGGGCGCAAGAATGAGTAATTATAGTCATTTTCATACTGTGGCCTTTCTCTTCTTATGTATGGACTGGTTCGTTTCTGCCATCTGGGTAGGGTATGCTGTGGTGTAACATAACTGTGACTGATGTTACTGCCTTTTTCTGCATAAGCCTTATAACTGTTTACTTTCCGTGTACTATGGTTATTTGTACTGCGATTTCGTGCATTATGTCCAGTGGGAGTGGTTGAGACAATTTGTGGATGGTCTCTATTGGTTTTGGTTGTCTTATTGTTGACGTATCCACTTGCGCTACAACTGTGCCTCTTTTTATAGTGGTAGTTTTTCCTGACATATTCAATATCATGATGGGGAAATCTCTGGACTTCGAGACTTCAGCGATTCCCTCTGTAATTTGCAACAATGGGTCATCAATAATGCTTTCTTCTGCTAGGGGCTGTACTTGAATTGATTGCCCTGGTGTTATGTACTCAGAATTTTTTTACTCTGCCTTTTGCTATGACCAGGGAGTTTGGAGCCACCGTTATGGGAGCTGTAATCCTTACTAAAGACGCTATGTGGATATCGTCCTGGAGATCTATGTACGTATTGTTGACTTTGATTTTGTGGAGGTCATAGTATATTCGAACTTTGTGTTTGTTAAAAAAATCTCTCCCTAGGATAAGATTTCTAGACATTCCTTTAGTAATGACAAATGGGTGTTCAAAATTTGTTTCGCCTAAGGAAAATTTTAGCCATGCTGTCCCAACTGAATTTAGTCTTTGTCCCGTGACTGAAGCTAGGTGTGTTTTGGACGGTTGAAATCGTACTAAGTGTTGGATCCTCTTGAACAGCTGGAACCTAATAAGGCTGATGGATGCTCCTGTATCTACCAGTGCCCTATATTGTTGGCCCTGTATAGACATGATGCAGGAACTGGGGTCCGGATGTATTTTAGTTCCATCATGCAACATTTCTTCATATTGTATTTTACTGGATGGGCCCACTTGACAATTTCTGTTCTGTGTTGTTTCTTTTGTTTTGGACCAGTTTCTGTGATTGTTGCCCTCACTAACGGTCCTGTTTAGTGAGTGGCGCGGCCGTTTCCCTGACGCATGAGGGGTTGAGGTGCGCCTCTGGTATATTGATTTCTGGTGTAATCACGTGGGGGTGGTGCGGGTTGTTGTGGTTGGTAACCTCCTCTTCTGGATGGTGCGTGATTGTAAATTCTCTTTTACGGTTTCATTGTAAGGACTTGCTGACAGACTGAGGTTTCTGTTTGTAACGAATCAGAATATAACATGTCCGAGCTACCGATTTTTTCTTGTTATTGTGAAGCATCCGCTATTTCTGGTATTGACATTATGTCAGATGAACGTCGTTTTGCCTCTGTGTCTTCTTCTTCTTCCATCCTTAGCCACCACGAGGCCATTTAAAGATGGGACAGTCTTTTAAAGTATCATATACCCTTGGTCATAATGGGTATGTCTGCCCTTGAGAGGTCGACCGTTATAATAAGAGATGTCAATCCAGCTTATGATCTAATTGCTTGATCTTACATGAACATTGATACATTAACTATAATGTCCTGAGATTATAAGATGAACTGTTGATATGATGCCTATGATTACGTCCATGATCGTCTGTCTTATGTCCATTAATAAATGTGATGTCTTATGTGAAGACCGGACTTCCAGATGAATTCTTTAACAGTTCAAAGTTCTTTGACATTAACTTTGGCCCACCTCTTCGGCCCACACTATTATCATTCGCGTTATTGAAGTTTGTCGGCCAACTGTAAGCCCGACCGGAGCTGATTGTTAACTTCAAAATCATAAAGGATCCCTACAGCTTTTAAAAAGTAAAAAGGCACCTTTACAATCACTTAGTCGAAAGTTTAGTTGCCTAGATATCAAGCTCAAATCACCAAGTTCAGCTACTCACTACGTCAGTTCGTGAAGTGAATTCATCTACTTTCATCGCATATTGTGTGAAAAAAATTACTGGGTCGATCTCTTCTCCTCTCCGGCAGCAGTCAGTTACATTTGTTGTGAGTACTGATTGTGTGCCATTTCCGTGGTCGGCACTTTTCTTTCTCTGTCAAGCAGATATTTGGTATTTTCAATTTATCGTACACTCCCTTCGGTGATAATATCGTCAAGTTTGCTTTAAGCTTCTCGGCTTTGCTAAGATTAGGCACAGATAAAAATCCAGATGGGCCGGTCAGCGACCGAGCGTTGGGTTTACCTAAGGCGTGCCGGGCGATAAATTACTCGTCTGCGGACATATTACAGACACGCACTTGACAGTCGTAATGTCGTAATAAGCTTCAGGCGGAATTATTACGAAGATATTACTTGAGATAAAAGTAAGAAGTTATTTATAAACATTGCCGAGAGAGTGATCGAATGTTTTCATGCCATATTTGGAAGACATAACCTTTGCATTAACGCACAAAAATTTCATAGTGGAAATATTTTGAATTACCCCACCAAAACACACACGTTTTGAAACTATTGGCCGGCATTCGAGATGTAGGAATAACCACATTTGCTGATTAAGGCCTGGTCTGATAGTAAACAACACGTGCCAGGAACGAAAGTGGCAATATAACCTGACACTTTAGTCAGTCTAGAGCACAGTGAAAATTCACCTCGCGCCAAGTAGCCAACCAGACCTTGCCAGAGTTAAGAATAGCACCAGATTTTATTTAGCAGACGGGACCTTGTGTGAGCATCTTGGGGACTTACAGCCGAGGACAACTCTACCATTTTAACATGGAAAACTGGAATCTCTCTCGACTTCCAATTTTTTTTTTTAAATTAACTTTTTTTTCGCAATATGTATTACTTTCTTCCCCACTCGGTTTTCCAGTCCTTATTTTCATTATTTTTATTTTTTTTTTATTTATAATTTCAATGTACTATTCACTTCCGGTTTCCGGTTCAGTAGCGGCCATTTTCGCTCCAACAGGTGACACTATCAAGGAGTATTTGTCTCTTATTCCTATAGTTTCGTGCTCTCCACTTAATTCTCATTTTCTTTCCCTTCTGTCTTTTGCTTGTCTGTCCCTGCCGAAGGCCTTGTGGCCGCAACGTAAGTTAAGTTTTCTTGTCTTTTCTCTTAGTAAGACGTATTACTTTTTGTGTTTTTTTTTCCATTTTAACATAAAGTCAAAGTGGGAAATTATTGCTAAAATAACAACACCCCAGACCACGTGTAAGAGGCATCGTCAATCTACCTTAAACTATTTCTCTGATTCAGCTGTCTGTGTGCCTGAAGATTGGCGTAAGTTGTACATTTTAAATTCTATATTTTGCATTATTAACATATGAACTAATATGTATATAGTGACATGTGAATATTAAAATGTGAAAATTGCTAGTGGATGTCCAAGTCATTTGAGGCTAGCAATCTCAGCATATAGAATGATGATTTCATGAACCACGACTGCCTGTGCTGGTGACTGCTTTACTGCGAGTTTCTTACACAGAACCAAAAGCAGAAGTACTCCCAAGGTCCACATGGAGCAGGGAGTGAATGATGAAAGAAAGGATGTACAAAATCTATATTATTAACATTTTCAACCAGTGTAGAGGCAAATGTAAACAGATTCAATCTATATTGTTAACATTTTCAAACATGGTAAATGTAAATGTAAACATCATCAATCTATACTGTTAACATTTTCAGACATGGTAGATGTAAAGGAAAACATATTGAATTTATATTATTAACCTTTTCAACCAATGTACAATGTAAAGTTAAATGTACATCTATTCAATTTAAATGTACTGAATGTTTTTTCGCTTAATATTAATTCTCAGCGAGGGTAAAAGTTCTGAAGTAGATGGGATGGTGAAATTAAAAGAGGTGGGCTCATAAGTATTTGTCTGGAAACTCAATACTCAGAGGGAATTTGTTTCTCTACTTTTGTGACACTAGTTGGTGGTACCAGTTGAGGGTACTATCTCTGGAACAAGTGAGGGTATAAGTGGCCTGAAGTCGACACTAGACACCATCATCAGAGGGTCTTAGATACGCCGGACCAACTTCGTACACACTTCCTGACGCTTCTGGGAACGTGCTGCACCCTACAACATAGACCAGGGATGTGAGTGATCCAGTCCTCCATCTGCAAAGACCCAAACATCAGCTGGAGCAGAACATACAAATTCATTGGCAGCTAAGTAGAAACGTAAAAGCTGCCAAGTGAATTCTTACCCAAACCTCCATAACATCATTGATGATGAACATTTTTGTTAAATAATTATTCCTTTTTAAAACTGTTAAAACATAATTGATTATTAAATTTGTTACCTGTATCAAGACAAATCTAAAGTTGATTTAATCATTTTGAATGCACTGCATCCGTATGTGTCAGACAATTTCTTAAATACACGTAAGCAGAGTTAAATAATAATAAGAGGAAATTCGCTGAATTAACTCAGCTGGGGGCTTGAGCGAGCTAACGAGGCTGTAATTATAAGATTACATAATCCTTCACAAAAGTTGACGGAAGATACTAGAGTTAACGGGCTCAGCCAATGCAGCATTGTTCTCGTTTTATGAATATCTTATGAAATGAAACTAACTTGAGGTAGAAGCATCATTATCCTTATATTTACAACTCTGCCAAGAGTAATCTTGTGCGAAGGTAGACACCTTTAAAGACTCACATTAGTTACTCTTGAATTTCAGCCACGGTTGGACAACTACTGCAGAGCTAAGAGAAGACAAACCTTGACAAAGGTAAAATTCTACATTTAGGTGAGGTTGGTAGCTCTTTTTTTATCGAGATCTAAGGGCAGAAGTTAAGGTCATGGGGAAAAATGAACACTTCCAGAATTTATTAGAAAACACTATGGAGAGTAATCGCATTCTCTTCTTCTTGTCTATATCTCGAAAAGGTCTATTTCTCTCTTAACAAGCTAATTACTGGAGACCTTCTTGATAACATTCCATTGGCCATCCCTAGCGACAACTACTATTGTAGTTGTACCAATATACGCATACGACACTTGTCGGAATAGAGGAAGAAGCGACCGTACCGTGACTTTGTCACGGGGAAAGTTTTTCGCTCTTTCTGTACACCTGCTCGACTTCAGAAGCATAGTTTAGGCCTAATTTTTGATATATAAAGGAGTTCTTTAAATTCATTCTTACTTGCAGCAACGACAAACCGGTCACGCGAAGTGGATTACTATATTCTAGTTATACAGTCGCGTTCATTTCTCTGACGATTTCTCGGAGAGATAATTCCCGCGAATTCAATTTCCGGTTGGGCGACAGCCGGTAAAGTCTGCTAGTCACACAAATCGCTAGCATCGCCTTTTTGTAACCTACGGATAAACAGGATCCCAAACCAGCAGTACCCAACCTGCCACACAGGCACAAGCTAACGGCTTTCTCCAACTGTGCTCGCACCGGTTATTCTTTCAGTGAGCTGGATAAATGCTCAGTTTTATGGCAATAGCCTACGTGGGTTTACAGTCAGCATCAGACTAGACCCGTAGAGGATAGATCTTATCTGTCTCTGGAGAACAAGCCCGTGTGGTATCACCCATCTATACTTCGATATATTTATAATCCTTCCTGGCCCCTTGCCAGACACCAGCGATCGACCAGAGACAGCGTTTTGTTTCTTGTCAGAGCTTCAGGAGAGTGAACAGTAGTCATAGCGGAGTAGATCTGGATTTGACTTTGTTTGTTACCGTCTAAGGATTTAACCTGCGCGGCTACCCAGGCCAGCCTACGCCAACCGACAAACTGGATGTATTTGGTTCTCATGTGGAAGTGTTGTGACTGTGTAACTGCTTGTTTCATATTCCTTCTTACCCTTTCTTTCTTTACCCTGCTTTTTTTTCTTGTTGTTTATTTCATATGTGATACCATACGGATTAGTTAAGTTAATTTTCTCATTTGATCTGTTGCATGTAGTTTTTCTTTTTTGTTCTTTTTTGATACCTTTATAGATGTTTGCATTGGTTATTTATCTTTTGAATTGTACGATTTAGATATTTATTAAATCGAGACAAGATTGATACCATTCAAACAGTTTTTCCCTAGTTTTCTGTGTCCTCTCTGTATCTGTATAATCAAGTCACAGAGGAAGGCGTGCCGTTGACTGAAAACAATAGCGTAGGTGGAAATCAAGATTGAGGTCTCTTAGTAACCTGTTATCTTGGTAGTTGAACGTCACGCGTATACAGAATCACCATCATTGATTTCATCTATCCTATTCTTTTTGCATCTCACTTTAATGTTTACTAATATGAGACAAACATAAAGGTATGTTATCAGGCACTCGTAGGAAATAAAGAAGTAGAACACTAGACAACAGAAAAACAACAGATATGAGTGGCTTACCCAGGATTTGAACCCTGGACCTTCCGTTCGACAACCCCGCCTAGCTATGCAAGCGAACCCCACTATCCTCCCTGCCATCTACGCATCTCCAAAAAATGATGTTTCTGTGACCGCTTGGCATACACTACAATTAATACGTGTTGAAAACCACATAAAATGAGAAATAACAACGTTAAAAGCAGTGTTGAGCGCTCTTTTCGGGTAACATGATAGCTAGTAGCAGAGGTACCAGTGTACTAGCATCTTGACGCGAATGTAGAATGAAAATTAGATGAAGAGCTATCCAACAGAACTTCAACGAGTGGAAGGCAAAATCAGGCCAACATGATCATACTCAACTCGTCGGTAAAGTTATTATAATTTATTACGTGGTACGAAGACGTTTGACAAGACGGTACAATGTTCCTTGACAGGTACGATGAACAATTTATACATAGTAGTGACAGTTCCGATAAAACGATACATCTCTGGTCATTCATATCTAAAATCCTCTCTCACGTAAGTAATAAGAATCCAATAATATTCCTACTAGGTTTTAACAGCAAGGGAATGTCCGTTGACCTTGCTTGAGGTCATCCACTTAAGCATGTACTCCCATACCACGAACTCCCGCATTCGTCCAATAAGAGACTGTTTCTATCCAAGACATAGTTCCATACAACGTAGACTCAATAGATATTCACTGGTACATATATGAAGAGGTATCTGAGTTAGTATCTTTAGGTTTTAACTAACCTCTCAAAAATCATGCCACGACTTTGGCATTACAATAAAGGCGTTTACACATATAAATACTGCAATCAAATTAACTTCTTTCCCACTCGTAGGAATCCTTCTTCTACGATACGAATCCTAAAGGCTAACGACTCTGTAGGTCCATTCTAGGAATAACATATTCCCGCTAGACTAATATAAGAGCGGCCTTACAATACAGCATACAAAGAAGTGGGGCGATAACTTACGTGACATTACTGCTATTGGTTTCGACCTGAAGACCAATACAGATCACTAGAATAAATGGCTTCCATAAACGTGCCATGAAATACAATAATAATATATCAATCACGGACATAAACAAGGTCCATGTTGCCCCTCCAAATCATGACGTCAGAAACTACTCAACTAGGTTACCCGTGCGTCCCAAAGCAACTCACACTGCTTTGTGCACGTCAGTGCGCGAATCATTCGACCGCACAAATAATATAACTATATTGAGACTGGTGCGTACATTTGGCAGGACCGAAGACTACCCCCTTAGGTAATAAATGTACGTAACAGCTCCCTTATTACCTCCCCTTAAAAAAATTAATTCTATTAATTTTTTTTGAACTTAGTACCCGGGAGAGGTGAGTCAAAACTACAACAAGATATATGAAATGCATAAAGTTATACCATATTAAGAAAAGAATATTAAACGAAAACAATATAACTAAATGATAGTATGCATTAAAGCACACATCCACCATCGACCTACTTTGGAACGATGTGGTAATATTCGAAGTAAAAGAAGTTGAAAATGAAAATGAAAAAACCATAAAAAAAAAGATGATAATAAAATTCAACTAAGTTTTCTAAAAAAAAAAAAATTCGAAACATATGATTTCAAAAATAAAAATGAACAGCAACACTGATGATAATCAATGACAAGAGAATCAATAAAACAGAAAAATTGAAAATACAATGTGCAAAAATGAAGCAATGCAAAATTAAACACTTTAAGAATCAACACACTTAATGTTTTCTAACACTAGTATGGTTGACTAGTGATCTTAACAGTGAGATATCATAACTAAGACCCGTGAATGCAGGTATTACGTGACAACTAAGAAAGTTAGTATATGTGTGATCCATAATTAATTAAATAGATTAAATTGAATTATAGTAATTTATATATTTCTTAATTACTAACAAATAACCAGTTACTAATATATTCTAAGTAATTCCAATATCAATCATTGTCAATGTTCAGTTACAACTAGTTAGTAATCGATGAGACGATGTTCTCAATGTTCCATACACGATAAAATATATTCTCGAACACGATATGTAGTGTAATATGTTCCATAGGAATAACAAATGTATATTTGTCGCTTTTAACAATGTTTCCATACTAATAAAAAGTTACTGTAGTACCAATGTTGCCGTACTAATAAAATGTTAATCTAATACCACTGTTCCCGTTCTAATAAAACGTTACTACACAAGAAGTAATGTTATAATCCATAAGTAAGTATATCCTGAAAGATATATTTATACGAATACTTCAGTTATATGATCAGTCTTTATAGATGTATAATCAATGAAAATGTACACAGTTATTCATGTTATCGGTGAGGATGTTTCAACATCTGGAAGTGGTTTAGTTTCGACAAGTTCGCTTGGGCATCTCGACAAACAGTCTGCGAACACATTCTTCACTCCAGGAATAGCTCGTATTTCAAAATTGAATGGTTGAAGCGCTATAGCGTAACGCGCTGACTTCGATGATTTTACGTTTTTCGAGTTCAGTGCGGTAAGAGCTTTTTGATCAGATTCCACCACAAAGTGTGAACCAAGGAGGTAACGTTCCAGTTTTGTGATTGCCCACACCAACGCTAGGAGCTCTTTATCCAGAACGGAGTATTTGAGTTCGCTCTCCGTAAGTTTTCTGGACACGTACATCACCGGAAATAAGGTGCCGTTATATTCCTGCATCAAAACTGCAGCAATAGCGTAAGAAGATGCATCACTGCGAAGGATGAAAGTGAGATTTTTGTTAGGCAACCTCAAAAAAGGTTCTTTTGAAAAAAAATCGTTTTATATAGTCTAACGCCGTTTGGTGATCCTGCGACCACTTTATTACATTAGATGTGCCTTTTTTTCAGTAGAGACGAAAAAGGTGCAGTTATAGTAGACAAATGAGGGATGAATTTTGAATAGAACTGTATTAGTCCTAAAATAGACCTAACTTGTTTTTTTGTCTTAGGTGCTGAGATGTTTAAAATTTTAGAGACGTTACTGTCTTCTGTATACATGAAACCATGACCTATGCGGTGACCCAGAAATGAGATGTCATGAAAACCGACAAAAGCCTTTGAAGGTTTTGCTGTTAAGTTATAATCCCGTAAGGTAGAAAGTAAAGCTTTTAATCCATGAATATGTTCATCCCAAGAGTCACTGAAAAGACAGATGTCATCTATATAAGTAATGACATCGGGACGATGAGACAATATGCGGCGCATCATGCGTACAAAGGTAGCTGGCGCATTCATTAGTCCGAATGGCATAAAATTCCATTGAAAAAGACCCCGTGGCGTCGAGAAAGCGGTGAATGGCTTTGCTTTAGGAGTTAGTGGCACTTGCCAATAGCCCTTTGAAAGGTCAAATTTCGAAAAGAATGTGGCATGAGATAATCTCTCCAATAAGTCGTCTAAAAGAGGTAACGGTTCCGCATCGAATTTTGTAACTTTGTTCAATTTCCTGTAATCTACGCAAAGACGTATATTGTTGTCCTTCTTCCTAATGATTACCATAGAAGAAGAATATGGTGATGAAGATGGTTCAATTATATTTAATTGAAGCATCTCATCCAATTCCTTATCAACCTTATCACGAAAGTGTAAAGGGATAGGATATGGGCGAACTCGAATAGGCGTATCGTCAGTCAGAATAATGTCATGTTGGATGACTGACGTATGACCTGGGATGTCAGTGAGGACATCCTCATACGAGTGTAGAATATTAGAGACTTGCTGACGTTGATCAGCCGAAAGAGTAGATGAGATTGTAACATCATTCCATTTCTCAGTGGAATGGAGTGGTACAACTGGTATTGGTAGTTGTACATCATCGAAAGAAGATTCTTCTTCTTGGATGACTGACAAACTAGAATAGTGTTGAATAGGAGGTGTAGGATCGTCAGTTGCCTGGAACACTGACTGTAGATAATCAGGACGTGAGTAATACTCCTTCAACATGTTAATGTGGAAGGTTTTATGTTTACCATTAACATCAACGATGTAGTCGACATCGGATATTCTTGAGATGATCCTGAAAGGACCTCTCCAGGTAATTAAAAGACGATTGTTATGCGCAGGTAGTAAGACAAAAGCTTCATCACCAGGTATGAGCTGGCGAAGACGTCTATACTTGTTTGCAAATAGACGAGCTTTTTCTTTGGCTTGTTCAGATGATGCAGTAGCTAGTCTACAAGCATCTATGATTCTCTTTCTCAGAGAGATCACATACTCATAAGAGGATTGAGTTTCCTCTTCAATATTCTCGTCAACCAATAAGTCGTGGATTAACGACATCGGACCGCGTGGTTGCATGCCAAAAACTAGCTGGAATGGAGAAAACCCCGTGGCTTGATTTTGTACTTCGCGATACGCAAACAGAGCCGCGGGTATGACCCGATCCCAGTCTTGGGGATGGTCTTGGGTCATCTTACCCAACAACTGCTTGAGTGTCCTATTGAGACGCTCAATTAACCCATTTGACATTGGATGATAAATAGAACTAAGAGATCTGTCTATACCTAATGTCTTCATAACTTGAGACATGGATTCAGAAATGAACTGAACCCCATGATCCGACAAGATTTTCCGTGGAAAACCAATGCGTGAGAAGATTAACATCAATGCCTCTGCTACACTGGCAGATGAAGTGTTCTTGAGAGGGATGGCCTCAGGCCAACGAGTGCACATATCAATGCACGTAAGAATATGCGTATGCCCTCTAGCAGATGGAAGCATCGGACCAATAATGTCTATAGCCATTTTATCAAATGGTCTAATCGGGATGTCCGCAGCTTGAATAGGAGCCGCATGAAATGGACCCCGTACCTTAACTTCCTGACATATCAAACAAGACCGACAGTAGAGAGTGATGTCCCTATGGACGCCTGGCCAGTAGAATGCCGAAAGCACTCTGGATTTGGTACGCGAAAAAAACCCATATGGCCCGCACATTGCGAGTCATGCGCATGTCGTAATATACGAGATCTCATAGAGGATGGGACTAAGATCTGATAACATAAGGATGAATCCTTTTCCCGTATTACTCTAACCAAAATCCCATTTTTAAGTATAAAGTCATGTTTAGATTTTGCAAGTTTGTTGCTGGTATTCTTTTTGTTCACATAATGAAAAAATTTTTTTTTAATGAATCATCATTCTTTTGCAATGTTGCAAACAACTCCCGTGAAATAGGAGCATCATCATCACAAGTAGTATGAACTGTAGGTTCAATAGGTGTATCATGCGACATATTAGTAGCTTGCGCTCTAGTCACTACTGCATTTGCAGTTTGAATATGTCGCTCTTCCCATTCAGCAATTTGCTGTGGTGTACACTCTTTAATACCATGTATGCGACCAAGTATTAAATCACAAATTGGATTCGGAAGGAGACATGCCTGGATCTTTCCTGAAAAAAAATGGTGTGTTAAGGTCAATAATAGCGGTGGGAAATGTTTCAATGGTGCCACCAAAAGTCACACACTTGACAACCCTGCCCGTGGCACAACTTGGGTTGATCAGCGAAGTCCGGACGCCCACAGTGCTACAACCTGAGTCAAATAGGATAGAGCATGAAATGTTATTGACAAATCCCTTGTTAAACATAAGAGAGCCCTGTCCCTGGTGTACTGACGCAGCAGTGGCCGTACAGACTGCAGGTAGACTAGGCAAGGTATGTCCGCAACGCAGCGTCGTGATCGCCTTAGGCTGGAAAAGAGTCGAGCATTCTGGACAGTCTTTCACCTGGGTACAATCAAGAGAACAAGACATAGCATTGTGAGTTTCAGCTACTTTACCCTGTTCAATGTTAGCCTGTGTATCACTTAAAGCGACATTAGAATGTCTATGTGTATTACTCAACGATCTATCTCGTCGGCGCGATCGATTGTGATTATTGTCATTAAAATTGCCACAATTGTAGTTTCTTCCTGAGTTAAAATTTGGATGAGTCCGATAATTTGTAGAATGATCGTTATGATGTTGGTTAAATGGTTTATTTCCAAAAAATTGTCTGTTTTGTGAACCCTGAGATTTTGATCTCCAGTTTTGTTTATTATAATGTCCTTGATTATTTTTAAAATTATTGTTACCAAAATCTCGCGATCTGTGAGCTTGGTTACAAGAAACATTAAATGGAGCAGATTGTTGAAATTGCTTCCCTTTGTAAAAGTTATCATTGTTAAAATTGTAATTATTTCCCTTATTGACATACCTGTCAGTACTAAAGGAACGATTGCGTGAAAAATTGTTTTGTTGTGCTGCAAAAGCAACAGGCAATTCACTCTTAATATGTGCATTACTCAGATCCATGGTTGGGTGAGCAGTGCAAAAATTTTTTGCATGTTCTTCTAAATCTGTCATTGATAAAGGTTTCCGTTCGTGTAAAAATGCGAGAAATGTAGGATTTACAGACGATAGTACCTTATCGCGCATCAGTAAATCGAAGAGACCTTCATACGACTTTTCAATTTTGGATAATTCGATCCATCTTTCGAGGGTGAGTCGTATTTGTGACAGAAAATCACTGAAATTTCTGCTTGATTGCGGTAGCAATGTACGAAATCTTAATCGGTATTCATCTTCTGACATTTGAAATTTCTTCAGAAGTGCGGCTCTAAGAGCATTATAATCATTCTTCTCATTAATACTGGTAGTATGATAAACTGCTAAAGCATCCCCAGTAAGTAACCTGGATAAATATGTGCAATACAGTGTTTTATCCACGTTATAAGACACACAAGTGGCCTCAAACCTATCTAGGAAGAATATCACGTCATCAGACGGGGGATTAAATTTTGGTAATTTAAGGTGAATTTCCTTAAAATGGTCATGTCTGGATGAAGTTTGGCTTTCAAAAGTTCTCTGAGAATTAGCTTCCTGAGTTAACCTAAGTCTCTCATATTCTGACTCTGCTAATTTCAGTTCATGCTGTCGTTTTCTATCATTCTCTTCCATCTCAAGCTGAAGTCGTAATGTATTTTGTTCAACTATTAATCTTCTTTCTTCCATTTCCTTTTGTTTATTTTGCATTTCAATTTTAAGTCTTTCTTCAGCCTCCTTTTGTTTCTGTTCTGCCTCTCGCTGAAATCGTTTCTCTTCTAATTCAGCGGCTAGTCTCATTTTTTTCTCCTCTTCCTCAGCTATAAATTTCCTCTTCTTTTCATCCTCCTCAGCAGTTAATCTCATTTTTTTCTCATTCTCCTCAGACTCAGATTTCAAATTTTCCAAACGTAACTTTTCAGCATCCAATCTTTGAGATTCCAACCTTTGAGATTCTTTATGTTCTGTCATAGCAAATGATCTAATCTCTTCCGGAGGTATATTAAGCGCCTTAGCTTGCTTAATAAAATAGTCTAAGGTAGACATTATTCAATATTATTATGTAATAATAATACTTAAAAGTGTTACTACAACTAGTGGTCTTCGTTCCTGTCCTAGAACGGTAAAATCAAGTTATATAATAGGCAATAATATTAATAATTAATAATGTAATTTATAACATGTGATGGTGTGAAAGCAATAACGTGACAGACAACAGTACAATACTGACACGACACGATAATCAAGACAAATGACTACAGTCGTAGAAATCAAATAAAATAAAAATGTGGAACTAAAATAGAATGTCGTAAAAAATTACGATGACATCTACGATCCAATAATGCACAAGACAATTGACAACACAGTGTAAAAACATATGCTTTGTAAAAAACTGAATGATAGACAGGTTAGACGGACAATAATCACATACAAAATACATCATGAAACTAAGGTACAAGTAAAAATAGCTACGAAAACAACAAGTAAAAGTGACGAAACAGATAAACAACTACTATTATAAGGGACAACTAGCGATCGGAACTTCGGCAAGGTTTCTAGCCTTGTACCGGAATTATCGCTCAATTGAAACTTACAAAATGAGCCCTACAGAACGTCTGACGAAGAGCCCGAATTGGCTTCGAGATGGATCTCGTTCGTCAGATCAACCTCCCTACCTCCCACGAAGAATACAACACATATAACATGTAACATGAAAAATATAAATATGGACATAACTACATGAGGCACAGCTAAACGTAATAAAGTGTACAACGAAAACACGTTATACTCATCTCGCGTGCAGGTAAAAAAATCAATGTGCCTCGTCTCCGTGGATGTACGTTTGAGGATAAATACTTCGTTCTGAGTATTAGACCACAGCTCGCACGCAATACTGACGAAGAGGTGATTCCAAGGTAGAGAGTCACTGTACAACCTGACGTGGATGTTGATTGATGACCTTGACCCTGTCCGTAAGTTGATTGTGATTCACCAACACAGTAGATTCCAAGATGTTGTCGCCTTGAAAGTACAAATCTTCCATTCAACCGATACTTGTATAGGGTACGTTTCCTTTGAAATTATTGATTTCCAGACCACACTGGCATACCATTTACTGTTGAGCGCTCTTTTCGGGTAACATGATAGCTAGTAGCAGAGGTACCAGTGTACTAGCATCTTGACGCGAATGTAGAATGAAAATTAGATGAAGAGCTATCCAACAGAACTTCAACGAGTGGAAGGCAAAATCAGGCCAACATGATCATACTCAACTCGTCGGTAAAGTTATTATAATTTATTACGTGGTACGAAGACGTTTGACAAGACGGTACAATGTTCCTTGACAGGTACGATGAACAATTTATACATAGTAGTGACAGTTCCGATAAAACGATACATCTCTGGTCATTCATATCTAAAATCCTCTCTCACGTAAGTAATAAGAATCCAATAATATTCCTACTAGGTTTTAACAGCAAGGGAATGTCCGTTGACCTTGCTTGAGGTCATCCACTTAAGCATGTACTCCCATACCACGAACTCCCGCATTCGTCCAATAAGAGACTGTTTCTATCCAAGACATAGTTCCATACAACGTAGACTCAATAGATATTCACTGGTACATATATGAAGAGGTATCTGAGTTAGTATCTTTAGGTTTTAACTAACCTCTCAAAAATCATGCCACGACTTTGGCATTACAATAAAGGCGTTTACACATATAAATACTGCAATCAAATTAACTTCTCTCCACTCGTAGGAATCCTTCTTCTCCGATACGAATCCTAAAGGCTAACGACTCTGTAGGTCCATTCTAGGAATAACATATTCCCGCTAGACTAATATAAGAGCGGCCTTACAATACAGCATACAAAGAAGTGGGGCGATAACTTACGTGACATTACTGCTATTGGTTTCGACCTGAAGACCAATACAGATCACTAGAATAAATGGCTTCCATAAACGTGCCATGAAATACAATAATAATATATCAATCACGGACATAAACAAGGTCCATGTTGCCCCTCCAAATCATGACGTCAGAAACTACTCAACTAGGTTACCCGTGCGTCCCAAAGCAACTCACCCTGCTTTGTGCACGTCAGTGCGCGAATCATTCGACCGCACAAATAATATAACTATATTGAGACTGGTGCGTACATTTGGCAGGACCGAAGACTACCCCCTTAGGTAATAAATGTACGTAACAAGCAGTTAAGACATTTGTGCACAAAATACAGTATCATGAAAAGTTCACGGCTTCGAGAAAAGCTGTCCCAGAACAACAAAATAGTAAGTGCATGTTTATTGAATGGAAAATTTTGGGAGAAGTTGCAAATCTGGGTTTTTTCCGTTGCTAGAGTGAGAGTCGTCTGCAAAAAGTCGAAAAGCTGAGAAAAGCGTGTGCAAATGTAGATGTTTGGTATCGTGTGAAAAATAAAACATCGTGTGAAAATTGGCGGGAAAAAAGAGTGGGCAGTATATAAAGAAGAGACGTGGGCGATTGCGAGGGCTTGTACAGATTTTAGGATTCGTTAGGCGAGAGGATTTTTACAGAACTTCGTCTTTGAGATTATCAAGACAAGTTGTTTTTAACTTGACAAGTTTTTCAAGTTAGAATAGTATTTTTAAGTAGACAAGTTTGTATTTTACTCTATTAGATATATTATTCCTGTGGGTTTACATTTTCATTTTGGATATTCACTACTTTGTGTAAGAAAGACATAAGTATTTCACTACTGTGCCAATGACATTGCTGTTCCAATCACGTTAATAAAATATATTCTATTTTTCTACATTGCTGCGTTTTCCTTGAAACATTACAGTTGGATTATTTGACTAAACCACTATACAAGACATTGCTTTTCACTAACCATAAAAAGGGTACGAACGAACTCTGGGAAGGAAGAATAAAACAAGGTCAAGAATTTCCATCTCAGGCGGACAGACCTGTAACGACTTGAACCGAGAACGTACAAGGGTTAGCGCACTTCAAAATATTTACCTGCGCTCAACACAAGTAACTGAACTGACCCGACCGGCTGACGGACACACACATTCTTTCATTGATGCCGTAAACACAGCCCAGCTACACGATACTATTTGATGCCGCGACCTGCGCACAAAATAGCTGCACTGCCACACTACACTCTATTTGGCGCCGTGACCAGCCCTTTTTTCGTTTGTGAAAGCATACTCATTCTGGCGAGCGAACAGCCACCTTTTTTTAGTGATAGCAGACATGCCTAATCACTATTAATCACTATCATGGATCCACAAGCGTTGCAACAGCGGCTTAACCAGCAATACCACTTGATTAATATCCAGCAACAGCACCACCAACAACACTTAATAAATATCCAGCACAAACCTAAATGGGAAAGAGACACTGTCCAACAACGAGCAGATTGGAGTAGTTTACATAGAAGACATCAACGGATAGCTGTTAGAGATTTTGTTAGTCAAATCAAGAAAGGAATGACACTGCACATAACTAACATCAACAGTGGGAAGTGTCAGTTAACAACCGAGAATGGTTGGATAATGAATGTACAGCCGGTATTCCCGATGGACAACCTTCTCCAACCACAACGCAAATATTTGGGAGAGGACCCGATAGCTGTCATCCTACAACAAAAGCATGCAGCACATCAAATTGCGAACAAAAATGCAGAAAAAGCTTTCCGGAAGAAACAGCGTACACACGACAAAAACACAAAACTGGAACAGTTTCACATCGGAGACCTAGTTTACTACAAAAAACACGTTCGACATTCTAAATTTGACGACAAATGGATCGATGGTTTCAAAATCTTAGAACAGACTACACCAACAAATTGTATCCTGTGGCACGAAGAAAGACAGATCAGGACAAAAGCCCACATTTCACAAATCAAGAAAGATAATTATCGCCCTGTTTCCCAGCCTATCCTCACTAACACCAGACCGATTCGCAAAACCACCCTCCTTTGTCCCCCCACATCAACCTCTACATCTGATGTGTCACACTGCGACGATGAACACTCAAACCCCTCTCTTCACCCCCCGCACGATGCTATCGACAGACTACGTAGATGTCGCGACGCTTCTACGAGTGAAGATGACATCTCTCCGCAGGAGCTACGTGAGAGAATTCAAGCAGGAAATCTGCGAGTTCAAGCAGATAATTACCAATCGTTGTCCAGAGATAGCAACACATCTTTAAATGAAGAAAAACAACAACAACAGACTCTACAAGATGCCGACACCCATATAGATACACCACAACCTTCCGATACAGAGTTATCACCTGCCTCATTAACGGAACGAAATGCTCCCGTTCCTACTTCCACACAACGAGAGGAGTCAGACCTTGATACTGAAGAACACCAAAGTGATAACGAGCATCCCGACGATAATATGGATACATCTATTCGGTTCGCCTTGAAACGACCTTACTCATCTTCATCAGACAACTCGGTACCATTGACAAAGGTTATATGCCTTCCGCAGGAACATGTTCGTGCAAAGCTGTACACGAAACGGCGAACTAAACCAAAGAACATCGCACAGCACAGTGCATCCACTTCGCAGCATCCTACCTGTTACACTACAATCAACCGTCACTGCTGTAGATACTGAGAAGAAACACGATAGAAGATTGTCTATGACAGACGCTCTGTACAGGAAACGTTCAACTAAGCGACAAAACATCGCACAGCACAGTGCATCACCTTTGCAACACCCTACCTGTAATACTACATCAATTGTCACTGCTGTAGACACTGACAGAAAGTACGATAGCAGGCTGTCTAGGAAAGACATCGCTATATTAGAGATGGCCAGGTTAACCCAGGTTGCTCTAGCTGGGTTACCCTAAATGTTTTTTTTGTCCGTGTACGATAGCAGATTTGTCCAGGAGAGACAACGCTATATTGGAGTCAACCCAGTTCGCTTTATCTGGGCTACTCTCAATGGGTTCATTTTTGTCCGAGTGCGATAGCACTGTCCAGGAGAGACTATGCTATGTTTTAGAGTTAATCCAGTTTGCTCTGGCTGGGTTACCCTAAATGGTTTCATTTTTTTTTTTGTCCGTGTACGATAGCAGATTAGTCCAGGAAAGACTATGCTATATTTTAGAGTTAATCAAGTTTGCTCTGGCTGGGTTACCCTAAATGGTTTAATTTTCCTTGTCCGAGTACTATAGCATTATGAGAGGCATGCTATTTTGGAGTCGACCGGCGTGCTCTTGCTGGTTGCTCTAAAATGTTTTTCTGATGATGATGCAAGCCACCTTCTATGTCTTCCAATTGATGCTATCAGCGGCAGTCATAACCGCCAGTGATGAGAAAAATCTGCAGAGGCGCAACTCTATTCAACATGCACAGTTACAGTATTCAAACCATTATATTTTGTATTAGAAGATTTAAATTACATTTTGTTTGCACATAGAAATATATGTATTGTTGTACATTATAAACTTAACGAAACACATGCATGTACTATTTGCCAATAAGAAAGAATCTCAAGGGTTAAAGAAGACATTGTTTGATCTTAAGCTACACTCTCATGATATGAGACAATCACATCAACCAAAAAGGACGATTTTGCCGTTTGTAAGCAATGCGCCACAGTTTTTGTTGGCACTGCACCCCCCGACAACTATGACAGTTTATGTTATAATATTAAGACTTTGGCGGAAAACCAAAACATTATTACACATGTGATTAGCCGGAGCATCACAAATGGTGAACGATACTCGGAGCATTTTTTTAAACACATTTTTCTACTGGTCTGTTCAGGAGTGGCTGAAACTAGACATATGTTATGGATCGATTTTATGATTACTTGTTATAAATTGGTTGAATTTCATGAATATCGCATAAATAACTATGTACCATGTCCTTTTTTTAAACAAATTACTGTGTTGAGACACACAGATGTTGTACTCGTCCAGTACAAATTATTTAAGTTCTAATGCGTATATAAAATGTTAACCCACACCTCTACTCCCTTTTCCCTACGCGCAAACTGTCCACACGTGACCTTAACAACACCTCGCTGTTTTTCGCTATGTCAAATCCAATCTTCGTTTTCACCACCTTTATCTTCCCCCCGTGTGGATTTCCCCATGCGAGTTCTTCTTCTATTTTTTCTTTACCTTTCTTCCACGCCTCGCGTTCATTCATCCATCCAACACAGGAACTACTTTCTCTAAACCCCCCCCCCCCCCCCCCCCCCCCCCCCGTTATTTCATTGTACTATAAACCCCCACCACCCCTCCCTCTCCTTCAGTTGACGCCATACTGTGCCGTCAATGAGAGTTCAAATATCCAGTGTGACCTTTCACCGCTCCCGTTCACACTAGCGAAAGTCATGGTCACAGGTAAACAGCTATGGCCAGTTACCATTCAGATGTAAATATTAAGATAGGATTCACTTGTTGTCCTGAGTGTTGATTAACACTCGAGTTTTGTTTGGCATGACCAAACCTTATATGTGTTGACTTTAAATTAAAAAAAATAAAATAAAGTTTAATAGGTTTAACATTAACCGTATGTATATTTCATATCATAACTCCATGTTTTTATGTATTATTACTAGCGTGTTAAGTAGAGATTACATAAGTATTGTATTAATACATGAGCAGTTTACATTGCGTATGGCACACTGCTATCCATATCCCATACTGTTTAATGACATAGTGTATAAACAACTTGTATGTCTCCCCCGTTTTACGCAACATGAATCCACTAGATCAGTCGTTTTACGAAATAATAATTTTTTTTTTTTTTTTTCCGGCTCACATGTATACCGAGATCTTGTAATACATTTTTAAGTTAGCTTACAGGTATACTGAGATCTTGAAAGAAGAATTTTTGGCTCACATGTATACTGACATCTTGAAAATTTTTTTACATTGTTTTTAAATTTTTTTGGCTCACATGTATACTGAGACCTTGTAAAAAATTTTTTCTCATTTTGGCTCATACGTATATGCCCCCAGTAAATGACTTATACCAGTAACAATATGTGACAGTGCCAGTTCTTCTTTTATATCACAATACTACTAGGTGACTGTGGCAGGCCTAGTTAGTTCTATTCAAGTGGTCAAATTTCCTTCCTTTACCTATCTTCCAAGTTAGAACTATCTCTTTGACTGGCCCTTTTCGCCAGAGATGGGAATTCCTGGATGAGATAATGTTCGTCTTTTTCAACCCAGACCACGTTCTTCCCTCCTAGGTGTTGACAAGCGACTGATTCGTATAGGGTTTTCTATTATTCCTTATCTATACTCACTCCTAATCTCCCTCTATTCCTCAATCTCTTCGCACATCAAATCAACTGAAGAGATGTGATTCAACTTCAAAATAATTTTATTTACATGAGTTAATATCCATGATCTTCAAACATAATTCATCAGACACAGTTCTCAAATTCAATGTCCCCAAGTCTCCCACTTGATTCAATCAGATATCTCAAAGTATAGGTATATTGCTTCTTCTGTAGCCTCTTACTCATTTCTTTATGTACATAGTCTACTAAGGTTCATTCTCAATTTCTATTTGTTTTCCTCGTGATTCTTACAATAGTTCTAAATCCTTGGGGGTCATGTTCTCACCTAATCTCAACTTAGATAGGCTTAACTTCTTTAAATGCAACCTTTTCAAATCAATAGTTACACCTGGAATAATCAAACAATGTCTAATACTCATATGGCATCCGCCATACTTACGCTGACATGAGAGAGCGCAGAATAAGCTCTGTAGATGTTAGAGCATTTCAAACTCTTACTTCTTACTCTAGACGTAGAAAATACCTCTCTTTCAATTTCATGACAGCTAATCCTGGTTACTTACTGTACATAAGTTATCCGCTTTGTACTTAGTCGAAAGTTCAACTTCCATATTCTCCCTGTTTAACCGCTCCTTTAAACCTGAGCAGCCTTACCCTCATGCAGTGTCTTGGCTATACTTCTGCACCTTGGTTCCCTTTTCTTCATCAGTTTATACAAAATATGATAAAAGTCATGAAAAGTCAATCTTACCAGAGTCAACGAAATTCCAATACCTATCACAATTTCTTACTAGTCACTCCTACAAGCTAGTCCTATGTCTTAAAGCACAGTTTAATCTAATATCCAGAATTCCTACCGCTATTCAATCTAGAGTTATCTACTTTCTCTGTATTAAACTTCTGTCACCCACAGATTCAGCTTCTTGAGCCCAGCAATTCACATCTCGCTTGGTTGGGCTCGCCGCCTGGACTGAGTAAACTCGACCGCTCACCAGCGCGTCGAAATGTGTACTGGCCTACAATTCATTCCCATGAACCGTATTCCTGTTTATCCAGTCAATGCGATTGGTCCATTGTTTTTCCAACTCACCTATCACAACTTTCATGCTTTAACTCTACGCTGTCAACCCCGTGAACTGTGCTTCATAACTGTTTATACTCTATTCACTATTTTCTCGTGCGTTTACTCTGCTCTCTGTTCACTTAACTCTAAAGGGCGCTAATATTATGGTTATCTCCCTTAGTGGTTTATGCTTAAATGCTATGTTCTCTTACTTCAAGCTTATTAAACATGATCGTTATGCAAATTTTGTAAACCATAACCATGTACTAACAGAAAATCTTTACATCAAAAATAGTTCTCTCCCTTACCAACCAAGCACATATATGCTGGCTTTTGTCTCCCATCTATAGAACAAATAGTCCATTTAGTAAATTATTTACATTTCTTAACCCATTTTCTCATACTATGTTATTTTATCAACACCAAAATACTGTTCATCTGAACTAAACCCAGCACTAATAATGCCGTGAAAACTCCACGGTGACATATACGTCCTGGGGCCACACAAATGTATCCCGCATGGAAACATTTGCGTCCTATCAATAAATACCCAAAGTCTAACTATCCCACTATCATAACTACTCTATACCACCCACAGCTGGCTCAAAACATCAAAGACAATTATCAAAGGCAATGAAGAGAATTAAATGCAAATGAGACTATACTATAGCCTAAATAGTAATACTTATCACAATCATCAATTACCATCGTATTTCAAACATGTATAATCAAATTTTCTATTTACAAGTATACAAGGGGCGACATGGAACTGCCTCTGGAAGCAGAGGTTTGTCAGTCCTTAATATGTCTATAATACCTGCCGTCAATGTCAGTGTTACATTGTAACGGTCAGATAGGCAGAGTGTAAAAGAAATCTATACTATAATGTCATCAAGCACGCATTAAATAAATATCCCCAAAGTGATAGCAAGAAATATGTGTTGCTACGTCAGAATGTGATGTGCTCGGCTGATGCTAGCCTTGGATGCACCAGTCGAATTATCAGTCGTGTATGCAACTAACTACGCAAATCCAACCATCTGTCTTGGGGCAATAGCGAAAGATCTATGTCACTAAGTCAGAACATGATGTGCTCGGCTGATGCTAGCCTTGGATGCACCCGTCGAATCATCAATGCTGTCTGAACTATATACTCTGTACCCAAGTGTGTCATAGTCAAGCAAGTATTCAACATCAATATCTGAAGTTCATATGTACCTATTCATATAAATATCAGTATTATCATTATCCAACTATATAGTGGGTACAATATCCACATTGTGATCACATCATAGCTCTGTGTCGCCATGTACCTAATGCTATAGTGAGTAGTAGCATCCATCATGAATGGAATGTGTGCACCTCCATCTGAAAAAGTAAACTTCCTGGCTCAATATCCTCTGATGTGGTCTATGACATCTTTTGTTCTGACTCTATTATTATTATATATTTTTTCTTTTCTACTTCATCTAGTCTTGAACCATCATATATCTGAAATACATACACAGGATTAGTCAACATGCAAATTGCTATATATTACTACTTAACAGTGGATAAGTCTTTTCTTGTAAGGAATCTTGTATAGGCTTTGTGCTATGCTGTGTCTTTATCCTAGTCTGAAACAGTTCTAGTTTGTCAGTACAATGGTGTCTATCTTTAAATTATTCTGTTAACACTCTGAATATGTCTCGTGATTAATCAAAGTTATCACTCATGTCTATGTGATCAAAATAGTTTATCACTCGTTATAATGTTTCATGCTTATGTGATTACTGTAGTTTATCACTAGTCATACTGTTGCTCACCATTAATTTTCTTCGCGGAGTTCTGCCCTATCTATTCACAAAGTTAGTGTATAATGTAAATGTCTAAGTGTGCTGTGAAATGTTAACAACTACTTAAGTTTACCACTGAGACCTAATGAACTAACTAACCGTTGGATGCCGTTGATTGAGGTACCTTATTAAGCACTATAGCTGGGTGAGTGCTGTGAATTAGTACTATTTGCTGGGGAAGTACTTTACGGCGATTACACTGTTTGTACGAGTTTGGAGATCTCTTTTGCAAGCTCCATCAGCGTAATTTCTCTACTGGAGAGACGACTGTCGTACTGATGAAGTTGGTATCAGTTGTGATGTTATTTATAGTCGCTCTGCAGGAGGATGAGGACGAACTAATTTATATGTTGTTGTTGTCAGTATGACAATAGCTTGTATACTTGATGATGTGTACATTCTGAATCTGGTGTTGGTAAAGTCGTCCATTCATTCGATGTCATTTTCTTTGCTTTATGTTGGTAAGTTCTGATTGTATCGGTACTACCATCTCGTCAGCGATATTCTTGCTAAATTTTGTAAACTGTGCTGTAGGTCTTCGATGATAAGTTTTATTATTCCTCAATGCTCGTAAAGGTAGCTCATTTTCAATCGTCCTAAGTGTAGTGTGTAGGCTGGGAGTTGTAGTTGTTAGTTCAAGTTTTCTTCTGTAATACTCCGCTTCTGCTGAATTATGTTGCCTCTCGTTGCTTGTAGATGTCTCTCATCTTCAATGTCCCAACTGTAGTGTGTAGGCTGGGAGTTGTTGTTGTCCTTTCAAGTCTTCTGTAATTCTCCGATTCTGCTGAGTCGTTGCTTCGTGTGTGACTGTGAGAGATTATCTTCCGTCATCACATGTTCGCTTCACATGATCACTGAGGTTGCGACAAGTGTCGCAGGGAGTATGTTGGGGTTGACGAAGGGATAGGGAACGATGGTTGTGACCATGTGACTAACATTGCAAACATTGATGTGTTGTCTTTGTAGTGCAGGTAGGCTCTCATGTGATTCTTGCTTCTTTATTTCCTCTGTAAGGCTTCGACCATGTTGTAGTATGTCACTTCTCGTTGACTGCAACGGTCTTTCATCTTCAATGTCCCAACTTGATCGTCTGAGCTGGTTTTACTTTATGGCTGATTGTTGTAGTTGACTCCTGTTTACTTCTGTAAGGTTCCAGTTTGGCTGATTCTCCTGAAGCTGTGAGTGATCGTCTTCTGTCATCATATGTTCGCTTCACATGATCACTGGGGGTTGCGACAGGTGTCGCAGGGAATATGTTAGGGCTGACGAAGGGATAGGGAACGATGGTTGTGACCATGTGACTAGCATTGCGAACACTGATGTGTTGTCTTCGTGTAGTGCGGCTAGACTTCTCATGTGATTCTCGCCTCTTTGTTTCGTCTATAAGGCTTGGACTCCGCTATACTGTTTCTTCTTGCTGATTGTAAAAGTCTATTATCTTCAATGTCCCATCTTGATCATATAAGCTAGGATTAACTTGTGACTGATAGTTGTAGTTGTCACTTTATTTCGTTCCATAGTTGCTGTCTTCTTCTGCTGCTTCATCAAACAAACAAAATCTAAGTCTCTACTATTTCTTCCGTTATCACCACGGCTTTTCACAAAAAAATTTTCTGCATTACTACTGTGGCCTCAAATGTACGTCTTACATCTCCTTTACTCTTCTCCTCTACTGCAGTATCCTATTGGTCAGGTGTACTCAGTTCCCTCTTGTGTGCGGTACAGACCAATTATACTAAGTCTTCTCAAGACTGAGCTGCCGCCGCCATATTGTTTATGTATAGTGCTATGATTCTACTCTCATAGCCTACTGCTACTATCTCCCATTCTCCTTACTTATTCACCATGTCTAAAAACTTCATCATCATGGCCTCTCTACTTTTAAGCGCCTCTATTGTCTCTTTACTTTTAAGTGCCTCTAACGCTATCAGTTTATCCATATCTTGAGTCCCTTCTACTATTCTGACTTCATTAACACTTTGTTTCCTCTCTACCTCTGTATCTCGTATATCTCCCGAGTTTCTCTCAACGTCCTTACTTCTTACTTCGTCAACCGTTTGTCTCGGTTTCTCTCTATCTTCCATTTCTTCCCTTCTCGCACTCCCTGAGTTCCTCTCAGGTTCTATGTCGCTACCTCGACTTCTACTTATATAACTCTCTCGCTGCATCATTATTGCACTCCTTGGTATTCTAGATACTCTGACACTGCTACTAATTGATGCATCTCTGCTTCTATACCTTTCTTTCCCGTTTTTCACTGGAATTCTTGACTTTCTTATTTCTCTTCTACTACCACTTCTTCCCTCCTCCTTTGTAGCCTCCCGGCTCTTGGATCGGTATTCCCTTCGATCCGTATTTCTCCTATCTTTATCGTCCATTCTCAGCTCTTCACATTTTCTATCAATAAATTCGCACAGTGCAGTTATATCTTCCCTAATCTCTGCTGCACCACTATTTGTTACTTTATTCTTCCTCCTCCGTCTGACCTCTTGTACATGTATCAGCTTTGGTAGACGCTGTCTAAAAACCGGCGAATCGTCTGAAGACGACGACCTCTGTCTCTTCGTTCCTCTTATATACTCTTGTTCCATCTCTTCTTGCGTATCTGAATCTTTATCTGATGTCTCCTCTATGTTTTGCTTATGGCTTGGGCCACTTTGTTGTTTAGTCTCTATTTGTTGATCATTTTGTTTCAATAGCTGTTGCTCCCGTGCTCTGCTCTTTTATTCTGCCGCTCTCGTGTGTTTGTATGGTGCATATATCTGTGCTGATGCTGTAACTTTCTTCAACTGTTCTTGATTCTTTTGTGGATTAGGGCTGTTATTTCTTGAATATCCACTATCTAAGGGAACGTCGCTCAACTTTAGAACCGGTACATGACTTTGCACATTAAGGTCAGTTCTTTCTGGATTTTTGCATGTGACAGCTTCTTGTTTTTCATCTTGTAATTGATCTTGAATGTTACTTTGACTTGACTGTCCTTTCTGAAGAAGTAATGTCTTTATGTCTTTGATAAGTGCAGATGTGATGAAAGGGAAATGATCTTGGGAAATACGTGTTGAGTAGAGTTAATTTTGGGTTAGAGTACTTGCTTACAGATTGGTATGGATTTGTTTAAAGATATGTCCTCTTGGTTTCGTGGAAGACAGTATGTCAGATAGCAGGTGAACTCTGGTCATAATGAACTGTTTCTGTACTGGTTTTAAGTGATGTGTGAATAGCTCTCGCGGCTAGTGTCCGCAGGGATTTTTGAGAGCAGTGTTAAGAGAACAGTAGATTCTCGTGACTGTGTGAACGGGGTGTGTTCCCGTGGGTTCAGTGTGTGCAGGGTTTTTGACTGAGGTGGTCAGCCCTAAGGTGTTTTTTGGATAATGTATGCCTGCGCAGGGCTATAGAGATTTTGTAGGCCTTGATTATTATATATCTGCCGTAGATGCAGTATTTGTACACTGATGTGAAGTATAGAGATTTGGTAGGCCTTGATTATTATATATCTGCCGTAGATGCAGTATTTGTGCACTGATGTGAAGTATAGAGATTTTGTAGGCCTTGATTATTATATATCTGCCGTAGATGCAGTATTTGTGCACTGATGTGAAGTATAGAGATTTTGTAGGCCTTGATTATTATATATCTGCCGTAGATGCAGTATTTGTGCACTGATGTGAACTATAGAGATTTTGTAGGCCTTGATTATTATATATCTGCCGTAGATGCAGTATTTGTGCACTGATGTGAAGTATAGAGATTTTGTAGGCCTTGATTATTATATATCTGCCGTAGATGCAGTATTTGTGCACTGATGTGAAGTATAGAGATTTTGTAGGCCTTGATTATTATATATCTGCCGTAGATGCAGTATTTGTGCACTGATGTGAAGTATAGAGATTTTGTAGGCCTTGATTATTATATATCTGCCGTAGATGCAGTATTTGTACACTGATGTGAAGTATAGAGATTTTGTAGGCCTTGATTATTATATATCTGCCGTAGATGCAGTCTTTGTGCACTGATGTGGAGTAGAGATTTTGTAGGCCATGATTATTATATAACTGCCGTAGATGCAGTCTTTGTGCACTGATGTGGAGTAGAGATTTTGTAGGCCATGATTATTATATAACTGCCGTAGATGCAGTCTTTGTGCACTGATGTGGAGTAGAGATTTTGTAGGCCATGATTATTATATAACTGCCGTAGATGCAGTCTTTGTGCACTGATGTGGAGTAGAGATTTTGTAGGCCAGGATGTGTAAGGGCCGTATGGTGTGTTAACTACATTATGAAGATTCATGTTTCGATGTAACTGTATTCGTCTAGATCTACGTGATGTTATAATTGTAATAAACCATGGTTAAAATATCATCAGACGTTACACCATTCCATGACTTGGTGTGTGCGCTACTGTGAGTGACTGTCCCAAAACACACTCACCTTCTTCAACCAAAAGATAAAAAAAAAGTCTTTAATTATCAGTGGTGGCCAATGTAGGGATTCTCCTTCAGTAAAAAACCCTTTAATTATCAGTCTTCTAGAACACCTATTCCTTGTGACACTAGACTGTTCAGCATCTCGTCAGCAGTCTCTATCTCTGAAATATTAGCAGTTGTTTGGTGGACTTTTCTGCACCGTTTATCTTTCTTCATCTGTGCTTGACTCCATAGCATCGACAAGAATGTACTTGGCTTCATGATTGCACTGTCATTCTTCATATTTCTTTCTTCAGATGTCAGCTTTTCTATCTTATCGACCATTTCAACACTGTACGAATCAGGTAAGTCATCTGTTTGTACTGCGACATTTGTAACTTGTCTTGACTTTATCCTGACTGGGATTAGACTCTTCTTAAACCTGTCATCCGTTTGCACTGCGACATTCTCTGTCTGAGGCTCTATTCTAGTAACTGCAAGTTCAGTTCGTTTTTTCAAATTCAATTTTGGTCTCCCTTCTTTCCCTTTCAATGGTTGTAGCTTAATTTCAACAATGTCCTTTATTTCTATTTTATAAACTTTTGCAACCAATCCATCTACTATTCTTATGCAAGGGAAATCGACTGCATAATTTCTGCAACGCTTTAGCTCTGAAGCGAAGTCTCTCAATGCTATTCTTTTCTTTCTGTTCTGTATGGTTCTTGAACAACTCTCCATGTTTGAATATCTCTTCACGTCAACTAATTATCCCATGATCTTCAAATATATATTATCAGACACAGTTCTCAAATTCAATGTCCTCAAGTCTTCCACTTGATTCAATCAGATATCTCAAAGTATAGGTATATTGCTTCTTCTGTAGCCTCTTACTCATTTCTTTATGTACATAGTCTACTAAAGTTCATTCTCAATTTCTATTTGTTTTCCTCGTGATTCTTACAATAGTTCTAAATCCTTGGGGTCATGTTCTCACCTAATCTCAACTTAGATAGGCTTAACTCCTTTAAATGCAACCTTTTCAAATCAATAGTTACACCTGGAATAATCAAACAATGTCTAATACTCATATGGCAACCGCCATACTTACGCTGACATGAGAGAGCGCAGAATAAGCTCTGTAGATGTTAGAGCATTTCAAACTCTTACTTCTTACTCTAGACGTAGACAATACCTCTCTTTCAATTTCATGACAGCTAATCCTGGTTATTTACTGTACATAAGTTATCCGCTTTGTACTTAGTCGAAAGTTCAACTTCCATATTCTCCCTGTTTAACCGCTCCTTTAAACCTGAGCAGGCTTACCCTCATGCAGTGTCTTGGCTATACTTCTGCACCTTGGTTCCCTTTTCTTCATCAGTTTATACAAAAATATGATAAAAGTCATGAAAAGTCAATCTTACCAGAGTCAAAGAAATTCCAATACCTATCACAATTTCTTACTAGTCACTCCTACAAGCTAGTCCTATGTCTTAAAGCACAGTTTAATCTAATATCCAGAATTCCTACCGCTATTCAATCTAGAGCTATCTACTTTCTCTGTATTAAACTTCTGTCACCCACAGATTCAGCTTCTTGAGCCCAGCAATTCACATCTTGCTTGGTTGGGCTCGCCGTCTGGACTGAGTAAACTTTTTTTTTTTTTTTTTAAACCTTTATTGGGTCAATATTTTACAACATCCATAGTATTTACAAGAGTTAAAATTTATATAAATTCCAAATAATGTAAAATACATAGTGTAAACTACTACCCTCCCTCCCCCTCCCCCTATTCCCAAGTAAGTAATAACAACAATTCAGCAATATTATAACCAATACATAACAAAGCAATATCAAACCCCAAACATCCCAACAATATCCCAAACAATATCCCAAACAATATCACAGTAACTACCCAGTAAATTACCTTAGATGATGAAACAAATGAGGCTATGAGTACATCGACACCCTACTATGAGATGATTGATGAAGACGTATACAATAAAGGTTATTCGCAGTCAAAGCTACTTGCTTTGCATGATGACCCAAAGGCCACAAGTATGATTTTTACATTATATGACATGAAGTATTTACAAGCAAAGCTACCTTGCTTTGCATGACGACTGAAAGGTCAAAAAAGTATTTAAACAACAACACAAAAGTTTCAAATCTGTTCTATCGTGTTTTGTGTCATGCGTTCATATATTTGTGTAAATATTCTACTGTCATAATGTCCATTGTCGTATACAGCTCTGTTCCTACATGTCCATACAAGATATCTAAAGTTAGCTAACAAAGTCAGTAGCTTAAGTTCTGTTCGTCTCGTCATTTGTGGTAACGTGTTAAGCATGACTGCTCTGTATAAATTAAGTGTTTGTTGTGAGTTTGAGGCTATTAATTTCCTTAATTTGTTTAATGTAGGTACCACTGTTTTACATGTGTAAAACAAGTGGTCTTCTGTCTCTATAATGTTGTCACTACACAGTTTACATTTTGAAGCTAATCTGTTTGCCTTTATTGATGATTTGTTAGCAATTGGTGTTAAACTCTGTAGTAGTCTGAAAGTGACTTCTTTTGCTTGTGGTTTGATGTCTATTGCATGGATGTTTGTGAAACTCTGTGTGTAGTCAGTTATAAAAAGGTTGTACCCTCTTCGTGTGTTCAGAGGTGTTTCTTGTGCTGCAACTAGAAGTTTGTATATAAGTTTAGTGTCTTGTTTTATTAAATGTTTGTTCCCTTCTAAATTTTTCAGACATATTGCATAAAAGGGAGGTGGTGTCCCAAAAAAATGGGGTTGATTATTATTTAATTTACAAAAACTTGATAGTCTTAACCCAATATAATAGTGTGCCAGTGGGTATAGACCCGGGCTCTTTATAACTTCCCCTATGTATTTAATTCTTAACGCTTTAATTTTGGTGTCAATATCCTGTAAGGCTATCCCCCCTTTGTTTTTAGGTTGTATTATTGTTACGTGTTTTACATCGTACCAAGTGTTCCTAAAAATAAAGGCTCTAATTAGTTTATTTATTTCTGTTATAATTTTTTTAGGTACAATCTGTATGTTTGCTGTGTAAATTATTTTTTGCATAATAAAACACTTAACTATGATACTTCTTCCGAAAATAGTGGCCGTTTTGTATTTATAAAGTTCTAGCATTTTTTAAATTTTCTCTAACAATTTTGTCCATGTTCTTTGTTGGGGTCTTGTGGATTGAAAGAATAGTTAATGCCATAAATTTTGATTTTATTAACTTGTGTTAATTGAAAAGGGAAGTCTGATCTATTGCCCCATCTACCTATTCCCATTATACTAGATTTTTGAATGTTTAGTTCGGATTCGCTAGCGTATCCAAACTCTGTAAAGACATCTAATATATTTTTTATAGAATCCTTTGTTGTTGGAAAAAATATAGTATCGTCGGCGTAGGCCAACAGTTTCTTTTCCCCTATACCGGGGACAAAAGTTCCCGTGATATTTGTATCTTGTCTTATTCTTTCCAAAACAGGTTCTAATGTTATTATATATAACAGGGGCGACAAAGGACACCCTTGCCTGACGCTTCTCGTTAATTTGAAGGAGTTGGTTAAACTGTGGTTAACCAATATTCTACTTTCAGGTTTGTTATATAAAATTTTAATCCAAGTTCTAAAGTATTCCCTACGTTATTTGCTTTAAGACTTTTATGTAGGAAGGCATGTGATACTCTATCAAATGCCTTTTCCTGGTCTAGAGATAATATGGCGCTCTGGCACTGCCTATCATGTGTGTATGTAATCAAGTCTCTAATAAAATGTGTGTGTCTACAAATGTTTCTACCATGCACACTACACTGTTGATCTTCATGTATTATTGCGTGCATGTGTGGCTTAAGCTTCAGGGTAAGTGCTTTGGCTAGAATTTTATAATCAACATTTAAAAGGGAGATAGGTCTAAAATTCTTAATTGACTTTTTGTCATTACTGTCTTTAGAAATCAGGGTAATATATGACTGATTTAAACTTTCCGGGAGTTCCCCTTTTAGAAATGCTTCTTCAAATGTTTATTGTAAAAATTTATCTTGCATGTTTGCGTCGCTTTCTTCTTTAGTATATAGCTGCTTGTAGTATTCGAAGAAAGCGTGACTGATGTTGGTATTGTCTGTGTGCTGTTTTCCTTTCATGTCAATTATTTAGTGTTTCTGTCTACTGCGCTGAACATTTTGTTCAATTGCTAAATATTGCCTACTAGGGATTTCCTGTGTTATAGTGTATAATTTTGTCCTAAGTAGCGCTCCCTGGTAGGTATACTGCCTATATTGATCTAACTGTTCTTCTAAGGTTTGGATGTGAGGGTTCGTGTTGTCTAAACTTTTGGTTAAACTAATTGCTTCTTCTAAAATCCCCTCTTCTTTTTTAAACTTCCTATGTATAAGTGTAGCCAAAATCTGTGTCCTATCTCTTATTGTATTTTTTAACATGTCCCAATATTGTGCGATGTTATTATTGGGAATGTCTTGTGCGTAACCTTGTATTAGTTGTGTTATTTGTTCTGTGTAATAAGTATTTTTAAGTAGATTGTTGTTAAATTTCCAATGTGGGGATCTCTTTACTTGTTTGTGCGTGTGCCCCGTACTTAAGGATGTGTAAACTGCTTTGTGGTCTGTAAATTTAAGAGTACTTTCTATATGGTATGTTTTGTGTATATTGTAGGTACTAGATGCATATATTCTGTCCAGTCTTGATGCCTGTCTCAAATATGGGTTCATTTTGTCGTAATATGTAAAAGTTTGTTTGTGAGGCTCTATTTTTCTGTGTACGTCCGAGAGGTCATCTTCGTCTAGCATAGTACGTATTTGTCTTAAGCGCGAAGACTTTTCTCGTGCCCATGCTCCCCCTACGGAGCTCCTAGAAGACCAATCTAGGTCAGACAGGACACAATTAAAGTCTCCGCCCAAAATTTTCCTAGTCCCTTTGTAATGTTTTGTTAGAGTGTCATATTATTTGTCATAGAAACTAGGCCGTTCGTATCTTGTCGCTGGTGCGTATATGTTGATGAGCGTGTGTGTGTCTTGTCTGTTGTGTTTGTTTTGTATTTGGATTATGGCAGTTCTGCCATAATTATCTGTTCTATAATGTACTGCTTCCCAGTCTTCATTGACTTGTAGAATGGCTACGCCACTACCATGACTGGTGCCTAAGGCGAACCAACCATGTTTAAGACCTAACTTAGTTACTATTTGACCGGCATGATAGTCTGTAGTAATCCCGGTCTGTTGCAAACACAGGAAATCGGGTTTGTCTTTTTTAATCAGTTTAATTACATGATCTAGTTTATTTCTCAAACCATTGATGTTGAGAGATATTATCACTAGACTGCATGACGGGGTGGTAAGCAGAGGTTGGCCACCCGTTATAAACTGTCTACCTGGCAAAGTGGCAGAGTGGTCACTTGCCATATCTAAACTATTTGAATAGTGGGGACTGAGTGCAGACCACTACTCTTACTTAAAATATCTGACGAAGTGGGGACTGTGAGCGGACCACCCGTCATAAGTGAACTTAAAGTGCTAGCTGGTAACTTCCTGTGTGCTATACTGGTTACACATGGCAAAGTGGTAGGCTGGCCACTTGTACATAACCTACCCGGCAAAGCAGTGACTGTGAGCTGACTGCCTGTCCTGACTAAACCACTTGATAAGTTCATGTTTACATTGTTAGACCAGACGGTGCTTGAGGGCTAACCAGTTGACCTAATTACATGGCTGCTTGATGGAATAGTGACTGGGGGCTGGCTATCCGTTCTGCACTGATAAAAATTTAGGCTAAGCGCAGATGAAACCGCGCCGCCTAGCGCTCCCACCCCTGTCGGGGGGGGGAGGGAGTTGACTGCTTAAATAAAACTGTGCGCATGTTAAGTGTGTGTGTGTGGTGTCAAAACATACTTAAAAATTTCACTAAACTTATTTACATTAAAATAAGAACACAAAACTCTTAAATCATAAAAAACACTGCCTAAACTATAGGTATTTGTATACTTTACTATAAATAGATACATTAATATTTTTATTTTCATTATTTTTGGCTTTCTAACATGGGTCCACAGGAGAGGGCACTTCTTCCCACACACTGGTAGTTTGCTGTTCAGGCTTCCAACAGGCTCACAGGGGAGGATAACTTCGGGGTGCAGCTTGTGCGTGCCTTCACGTGCACCGTTCGCCATCAGACCTCTCACTTGTCTCACCTGCTCGAAGCTTGAAACTTGAGACATCTTGCACTGGGGCCCAGCGCAGGGAAGAAAGGCTTGTAAGGGCAGACTCATTCGTCGCTTACGTCGTCAAAATCTTGCCCGTCAATGAACAGGCTGGTCTGCGCCATCATGGCCTCCATAGCATCATCATCTGTTGCTGTCGCTGTCTCTGTCGCCCAACTGGGGTACAGTCTTTCTTCTATCATCACTGAAGATTGGCTGGGATCTTCAGTCTGGGCCTCGTTCAGCTCTGGCTCGTCTACTATTGGCATAGATTCATATCTTGGGGAGGGCTCTGGTGTAGGCACCCTTGGCGATGGTGATAGTGGCAGGTCCCTTTTACTTGGGGAGCGCTTGCTCGGCGACCTGCTATCACTTCTTCTCACCTCTTTGGATCTTACAGGCTCTGTTGCTTGGATTAGGAGCCTCTTCCTGCTCTCTTTTATGTCTTTTCTTTCTTTCTTTGAAAGAACTTTTGTAAAACCATCTTTGTTGCTGGCTTCGCCGGATCCTGGGCTTTCTGGGGCAGGAAGCTCATCTGTCCTGCTTTGTTCCGCCGGTGTCTTCTCAGCGATTGCCTCCTCTTCTCTCTTTCGTTTGACCTGGGTGGGGGCCCCTCGCTTGTTTGGGCACTGGCTAACCCAATGTGTGTCTTGCCCACAGATGGCACATTCTATTTTTCTTCCGGGTAGAGATACCCACACCCGCTGAAACTTTTCAGTTGGTCCTTCCATCTTCAAATTGAGGAAGTGGGTCACCTTGTGAGCAGACGGCTTATACAAAAAATTCCATTTATCATGGGCGGTTTTTATTCTGAAGACTTCCGCCTCTTTATCTCCTGTAACCGCCGCCGCTACTCTTTGGACCGCCTCTGCTTTAATGGTGGGGGGCATCCAATTTAAAGTACCTTTCGACTTCTCCTTGTCTAGGTGCTCGATGTAAATAGACATGTGGCGGTTGGTCCACTCAAACTTCTTTCCGTGCAACCCAGCGTAGTGCTTAATCTGAGCCGCCGCCGTCAAAGTGGCGTACCACTTGAAAGGTCCTTCAAACCTATATAGGGTGGCCACGCCACTCGTTCCGACACCGGCTGGTCCGGCTAAGATACTCGTGATCAGCGAGTAGGAAGCCCTGTTGGCTTGTGGCCCAGTAACTGATATCACCAGGGTTCCCTGTTTGTGTAGGGCACCCCCTCCAGATCATCTTCCGTATTAATGGCAAAAGTGGGCACAAATGGTGCAGGCATTATAATTTCTTACCTTCTTGGTTGGAAACAACCAAATAGGAATAAACAAAACAGTCACAGAATTAGCTAAGCTAACAGCCTAACTAACACACACACAAAGGTCCTGGAAGCACAAAAAAATTCACAGAATCTGTGGACTCGACCGCTCACCAGCGCGTCGAAATGTGTACTGGCCTAAAATTCATTCCCATGAACCGTATTCCTGTTTATCCAGTCAATGCGATTGGTCCATTGTTTTTCCAACTCACCTATCACAACTTTCACGCTTTAACTCTACGCTGTCAACCCCGTGAACTGTGCTTCTTAACTGTTTATACTCTATTCACTATTTTCTCGTGCGTTTACTCTGCTCTCTGTTCACTTAACTCTAAAGGGCGCTAATATTATGGTTATCTCCCTTAGTGGTTTATGATTAAATGCTATGTTCTCTTACTTCAAGCTTATTAAACATGATCGTTATGCAAATTTTGTAAACCATAACTATGTACTAACAGAAAATCTTTACATCAAAAATAGTTCTCTCCCTTACCAACCAAGCACATATATGCTGGCTTTTGTCTCCCATCTATAGAACAAATAGTCCATTTAGTAAATTATTTACATTTCTTAACCCATTTTCTTATACCCTGTTATTTTATCAACACCAAAATACTGTTCATCTGAACTAAACCCAGCACTAATAATGCCGTGAAGACTCCACGATGACAGTCCATTGCCAATTGACTCATAAATATATGCCCCCATTTCAAATTTTTCCCCAGTATGTATGTTAGGGACTTGATTTTTTTTTTTAGTTGATAGGACGAAAATGTCTCCACATGGGATACATTTTTGTGGCCTCGGGACTTGTGTGACCGCTTGGCATACACTACAATTAATACGTGTTAAAAACCACATAAAATGATAAATAACAACGTTAAAAGCAGTTAAGACATTTGTGCACAAAATACAGTATCATGAAAAGTTCACGGCTTCGAGAAAAGCTGTCACAGAACAACAAAATAGTAAGTGCATGTTTATTGAATGGAAAATTTTGGGAGAAGTTGCAAATCTGGGTTTTTTCCGTTGCTAGAGTGAGAGTCGTCTGCAAAAAGTCGAAAAGCTGAGAAAAGCGTGTGCAAATGTAGATGTTTGGTATCGTGTGAAAAATAAAACATCGTGTGAAAATTGGCGGGAAAAAAGAGTGGGCAGTATATAAAGAAGAGACGTGGGCGATTGCGAGGGCTTGTACCGATTTTAGGATTCGTTAGGCGAGAGGATTTTTACAGAACTTCGTCTTTGAGATTATCAAGACAAGTTGTTTTTAACTTGACAAGTTTTTCAAGTTAGAATAGTATTTTTAAGTAGACAAGTTTGTATTTTATTCTGTTAGATATATTATTCCTGTGGGTTTACATTTTCATTTTGGATATTCACTACTTTGTGTAAGAAAGACATAAGTATTTCACTACTGTGCCAATGACATTGCTGTTCCAATCACGTTAATAAAATATATTCTATTTTTCTACATTGCTGCGTTTTCCTTGAAACATTACAGTTGGATTATTTGACTAAACCACTATACAAGACATTGCTTTTCACTAACCATAAAAAAGGGTACGAACGAACTCTGGGAAGGAAGAATAAAACAAGGTCAAGAATTTCCATCTCAGGCGGACAGACCTGTAACGACTTGAACCGAGAACGTACAAGGGTTAGCGCACTTCAAAATATTTACCTGCGCTCAACACAAGTAACTGAACTGACCCGACCAGCTGACGGACACACACATTCTTTCATTGATGCCGTAAACACAGCCCAGCTACACGATACTATTTGATGCCGCGACCTGCGCACAAAATAGCTGCACTGCCACATTTCGATGACAGGTCATTAGTGCGAACCTCAATTCTATGGCTACACTCAATCTGGAAGCCTGTGCCTTCCAAATTCACATTTAAATATTCACCCAGCCGTAGATATAAGTAGTATGAATGACACCAAGAAAAACAAAAAATTGTCTATCAGAAAGAAGACAGTTTATCACAATCTATCATCAAAAAAATGTTATAATGTATCTTGAGAAAAATAGTATACATGATTTTTTCATCAAAATAATCGCTTATCATGGTGTATTATAATGAAAATTGTGTTTTAGCGTGTCGTCAAGTCTAGAAAAGGACAGAATTGTAAATCAATAGCAACTAACTTTCGTTTTGCAGACGACGCCTGATCTGGTCACGTGTAATGGTTTAAATAAAATAAAAATATTGACGATGCTAGAAAATGAATTCGAAGCCCAAAAAATAGACGCTGGAGTATTATCGGATGACAACCAGGCAGCAATCACGTGACCTTTCAAGCCGTGTACGCATAACTGCGTTGTGAAGCCAAATTGGCCCTTCCTTGCAAGGGTTAGCAAAGTGATTGCTAAATCTGGAAACACTTAAGCAGACAGACCAGTGATTAATTGAACCACGTCAGACTGAAGAGTAAAACAAATACTGAGGGAAATGTTTGTTAGCATCAGCATTATCCCATTCGTCGGTCAATCGTTCCCATGGAGCACAGGTCTAAAAGATCGACAGACAAACATTTATAACATATAAGGAAGGGAAACCTGAGGCCTGTAAACGGTAAATTAATATGAAACAAACATAAAGGTATATTTTCAGGCACTCGTAAGAAATAAAGAAGTAGAACACTAGACAACAGAAAAACAACAGACATGAGTGGCTTACCCAGGATTTGAACTGGTGATGCGTAGATGGCAGGGAGGATAGTGTGATTCGCTTGCATAGCTGGGCGGAGTTGTCGCACGGAAGGTCCAGTGTTCAAATCCTGGGTAAGCCACTCATGTCTGTTGTTTTTCTGTTGTCTAGTGTTCTACTTCTTTATTTCTTACGAGTGCCTGAAAACATACCTTTATGTTTGTTTCATATTAATTGACAGACAAACAGAGCGATCGACATATAGACCGACCGAGAGACAGAAGACCGACCAACAGACTGATGAACCGATCGATAGACAGACAGACAGACTCGGACAGACATACAGACAACGCAGACAGATAGACAAACAGACAAACAGATAGATAGATAGATAGATAGATAGATAGATAGATAGATAGATAGATAGATAGATAGATAGATAGATAGATAGATAGATAGATAGATAGATAGATAGATAGATAGATAGATAGGTAGGTAGGTAGGTAGGTAGGTAGGTAGGTAGGTAGGTAGGTAGGTAGGTAGACAGACAGACAGGTAGACAGACAGACAGACAGACAGACAGACAGACAGACAGACAGACAGACAGACAGACAGACAGACAGACAGACAGACAGACAGACAGATAGATAGATAGATAGATAGATAGATAGATAGATAGATAGATAGATAGATAGATAGATAGATAGATAGATAGATAGATAGATAGATAGATAGATAGATAGATAGATAGATAGATAGATAGATAGATAGATAGATAGATAAGGTTGTTTCATCTGTAACTACATAGCTTCAATATCTGCATAATGTAGACTAGATCCCAAATCAAGGTTCTTCTCAATGATGCTAGGGTCAGGGGTCAGTAAAGGGCCCAATATGCCATTAAGGGAACGATGTCTCGACCTTAGCGAGATCGAAATAAACCGCCCCGTCTGCCTCTGTTCCCGCCAATTTATCTTTCTCAGACCAGTTCGATATTTCAGTTCCTCGGCTTTACACGGCTGCCACCTTCTAGAACAGGGCCGCTTAACCTGTGGTCCACGGACCCCCTTAAATGGATTCCAGGGAGCCCGTGTACATATCCTAACATGTATAATGTAATATTTTTAATTATGTGTACAGCAATCCGCAGGTCGCACGATTTTCGATTAGCGCTTTTTCGATATAACGATGTTTGTATTTTATGCCATGTTTCTGTTGTGGTAGGGTGGGCGAGATGATGATGATGATTTTGTGATATTTGATCACTCTCTTTTCACACTCGCAACCGACCCGATTCAACAATAAAACTCTTGATTCTAGAGGCAGGGGCTGTATTTATTTTTACAACCCATTCTTCACATTACCATAATTAAATAATAATAACATGGACATAAAATAATATTCTTCAACTATATGTACATCAAATACTCTCAATAATAAGAGTAAACCACCACCTCGAACTGATCCATCTCAATATTCGTCACTGCCCTCTGAACATGTCGTAAGTGACGACTGGTGCGCCTGGTAACAAGCGTGTCGTATATGACCCTTGATGAGATTGGGAACTCATCACACGAAACACATCGTTACCGTCACCGAAACAACCACAGCAATAGCATAAAAATGCTTATTGTGGGCCTGTAATGGACACCAGCTGCATTGGTGTTTCCATGCTCCGCCGGGAGCAACCAGAGAAACACCTGTCTCAACGTGCCTTACGCCTTACGCACGCTCTCCAGAAATCTAAATGACTATTCTCACTTCAAAGTAACCCACTAAAGATATACAGTAGGATATTGATAAGTAGGCTATCGTGAAATACACTTAAATGCTCTTACATAAAGAATAAAATTTAATTATTCTTGACTTAACAACTAGAACTAGTCATCACATAAAGGAAATTTACCACGAAAACTCTCTCTTCTATTACTGGGGAAAATTACATTTAGCATACTTTCACCCACGTGTCGATTCACACGATATAAAACTGCGTAACATTATAGGCTTGATAACTAAGAGTGTTACTGCAGACTCCTCGCGCCGCTTTTATACAATCACCACGTGGCTCTCCCGGTTGTCATCTTCCCAACTAGTTAATATTATCTAAATTGCAGTTTCTGATAACATTTCTGTCCAGTTTCATGTACAAAATACTTTCATACTATCTTCGCCTTTCTTGCCCGGTCTGATGACTGAAATAATCGCTCTTACAGCCGCAATCTGGACTTAGCATGCCTAATAAAACCTATCAAACATTATTTTCACTCATCTATCATTTCGAGACTAAATCATAATGCCCTAAACAGACATTTCCTTTGGGAACACATCTATCTATTTATTTAGACCTAATTCACTAAACATTAAAACAGACTCGTGCTGAATATAATTTCAGACTTATAGAACACAAATGCTAAATTTAAATTGACTCACGTGCCGTGTCTTTGTTCTTCTGCTACCGACACAGGGCTAGCCTACTTCGTTTCTCTCTCCTCCGGACTGAATCTTCAAATAGGCCGGTTTGATACTCGCTATTTCTTTATATAAACCGCTAAGCCTAAACACTCAACTTAGTCCGCGCTGCGCGGATTAATTTAGCCATTTCAATAACGCTCGCAATATTTGCTTTTTTTAGGCACGAAAACACAAATATACACAACTATTTCTAGAGAAAAAACACCACTATCAAATATAACACACAACTATGCACAAAAACTAATTTTTAGGCGTTATTATGGCCTAAGTAATTGTGGCGTGAGGTTTTTATTTGGCTCTATGATCAGTATAGTACTGACAATTACAGAAATATAATTTCTGCAGAAAATGGTGAAGTCCCAGTGTCTGAGAGAACTACTGGTATCACAAATTAGTTACGGCTGTGAATGATCTGATCTCGAAACAATAGTAGAGAGGAGACCGACATAAAGTGCCACCTCCGCTGTGTAACTAACTGTGATATTAAAAAAAACAAGGAAACAGATTTCACTTAACAATTTTTAAAAATTTGACAAGTCGTTCAAATACAATTTCCTTATTATTTATTTAGTATATACACTATCTACTCTTGTGCTGAAGGGTGAATGTTGAAAAATGGAATGTAATGGATTTGTAAGTTTACATATGATTCACATATATTTATATATATATTACAAGTCTTCCAATTATAGGAAACAAATTTATATCAGCTGTGCTGTTAATCACTTATAGTAAATGTATCAGCTGTGCTGTTAATTAAGTATATAACATTTATCAGCTATGCTGTTATTATTGTCTCTTTCTACGCTAAATCACTTTCTCGTCACTGACACTAATTTTTGCTCACAATGCTGACAGAAATGGTACTAATGTGTACTCATCTCTTAGAAGTTCTTGGTTTGGTTGACACAAAACCGGCTGAAGATCGTTCCTTTAGCCAACCCAAGACTGAGGGGGACTAAAGATGTAGATTCTGTGCAATCTTTATGCTCTTGCGGAGTTCCAGGCAGCCAACTTGAAGTACTCAACGGACTGGACTGACGACCCACGATCTCAGTTTTTATGACACGAATAAAACCTGGAACAAGGAAAAATAGGGGCTAATTTCTGTCCTCAAGCCCACCTATTTCTATTGTATATGATATGAGCGTGTCTCAGTGTCTGCATGTAGGATGAATGACAACATGGCTCAGTATGATTTAACAATAGCGAGACAAGACAGGTGTCTAATTGCAAAACATTCTTTCTGATAAACTAATACATGAATACATTCAATAATATATATTCAATGCATGAATACATTAAAAAAGATGGAAAGAATATTTCTCAGAACTCCTGGATGGTGAGCATGGTGAAGCATCAGAAATGATAACCACTAGCACAGAAGAGAAAACCAATGATGGTGAAGATGACATAAAGATGGAAGAACTGAGGGCAGCACTAGAGAAAATCAAGATGGGCAAAGCAGCAGGGCATGATGGTATAACACCAGAAATGGTTAAGTACATGGGAGCATCAGGCGACCTATTACTCTTAAAGGTCCTACAGGCAGCATGGTGCAACAAGACCATACCAAAGGATTGGGAGATTGCCATCATAACACCAATTTTCAAAAAGGGTGACAATCGACAATGTGGAAACCATAGAGGCATATCCCTTCTCAGTGTCTCTGGTAAAATCTACTCTAGAATCCTAGAGCAGAGACTCCGACGCCTAGCTGAGCCACAATTGGATGAGGTCCAGTGCGGATTCCGAGCAAACTGAAGTACTCAAGACCTAATCTTCACACTCAGACAGCTGAGTGAAAAGGCCCTTGAGTATAAGAGTGAGATCCATCTTTGTTTCATAGATCTGGAAAAGGCGTTTGACAGGGTCCCCTGGAGCAAACTTTGGGACTGTTTGGCAAGTAAGAATATTCCAGCACCTCTGATTCATGCTATACAGAGCTTCTACAAGTCTTGCAGAAATTATGTGAGGACAGCAAACCATAAGTCAGAAGAGTTCAGGATCATTACTGGTGTAAGACAAGGTGATATCATGTCACCTTACCTCTTCATACTCCTTATGGACGATGTCATCAAGGCATGTAAGGAGAGAACAAGAAAGTATTCAGTGAGGTACTGGAAGATGAGACAGGTCTATATTTCGGAGCTGGCATTTGCTGATGATGTTGCCCTGATTGCTAAATCAGAGGCACATCTCCAATCCAACCTGCAAGTCTGGAAGGAAGAGCTGGAGAAGAGAGGGATGGTCATAAGCAGCTCTAAAACAAAATCCATGGTGATATCACGAGAAGAAAGAAAACATCAGATTAAGTTGGGAGAACAGGTCCTGGAGCAGGTCGACCACTTTAAATATCTCGGAGCTATTATAGACCGAAAGGGAGGCATCAAAGAAGAGTTGACCACTCGAAAAGCAGCGGCTGGGAGACTTTTTCAGGCCATAAATCGTGGATTCCTCAGCAAGAAAGAGGTTGGTAAGAAAACGAAGATGGCTGTATACCGCTCCACCTATGTCCCAGTCTTGACATATGGATGCGAGTCGTGGGCAATGACTACAACCCACAAAAGCCAGATCCAAACCTCAGAAATGAGGTATTTCTGAGGAAAAGTGGTTGAAGTTTCTTCAAGGCCTAAAATCCCATCCGCTGCAAGACCCCATATAGTCCCAAATAGAATCATCTCCAAGCCAAGGATGGCAAGCTTCTAAAAACAAAATGCGAAGGTTATGTAACGAGCAACCCATAAGTCAGAAGAACATCAGGATTCATTCCTGGTGTAAGAACATGGTCCGATCCAACAGAAATCTGAGGTAATCTGAGAGGAAAGTGGTTGAAGACAAGAAGAAAAAAAAGATGGTCCGTCACGATCCGGCCTAAAATCCCATCCGCTGCAGACCCAAATAGAACAGTCCCAACTAAGATGGTTTGGCCATGTCTGCAGAATGGGAGAAGATCGGCTACCACGACAAGCATGGGAAACAAAGAGCCAGTGATCCAGACCTCCAGGACGACCAAGAGTCCGCTGAGAGGACAACATTAGACAATCTTTGAAGGACCGAGGACTAGAATGGAACCAGGCCAGGAAGAAGACAGCTGATAGAATGGTCTGGCGCTCTCTCTTCCAAACCTCTACACCTCACGGTAGAAGGGGAACGACTAAGTAAGTAAGTAAGAATACATTCAATAATATAAATTCAATACATGAATACATTCAACACATGAATACATCCCATAATATGTACACCTAGGTGTGATACAACCATTTTCTTCCCCCTATAATATACCAGGCCCTCTCTGACAAGTGCTATACTAGCTGGTAACATATATCCTAACAATATTGTTATGTTCTTATGATAGGAGTATTTGAGACGAGGACTGTTTGGTGATATATCAGGTGGGAGTTATATGGGACAATAGATTGGAGTTAGATGAGACAATAGATTGAGTCCTAACAAGGACTGTTTTGGTTATATTTCAATTGGTTTTATCGGAGATAATAGATTGAAGTTATAGGAGACAATAGGGTGAGTCCTAACAAGGACTGTTGTGGTTATATTGCAGTTGGTCTGAGATAATAGATTGAAGTAATAGGAGACAATAGGTTGAGTCCTAACAAGGACTGTTTTGGTTATATTGCAGTTGGTCTGAGATAATAGATTGAAGTAATAGGAGACAATAGGTTGAGTCCTTACAAGGACTGTTTTGGTTATATTGCAGTTGGTCTGAGATAATAGATTGAAGTAATAGGAGACAATAGGTTGAGTCCTAACAAGGACTGTTTTGGTTATATTGCAGTTGGTCTGAGATAATAGATTGAAGTTATAGAAGACAATAGATTGAAGTATGAGTCCTATTAGTCTTCGTCTATTCAATCATATTAGGAAATAAAATCATTATACCTAATTCCCCCAAGATACAATCAGTAAACTGATACGTTCATATTAAAACAATATATGTTAAGTATATATATATATATACAGGTGTATCTGCTGTAGGCCTATTTTCCTACCAGTTTATAGTAAATTTATATTTACCCTCCAAGATTTAAACAGGCCAGATTTTGACTCGACTAGTGAAGCAGGCTGCAGGTCAATGCCCTCAGGTAAGCAATAAATCAAGGGTGACAGCTTCTCTCCTCTTCAGTCGGTCGGTATCTCTGGCTTCGTGTCTGGTTGCGTGCCTTTGCATAAAATCTCGCCCGATTATATAGGTAGGTGAATGCTTAAGCAAAGCTTTTGGTTGGCTCCTGGCGAAGCAAGCTGATTGGTTTCCTCCGGTTTAGTCTCATGCTCTGTACAGCCTAATTTTATTCAGTTTTTCTCCGCCATCTTGCCTGAACAAGATGGCCGCGGGCTTAAGTTTTTTTCCTGGCGTAACTTCTTGTAATTTATTCTGTCTCAGAGACTGGTGAACGTTGCTCGTTGATTGGTTGGGCGATCGATATAGGGATTTAACTAAGAAGTGGGTTTACACAACTCGTTTTACAGTAATATATTTTCATGAAGACTTTTCACATCCCAGAATGCTGCGCGCATATCGAAAATATATGGGTGATAAATCTGCCCAAAAACAGGAAGGGGGCGGGCGTCTCCTTTTCGGCCCCATCACACTGTTATACCCTTTAAAAATTCGATCTTACGCTAATCGAGAGCCACTATCTGGTGAGGATTTCAAAGACTTGGTTCAGCAGCGAGCACTCGAGTATCAAAAAGAGGAAAAAGAACCACATCAGACAAAGGCATTTACAATACCAAACCTTAGCGAGATTTTCAAACTTCACTTTGCATTAAGATAGCGTAATGAAGCATGACCCCAAAATGAAACGCATTTTTACAGTAAGGCCGCTTACACAGAACAAGTTCTAAATTGCTACAAGCAAAGCAAGCGCGATTCGTATTTTTTAAAGTCTCCTCGAATATCTTCTGCCTCCGCTGACTATACAGCCGTGCCTTCTACTCTGGAGGTAGAACTACTTTTTTCAACACCTACAACACCTTCTGTTTACCAGTCGTCTGAAGATGAGGAGACTACGCCGCCGTGACAACTGTAACCACAAGGGACGAAGGTAACAGCGATTACAATCCTATAATTTTTTGTTAATGATATTTGAGTAAGCACAGTACATACATAATATTTATTTTGTGTTTAAACCGTATAATTAATTATATGTAGCGAATACATCTTGATTTAAGTTTTTTTGTTTTATATCACTTTTTACTTAATATTGATACAGCTTTCTGGACCGCGGGAACAAATTATTTTGATTTCTATTAATTTTTATGGGAAATCAATTTTCGTTTAACGCTTTTTTCGGTTAGCGCTCAAGTTTTCAAGAACGAATCAGCAATAAGCAAGGGGATTGCTGTATGTAATTTTTGTCCATAAGAAGTGGTCTGTAGCCATCACCGGAAAATCAAAGGAGTCCGTGACACAAGATAAGTTAAGAAGCCCTGTTCTAGAATGATTGCCAAAATCTACGCCATCAATAATTCTGCTCGTCGCACGTTGATTCTTGTGAATCCGGGAAAGTGACTTAGTTTGCTTTCTGTGTAGGCTTGAGTGGTGGGGTGAGGGGCGGGCGGCTCTGAGCAGACGAAAAAAGAATAGAACCGCTGCTCTCTCAGACATCTTGTAGCAGGCGAAGAAATGATTGCGAGATTGTGTACATTAGGATGGCAACCTCATTACATACAACAAGTAACTACAGAAAGAAATAAAGGTAATTAATAGGTACTCGTTGGACATAAAGGGTGGCACTAGACAACAGACAAGAAAATATGGGAGATAGGCTTACCGGGAATCGAACCTAGGACCAACCAGACGGCGCAATCGCCTTGCCGTTACAGTACTTCGTGAATGGACGCTGAGCCAATTTTGCACCCCCAAAAAAAGTGCATTATTGGCTGTGGTCATTCTCGTGACACTCACACAACTATGGTATAGGACCCGTGGACGACCCAGACAGTTTTAAAGACGCAATCACTAATATAACTTTCATTATTCATTATTTATTCATTAGTTATTTATTTATTTACATAAAACAAATAACTACAGAAACCACAGCTACAACAACACATGATTTACTTTGTCGTGGGCTTCCTGAAGTGGTTCCAACTGCAGCGGTAACTCCTTGGTCCGGTAGGAGCATAAAGACAAGACTGATGAATGATTCTATTATATTCTGCCACTACAGCACAACTGTACTGTACTGAAGAAATAGTTCAAGAAGAAAACCTGAGCCCTGAAAGTAGTTAATAAATAAAGGTAATTAACAGGCGTTTGTTGGACAAACAGGAGGATACCAGACAACAGTAAAGAAATATAAGGGATAGTCTTTCTGGGAATCGAACCGAGGATCATCCAACCGGCACCATCGCCTAGCTGTGAAAGTAAATCGTGAAAGGAAACACAAACATTTTTGCACACCCAAAACATTGCTTCATTGGCTGAGGTCATTCTCACGACACACGCATAACTACGGTATATAGGGCCTGTGGACGACCCAGATATGTCAAGACTCAATCATCAACGAGTACCTGTTAACTAACTTTATTTATTTACTACTCACAGGGCTCACATGTTCTTCATGATGTATTATTTAGTTATTTAAGAGCTCACCCATCCGTGACTTTAATCTACCAGTCTAACCTGTGTTGTATATCTTCCATTCTTCTTCTTCTTTGATCCATAACCGCCAACCGTCAAAGCAGTCAGCGGCCATCACGCCTGGTGGCGTCTTGTAGGGCAGCAACAAATTGATTCCACTTTGCTCGGTCGGCGGCCATCCTTCGTACAGTGCCCCAACTGTGGTTCATTCTTTGCATCTCAGCTTCCACAGTTCTCCGCCAAGTTGTTTTTGGTCGGCCTCTCTTTCGCTTTCCCTCGGGGGTCCATAGCATAGCTGTTCTTGCGATGGTATCAGGGTCCCTTCTGAGGACATGGCCAACCCAACTCCAGCGTCTGCCAGCTATGATGGTGTGCATGTCCTCCTGGTTACTCCGAATAAGTAGTTCTTGGTTGCTGATGGTGTTTGGCCAAAAGATTCGGAGAATTTTCCTTAGGCAGATTGTGTGGAAGGAGGACAGTTTCGACATTTCCTTCTCTGTTACTCTCCAACATTCCGCACCATAGAGAAGCACAGAAAGTACGCAGCTCTCATACAGTCTTAATTTGGTGTTTGTGCTGTACTGGGAAGACTTCCAAATGTTGTTGAGAATAGCAAAGGCAGTTCTCGCTTTATTCATTCTGTTGTTAATGTCCTTGCTTGTTCCGCCGTCAGGTGTTACTATGCTTCCTAGGTAAGTAAATGTGTCTGTCTGTGCTAACTTCTGGTTCCTTACTGTTATTGGCTCAGGATTGCCCACATTTAGTGTCATGACCTCTGTCTTCTTCAGATTGATGTTCAGGCCAACCTGCTGGCCATACTTATTCAGTCTATCAGTTTTGTCTTGAATGTGTTGGTGTGAATGCGCGAGCAGTGCAATGTCATCTGCATATTCCAAATCTTCCAGTGTAGAAAACGTTGTCCATCTAATTCCCCTTGGACTGCCCTCTGTTGTCTGGCGCATCACCCAATCTATGGCTGTCAAAAATAATGTTGTTGATAAGGGGCATCCCTGTCGTACTCCTGTTTTCACTTCGAAAGTTACATTACTTGATCCAACACTGCACGTAAAGTTAGAATAGAGGCTTTTTATAATGGAAACAATGCGGCTGGGAATTCCATAAGCCCTCAGAATTTTCCATAGGCTGTCCCTGTGTATGCTTTCGAAAGCCTTTTCAAAATCAACAAAGTTAATGTACAGCTGTCTCTGCCATTCTGAGCACTGCTCTATAATGTTCCTGAGGGCAAATATATGATCTGCACATCTTCTGTTCTTTCTGAAGCCCGCTTGTTCTTTCCTCAGTTTATTGTCAACTGCTTTTGAAATTCTCTGGATGATTATCCTGCCTAGTATTTTGCTGGGAACTGAGAGGAGGGTAATTCCTCTCCAGTTGTTGCAGTCTGCAAGGTCGCCCTTCTTGGGCAATTTGACAATTGTTCCTTTACTCCACTCTGTTGGTGTTGTCTCAGTTTCCCAGACTTGTGCAAATAGTGGTTCTAATAGTTCTGCTGCTAGTTCAGGGTCTGTCTTGAATAGCTCAGCATTCAGATTGTCGTGACCAGGCGCTTTTCCATTTTTTAGCCCTTTGATAGCTGTGATAATTTCTTCTTTTCGTGGAATGTCTGTATTTACGTCTAAGTCACTTTCAGCCTCAGGAACATTCAGCTGAGTCTCTGGTGGTTCCTTATTCACTGTTTCTCTGAAGTGCTCTGCCCACCTTGTTTCCTGCCCCTGTGCTGTGGTGATGAGATTTCCTTGCTTGTCTCTTACTAACGTTATGTTGTTTGCACCTCGTTTTCCACTGATAGCTTTAGTTATTTTATAAACTGTGCTTTGTTCATTTCTCAGTGCTGCCTCTTCTGCCTGTCTTGCAAGGTCATCCAGAAATGTCCTTTTGTTAGCACGGGTTTGACGTTTTACTTCCTTGTCCAGCTGACTGTACTGTTCACTATATATTGCCTTTAACCTGGGAGACTTAGCTTCTGTTTTCTTTCTTTTCATTTCCTTTCTCTTCGCTATGGTGTTTAGCGTTTCTGGTGTTATCCAGTCTTGGCTCTTTCTTTCCTGGAATCCCAAGCATGACTTGCTGCTTTCTTTATATATTGTTGAGATGGTGTTGAATTTCTGGTTGACATCGTCGGTCTCTGTTCTTTCCTGGCTTTTGGTAATCAGATATCGTCTCTTTACGTCGACCACAAACGCTTTTCTGGTGAGGGGGTCCTTAAGTTTCGTGATGTTGTATCTTTTCTGTTTGACTGCAACTGGTCCAGCAGCTCTGAGTTTCACCTTCAGTCTTGCTACTACTAGGTGATCACTTCCCACATCTGCGCCTCTTCTTACTTTCACGTCTTGTAATGCATGTCTCCATCTGCCATTGATCATTATGTGATCTATCTGGTTTTTGTCTCGTCCGTTTGGTGATTCCCATGTTAACTTGTGCACTTCTTTGTGTTGAAAAGTGTTCCTCCGATGACCAGGTTGTTAATACTGCAGAAGCTTATTAATTTGTCCCCATTCTCATTTACTGTTCCACTGCCGCATTTCCCCATTACTCTTTCGTTATAATTATTGTGTGTTCCAACTTTCGCATTTAGGTCTCCCATTACTATAATAAGATCGTACCTGGGTACAGTTTCCATTTCCTTTTGTACCTGTTGATAGAACTCGTCCTTAATCTCTTCGTCGCTGTCATTTGTTGGTGCATAACATTGTATAATTGTGGTGTTGGTGAATCTCCCTCTCAGTCTTGCTCTTATTAGTCTGTTGTTAATGGGTTTCCATTCCAGTAGAGATCTTTCCATTCCTTTCTTAAGGATAATGGCTACACCTTCGTTGTGCTGACCGTCCTCTCTACCAGAATAAAGTACTGTTTCCCCTGTAGCTGTTTTTATTCTCCCCATCCCTGTCCATCTGCTCTCGCTTATTCCCAGGATATGTAGTTTGTAGTTCCTCATCTCTGCTGTAATCTGTCTCAGCTTTCCTGCCTCGTTCATAGTTCTGACATTCCAAAAACCAATTCTGGTTTCGTGTTTTGCGGTCTGGGCATCCGTTTTCATGCCAGTGGCTTCCTTTCGGCTTTCACCACTGTCAGTCATACGAGCCTGAGACTCCGGATGTCCGTCCCGCATCAAAGTATTTCCATTTATTGCTGTTTCCGTAACGTGTGTGATTTTTTACACAGACAGGGGTGTCGGCCCTGTGCTAAAACCCCCAACCTGGAGGACCAGGGTACCAGCTTTTGTCTGACCCCTACCCACGCAGACCAGTCCAGCATGGTTGAACCTACCAGGAGTAAAACTCCCACTGGCATAGCTCTGGGGATTGTCAGGGTACACAAGCTGCCATACCGCTACAAGGTATAGGTACCATTGATGGCAGATATCTTCCATTACACATTACCAAACACAAGTATTTCGGCCTTTGTTTGGTTTATATTTTCAGACAGGAAAGTTGTATCAGTGATGATCCTTGGTTGGATTCCCAGTAAGCCTATCACTTATATTTCTTGTCTGTTGTCTAGTGTGCTCCCTATTGTCCAACTAATGCCTATTAATTTATTTATGTATTCACAACTGTACTGCAGTTGGTCTCCAGTTTTCTATTTGCAAACTATCATGGCAGACATGTACACACATGTACACACATGTACAGCAGTCGTAGAGATTCATTCATTACTTCAGCTCCCCGAGGAGTATATGCCTAACAAGTGCACGCCATGCCTTCCTATATTCTTATTCTCGTAGAGATTCACTGTTACCAACAAAGACAGTGAGATACCTCTGTGACGTGGAGACTGTCGTGAAAGTAATGGTTCCAGCCGACAGTATCCAATAGACCAGTAATTTCTGTTTGTATTTACTACTGTGTAGTTCTGTTACTGATGTTGTTCTGTAATATATGCTAGGTATGTGATAAATGCCACTTCTGTAACAGCAACTGTTCTGTAATAGAAGCTAGTTCTGTAATGGAAACTAGCTCTGTAATAGAAACTGCTCTGTAACAGAAGCTAGCTCTGTAAGACAAACTTATATGTAATAGAAGCTAGCTCTGTAAGACAAACTTATATGTAATAGAAGCTAGCTCTGTATAGGAACTGATTTGTAACAGAAGTTTGTTGTGTAACAGTTTTTAGAAAGTGGCATTTGCGTCAGTTTCACAAATGAACAGTACAGCAGGAACATCGCAATTTACACATATTGTAGTTCCGTCACAGCTGCTAGTTCAGTAAAAGGGAACAGCTGTATAAAAGCAGCTAGTACTGAAACAAGGATTAGTTAAATAGTACGAGCTAGTTCTGTATGTATGTATATGTGTCACGGGTTGCCTCCCCTTTACTCTGCAGTAGTGGTCCAACAGTGGCCAAAACTCAAGAGTAACTGATGTGGGTCTTCACAGGTGTATACCTTCGCACAAGATTACTCTTGGCAGAGTTGTAGATAGAAGGATAATGATGCTTCATCTTCCAGGGAGTTTCACAAGATATTCAGAAAGCGAGAACAATGCTGCATTGGCTGAGCCCGTTAATTCTAGTATCTGCTGTCAACTTTTGTGAAGGATTATGTAATCTTATAATTCGTTAGCTTGTTCAAGCCCCCAGCTGAGTTAATTCAGCGAATTTCCTCTTATTATTATTTAGCTCTCTTTACGTGTATTTAAGAAATTGTCTGAGACATACGGATATAGTACATTCAAAATAATGAAATCAACTTTAGATTTGTCTTTATACAAGTAACAAATTTAATAATCAATTAGGTCTTAACAGTTATAAAAATGAATAATTGTTTAGAAAAAACGTATTCATCACAGTGTGATGTTATGGTTTTCGAAAATGGACAGTTCACTTGGCAGCCTTTAAGTTTTACTTAGCTGCCAATAGTTGTTTCTGCTCCCGTTGATGTTTAGATCTTTGCAGATAGATGACTGAATCGCTTGCGTCCCTGGTCAAGATTAAGAGTTGCAGCACGGTCTGAGTAGAATTAGGGAGTAACTGCAAAGCTGGTCCCGCGTCTCTAAGACCCGTCTGATGATAGTGTCTAGCGTCGACTTCAGGCCACTTATACCCTCACTTGTTCCAGAAAAAGTACCCTCAACTGGTACCACCAACTAGCTGCCAATAGTTGTTTCTGCTTCCGCTGATGTTTGGGTCTTTCTGACATAAATTTCAGATGTACTGAAAGAATATTGGCAGAGTGTATTTTTTTTTTTTTTCAATCTGAGCATACGGTGTATTCGTAAATAACAGTACAAATAATTTCGCCAAGAATAATTGAATAATTGAAAAGAAGCAAAATTTTCTGTAACAAAAGTAAGTCGAAATAAGAAGTTCACTTGTTGTGGCTAATTTGGTGTTGTACTTTTATTAAGTTTTACTAGTTAAGTAGCAATTGTATTTATATGTAGCTTTGTAAACAGACTTCTTGCTCAGAATGACCGAACCATAAAATCTCTACACCTTTTACCTAAGTGTTGCTAAAGAGATGAGCTTATCAGGCAGAGATTTATCCGAGTTTGTGGCCACTTCTGTGAAAGAAGACAAGGAACGGACAGAAGCAGAGAAAGCGACTGAAAGGGAAGAGAGAATGATGGCGAGGGAACACGAAAAGGCCAAAGCAGAACAGGAAGCAGCGGAAAGAGAGAAGCAAAGAGAACATGAAAAGGAAGATAGAGAAAAGGAGAGAGCCCACCAGACTAGGCTGAGAGAATTAGAGATCGAAGGAAGAAGAGTCGAATCTAGTTCTAACACTGGCAGGTCTGGGAGTTCTCAAGGTAGCGATGGGGGAAACATCTCGCAGGCGGCGACCCCTAGTGAGACCTCTTTTCAACTAGATGTGTAGCAGCTACCTATGGCTTGGAGAGGGAGAGGTACAATATGAAGCTATCCCACAGTCTGAGGGGATCTGCTTATGATGTATTTCTCAAAATGCCCCTGGAAGAACAGAACAACTACGACATGTTGAAGAAGGCTTTACTTCAGCGTTTTCGCCTGATGCAGAGACGTTTCGTACAAGTTCCGTGAGGATAAGAGGCAGAAGGATGAATCGTTTAGACAATTTGCTACCAGGCTAGAAACATACCTTGAGAAGTGGGGGTCCCTCAGCATCTTCGATGAATCTTATGAAGGGCTACAGGAGATGGTTATCGTGGAGCAGTTCAAGGACTCGCTCACCCCTGACATGAGACGGGGCCGAAACTCTGGAACAGGTGATACTATTTACGGTAGGTACCAGAGCGCCCAGGCAGGAGTGAATCCAGCCAAAAGGCGCTTACACGATAATCACCTGAAACAAAAGGAGCGCCATTTCACAGACCCTAAGAGTATGCACTCTGGCCCCCACAAGCCCTCACAGTCACAAAACCAAGAACCTGGCAAGCAGAAACCCCCAGGGTCTCAATGTAGTCAACCCCAGGGGCCCAGCAAGACATGGTGCACATTTTGCAAAACGAATACCCATAACTCTGCGGACTGCCATAGATCAAAACCAGCCACTCATCATGCAGCTCGCATGTTGACAGGAACGGAGGAAAAGGTCCGGCCCCTAATGCCAGAAGCGGACTCTCCCTGACCCTCAGTAACGGAAATAGTTCTCGTGAATGGGGCCTCCGTGGCCTACTTTTATGATTCGGGGCTGGACTATGAATCTGTGGTTTCCGAGGCCCTCGTTAGGCCCGATCAGATTACCGACGAAACCATAGAGATAAAGTGTGCGGCCCGAGGCGCTGTGCCGCGCCGCTTAATCTGCGGGTTGCGATGATTGATATTCAATCACGATATGTAGAAGGCAGAATAAAGGTGGCCATCCTTGAGGACCCCATCTATGACACAATCCTTGGGTGTAAATGTCTATTTGGGAAATCCTTCCCAGCCCCTAGTTCTGGCCGCTGTGCAGACTAGGGCGCAAGCGAAGCAAGCTGAAGAGTCAGATAAGGTGTCTAATCCTGTCCCAGAGATGCTTAAGAAAGCTCAGACAGAAGACCCTACACTGACTGCATGCTTCAAGAATCACGTTCGAATAAGCACAGAGAAGCAAATGGATGAGTGATGTTTAAATAAATAGACTGTTTAACATGAACAGATCCAAGAAGTATCATGTCGTTGTTCAAGTAAGTGGATGTCAATAAATGGTGTTGCGTAGGATCTGGACATTTATGAAGATTGTTTGAGAATTTGAAGTTGGCGTTTAAGAGTTGTCGTTTGTGCATATACCACTAGACGGTAGTATGGTAACAGCAGCTTATTATAAAGCTAACAGATATGTGTTATTTATAATCTAATTTTTTTTGTACATTGTACTTTTAATAATTACGTAAACATCTTAAAATGTAAAAGTGTAATAGAATATTTAAGATTTTACACAGTTAATATTTATATTAAAGTACAATTATAAAGTACCGGGTAATTCATTTTAGAAAGCAGATTCTCATTCTGTCTAATTATTTCAACTGTCTTTTGTATTGTAGAACTGGACTGAAACCATAAGATATAGGTTTTTATTACTGTATATAGGCCATGCACTCGTTTAAAATGGCCGGGAATTCAATGAGTTCGATGTTTGCAGTACGGTAAACGAGACATCAAAAATTGCAGATAATATCAATTATAGTGAAAAGGCGACTGCAAAGAAGAAGTTAATGACACTTGAGATATAAGAAATGATGGATGCAAACCCGAAAACTAAGCAAGACAAATAATAATACGGCAAGCTAAATAAGGAAATAAGAAGCAAATGTAAAATGGCAGAAGACGCATGGCTAAACCACTAGTGCAAAGACTTAAAATGTAGCACAGAAAAGACACAATAACAATTAGTAATGACCAATGCGATTTTGTAGAAAGTAAAGGTATAAACAACGGCAAATTTATTATAAGAAAATTAACAGAGAGAGCAAGAGAAGTAACAAACAGATATATATTTTGAATTTTATAGACTACACTAATTAATTTGACAAAGACAATCACAAGTAAATTATCAAAATGTTATAAAGCATAAACATCTTTGGTCAGGGCCTGAGAATTATAAAGAACGTGTTGACAACAAAAAGCAGCTGTAAGAATCAGCAATTAAATATGACAATTTCAGCAGGTAAAGAAAAGTGTTACACAATGATGTGTGCTGTCACCAGATCCGTTCAATGTGCACAGTGAAAAAAAAAAAATTTAAATCCATAGAGGACATGCCATAAATATCAGTGGGTAGACATAATATACTTAAATTCAAGGACATCATAAAGACAACTGCTGCAGAAGCATGTGGTGAAGTTCGACTTGGGAACAAGAGAAAGAGGACACCTTGGTGGACAGAGGAAGTCAAAGAGAAAATAAGAGAGAAGAAAATGGCATGGAAACAATACTTAGGAGCTAAAAACACAGCAGGACAAATAGAGAAATATAGAGAATATGTGATACTCAGAACAGAAGCAAAGAGCAAGGTGCTAGCAGCAAAACAGAAGTCCTGGGAAGAATTTGGACAAAAGCTAGAAAAAGATGCGCAAGAAAATCAGAAATTGTTCTATAAGACCCTAAAGAACATGAGGAAGGAAAAACAATGCCCTCTCAAATTTATAAAGGACAAGCAAGGCAAATTGCTTACTGCCCCGAAGGAAGTAATGGAAAGATGGAAAGAATATTTCTCAGAACTCCGTGATGGTGAGCAAGGTCAAGCATCAGAAATGATAAACACTAGCACAGAAGAGGAAACAAATGGTGATGAAGATGACATAAAGATGGAAGAACTGAAGGCAGCACTGGAGAAAATCAAGATGGGCAAAGCAGCAGGGCATGATGGTATAACACCAGAAATGGTTAAGTGCATGGGAGCATCAGGCAACCTATTACTCTTAAGGGTCCTACAGGCAGCGTGGTGCAACAAGACCATACGAAAGGATTGGGAGATTGCCATCATAACACCAATTTTCAAAAAGGGTGACAATCGACAATGTGGAAACCATAGAGGCATATCCCTTCTCAGTGTCCCTGGTAAAATCTACTCTAGAATCCTAGAGCAGAGACTCCAACGCCTAGCTGAGCCACAATTGGATGAGGTCCAGTGCGGATTCGGAGCAAACCGAAGTACTCAAGACCTAATCTTCACACTCAGACAGCTGAGTGAAAAGGCCCTTGAGTATAAGAGTGAGATCCATCTTTGTTTCGTAGATCTGGAAAAGGCATTTGACAGGGTCCCCTGGAGCAAACTTTGGGACTGTTTGGCAAGGAAGAACATTCCAGCACCTCTGATTCAAGCTATTAGAGCTTCTACAAGTCTTGCAGAAATTACGTGAGAACAGCAAACCATAAGTCAGAAGAGTTCAGGACCACCACTGGTGTAATACGAGGTGATATCCTGTCACCTTATCTTTTCATACTCCTCATGGACGATGTTATCAAGTCATGTAAGGAGAGAACAAGAAAGTATTAGTGGGGTACTGGAAGATGAGACAGGTATGTATTTCAGAGCTTGCATTTGCTGATGATGTTGCCCTGATTGCTAAATCAGAGGCACATCTCCAATCCAACCTGCAAGTCTGGAAGGAAGAGCTGGAGAAGAGAGGGATGGTCATAAGCAGCTCTAAAACAAAATCCATGGTGATATCACGAGAAGAAAGAAGACATCAGATTAAGCTGGGAGAACAGGTCCTGGAGCAGGTCGACCACTTTAAATATCTCGGAGCTATTATAGACCGAAAGGGAGGCATCAAAGAAGATTTGGCCACTCAAAAAGCAGCAGCTGGGAGACTTTTTCAGGCCATAAATCGAGGATTCCTCAGCAAGAGAGAGGTTGGTAAGAAAACGAAGATGGCTGTATACCGCTCCACCTATGTCCCAGTCTTGACATATGGATGCGAGTCATGGGCAATGACTACAACCCATAAAAGCCAGATACAAACCTCAGAAATGAGGTATCTGAGGAAGGTGGTTGAAGTAACAAGAAGAGACATGGTCCGCAACCAGACGATACGTCAAGGCCTAAAATCCCACCCCCTGCAGACCCAAGTAGAACAGTCCCAACTAAGATGGTTTGGCCATGTCTGCAGAATGGGAGAAGATCGGCTACCACGACATGCATGGGAAACAAAGAGCCAGGGATCCAGACCCACAGGACGACCCAGAGTCCGCTGGGAGGACAATATTAGACAATCTTTGAAGGACCGAGGACAAGAATGGAACCAGGCCAGGAGGAAGACAGTCGATAGGATAGTCTGGCGCTCCCTCTTCCAAACCTCTACACCTCACAGTAGAAGGGGAACGACTAAGTAAGTAAGTAAGACATAATATAATTAACTTGAGGTACGCCGATGAGACATTTAATGGCAAATAGTGAAAATGAGTTGTAGGTAATGATTGATACAGACGTGACAGAGAGTTGAAATAATAAAGTCCTTAGCTTTAATAGTGAAAAAGACAGGAGCTATAGTCATCTCGAAGACAATGACTTATCCGGAATGCTATTTAAAAGTAAATGGAATAATTTTAAAACAGGTCCATAAATGCCTGGACACATTAACAAAATCGGACGAAAGTTGAATTTCAGAAGTGATGTGTAGAATATACCAAGTAAATGCGGTATTCTACTTCAAATGAAAAGCATTTTTTGCAACAATTCTTTGTTCGGTGGAAGTAAGAAAGAGAGCTCTTCGGAGTTATATAGAACCAATCATGACATATGAAAGTGAGTTATGGGCAATTAGTAAACAAGTAAGAAAAACACCATATGCCACAGAGATGTGGTTTTACAGAAGAATGTTATAAAAAAATAACACGGGCAGATAAAATGGGGATGTCTTGTAAGATGCCAGTGGGCACAGAAATTTATTCCTCAGGTTAGAAACACGAAATTCATTTTCTTTTGGGCATGTTATGAGAAGGATGCTGGAGTATGTCGTGACAGTAGGAAAGATAGAAGGAAAAAGAAATAGGGGACAACAAAAAGAGACGATTCTGGACAGTGTGAAATCATGGCATGGACAGACGTCAACAACAGATTTGATAAATATTACTGCTGAATAAAAGGCTGAACCTAATATGGTCAAGTCTCTAACACTTCACTCCTCCTACGGAATTATCTGTTGCAGGAATATCTTTGTTAACTGTCACAACATGTATGGTGGAACCGGACTTAATGCACAGGTTAAACAAGTATTGTGACAATTAAGAACTGTGTTACAGAAGACATATTTGTTTGGTGTTGGTTGTCCAGGACATGTTTTAAATAGTTTGATACGACACAGATGTTGAAAACATTCTTGTGAAGGTGTACCTGTATGTTGACATTCAGACAATCAGTTTACAGGACTCAGGAGTCCAAGGTGTTTTGTGATTTTGTGGGACTTGAATACAAACTACTCCTCTCCCATGGCAGATCAAGGTGACTGTGTGTGTGTGTGTTGTTTTTTACATCTGTGACGAAATCAGTTGTGCACTTTTCACAACTTTCGTTCTCCCCTGCAGTATCACTTCATTTCTTCACTTTCCTCACCGATCGTCCTATTATTTGGCATATTTTAGTTACTTATATTTTTTGCTCTGACCACTCCCTAGACTTGTTTACGTTTCGCCCGGTGAATCGTAGTATGACAAGGCTAATTAGACAAGTCAGCGGATAATACTTTTATCACTTAAGTCGTCTAGCCACCTTTGATAGAGAAGGCCATTGTTGACACACGGGTGGTCTCGCCCGATCGTCAGAAAAGAATCCGTCTGGGAGATGCACGCATAAACACAGGTGATAAATGTAATCGCTTACGCTGGGCCATCTCTGTATCAATATTACAGAAAACCTGTCAGAGGAGACAATATGGGCGGAAGGTATTAGTCAGGAAATATGTTCACCAATGTGTTTGTGAGTTTGTACAAATACAATCGGAAGTATCACTGCCATATTTGAAAGAGGTCACGAGTTTAAATTTTAAAACTGATATTTTAAAACACGCGGGGGATAATAATGATTTAACACCCCGACCCAAATAGTTCTAAAGAGCTTACTATTGGTTTAATTTGAGTGCCGGAATAGACTTTGGCTTTCATTGGCAAGGTTGTACCATTCTGGGACTTGAACTGAGAAATGGAAATATAATCTAGCGAAATCGGAGTCACAAATCAGATTGCATCGCAACGTCACATTAGCAACTCCCAGGAGCCAGAGAGACATCGGACTAGTATTCCAGAATTAAAAGTGACAGATCAAAGTATTTGGGCGTCTTTATAACTTAAAGGAGAATCCGCAATTTTAAATACCAAGACTGGAAACTTAAGGAATCAGAGAACTCGTCATAAGAGGAATACTAAAATTTCCCCGACCAAGTGTTTGAAGCATCTAATCAAAGTTGCTGTGTCTATTCTACCGCACCAGGAGATTGTATATGCTTTTGGGTAAGTTGTGAACATATAATTTAAAATGTGAATTGTGACACGTCTGTACTTGCTAAATGGTTATACCAGTCATAGGAGGCTGACAACCTCAACATTTGAAAATAGTATATTCATAAACCACTACAGCAAATGCCGGTGATTGCTTCTCGCTAGTCGTATAGAAAACCGACAGCACAGGTGACCCCAGACTCTGAATGGAGCCGTGAGAAGTGATGATGACATCATCTGTGCCTAAAGTGTATAGTATCATTTTGTGAGATATATGTACCTTGTTAATTGTAATTTAGGCAAGCCATTGCCCTCGCGCTGTCCAGACACGTTTTCTCCATTAAAGTAACCAAAAGAATAACGGTGATTTTTTTAATCATATTTCCTGAGTTATACTGTATATACTCAGGGAGACTAATTATTCAGAGAGGCTAACATTGCTGGGTGGACAGCGAGACAATGGGCTTGTTAATTTGCAGCCCACAAATGTACTTAGCAGATGCATTTGCTCTTTTATTTTTCCTAAAGTTCGTGGTTCGAAGCTTCAAGACGGTTCTTAGACCAGACCAGTCTGAAGTAAGAATCTTCGCCACTATCTTGTGATTCAAGAAAACTGGGTTCGCCACCAACTACCTACAGTGGACACGTTGTGAAGACACATACCTTGACATTAGGAGTGAATTTCATCTAGACGCCTCTAGAGAAGAGTCCTCATTACAAAAGAACTGACAACGACCCAGTGCAGTACTCAGCAAGCTAAGTCTTTTGTAATGGGCACTTAGCGGACACTAATAACCATCAGTCCCCAATTAAGTCTCAGTGAAGACAAATTTTTAAAACCTCCTAAAATCATCTTCATCCATATTTATTTAAATTTATTAAATACTAATTGATCATTAAATTTGTTATATGTTATTTTACTAATTCATAGTTGATTAAGTTCTTATAGATAAGAGAGCGCATGTATGATCGACAATCTTTAATATTTATATATAAATATATTTTCAGCCATAGAGCCAAACAGGAATTAAGCTGGATTAAACCAGCTAGGGGCTCGAACAGGCCAAACCATTGCTTTAAACTTCACAAAAGTTGCCGGATCAGATTAAGTTAATAATGCTCTGCCCTATGCAGCATTTTTCTGGACTTCTGAATTATCTTGTGAAAACTCCCTTGAGATAGAAGCGTCATTATCCTTCTATCTACAACTCTGCCAAGAGTAATCTTGTGTGAAGGTAGACACCTTTGAAGACCCATATTAGATACTCTTGAGTTTTGGCCACAGGTGGACCACTACTGCAGAGCAAAGGGGAGGCAAAGCCCGTGACAACATCGAATATATTCCTATGCTATATATCATTATTGGCATCTTTATTCTCCGTAACGTGTATTAACATGTAGTGGAGTGATACATTAAATACAAAAACACTATTCTATCAATGTTGTCACTTCCCAGCGTGACCAACTTAATATTTCGGCGAATGTCTATACTGTGACAACTATGGTATGACAATACAACATATCGTATAGGAGATTACATTCAACTACAGTATGATAAATGTCTTCATTATATTAATATGGATGTTTTTTACATCGAAACTTCCATATCCTGTACGACCCTATGATTGCACACACAAAAAATCAGGCTAGGCTGTCCGGGTGACAGGTGTGTACTCAAGGGTTCAACTTTTGAACCTCCACCCCCACGGAAGCAATTTCATCATAAAATGTTCTAGGTAATATTTGACGATATTGTTTCAAATATGAACTAACACTCTCCAAAACAAGCTAGCAAAACAAACAAAATTTCTGAGCCACATAGTACATATAAGTAATTTTGTTAAAAGGGGAGGATGGAGAGATGCAGGTTAAAACTTTTCTCTAAATACCCCACCATTTAAACACGAAGTAAAAGAAAATAGAAAGGCTAAAACGACGAAGCAAAAGGAGAGAAAGCCGAAGATAATAGAAGATAGTATCATCAAGTAAATGGAAACGAGAAGACGTCAGAGGAAATTAAGGAGAAGCTAAACTGTTGTGAAAAAAGAATATAAAGAAAAGTTACAGAAGAAGAAGGAAAGAAAAAACAAAACAATAAAAAATATGGTACAGAGCATTCGGCCCATGAGGGGAAATACAGCCCCTTTAAAATGACTTTCTGGTTTGTTATAGTTCTCCTCCCCCCAACATAACCCGAGGCATCGGAGAAATATTGATTCTCATTTGTATCGATTATCCTGGTCTGTCGAAGAAAGCAATATCCGGCTATTAGATTTAAAAAGCTGATCTGATAATTGTTGTTGAAGAAGGTCAACGGAGCTTTACCAAGGATCTATTTATAGCATTCGAAAATGAAACCGTCTAACATTAACACCAAAACTACCGTACCAGTGTTTGTAAGTAATTAAATAATACGTGTAAAGGGGTATGTAGCAGTCAGTCTGTCGTGGATTGTCTCCCTTGATCTGCAGTAGTAGTCCACGAATGGCACGACAGTGTACACATATGAGCCGAAGGTAATACAGCAAAGTATTATTAATATAATAGTTCTGTATATACAAGGGGATTGACATAAGTCTTGGGTCTGACCATGAAGGACATGTCACAGAGAGCTGGAATTTTGTATAGTGTTTATTCCTTTTCAATATAGCCACCGTCTGAATTGACACATTTCTGCCATCTCTGCTTGACCTTGAAAAGACCTTGGGAGTAGAACACCCTATTTTTCAAACTAAACCAGTCATCACATGCGAGTATAACCTCTTCAACGCTGTCAAAATGATTTCCTTTTAGCTGTTTTTTAAGATTTGGGAATAGAAAAAAGTATGATGGAGCCAAATCTGGAGAATATGGTTGGTGTAGAAGAATTTCAATATTCTAATCGTTGGCTGCTAGCTGCTCAAGCCGTGCTTTGTGAGAGGGCGCGTTGTCTTGAAGCAAAGGAAGATTTTGAGTGCGCGTTATCCCTCGTTTCCTGGTCACAACCTTTCTTAGTTTGGTGAGAAGATCTGCATAGTATTGTCCATTAACTGTGTTGCCACGAGGCAGATAATCTTTCAAAAGGACACCTTTGCCGTCCCAAAAAACAGTCAGCATCACTTTTCCTGCAGATTTCTGCGCTCTCGGCTTGACAGGTATTGGGGAGCCCGGGGTTTTCCATTGCATGCTGGCAATTTTGGATTCGGGGTCATAATGGTGTACCCAAGTCTCATCTACTGTCACCATGGTCTCCAACAAATTTTTTGACTGACACTTTTTGAGCAACTGTTGACAGCAATTTACCCTCGTTTGCTTCTGTTCACGTGTCAACAGTCGCGGAACCCAGCGTGCACACACTTTTCTCATGTTCAGTCTGTTGTGTAAAATTCTATAAACTGTTCTTTCATTTAGTTTTACTCTACTAGCTATCTCCACAATTGTCATTTTTCGATCCTGGTCAATGATTTTCTTCACTCTTGTTGCATTTTCATCGTTGCACTCTGAGGCTGGTCTATCAGATCTTAGCAGATCAGCAACATTTGAGCGGCCGCACTTAAACTGTTGACACCAGTTTTTTACCGAAGTTTATGAAGGACAAGACTCACAAAACACTGGTTCCATCTCCCTGTGTATTTATGTAGGTGTTTTTTCCTGAAACATCAGAAATTTTATCACAGCTCTGGCATCCTTCTTTTCCATTGTTTTGTCAAATCTTTGGAGCAGCAGATCCGGTCAATAGGGTACATTGCGCCGTGCATCGTAGCGGGAAAACCCATTGAAGAAACAAACGCGTACTTCACAAATTCAGTGCAAATATGATGAACTTTAAATGTGCCAAGTTTCATCTTCCTCGTGTGACTCCTTCATGGTCAGGCACAAGACTTATGTTAATCCCCTTGTAAGTATTTTTTTTAGAAATAAGTCATACTGGTGACACAATCACTTTTAATCAACCGAATTATCAAATCCAACGAAGAATTTATATTTACACATACATATAAACATGATATTAATTTATGAAATATAATCGAAACAAGGTTAAAATTGGAAATGGGCAACTTTAGAAACAGTTAAATAATTGGTATATGATCTTTTACAAAATTGTTGTTTTCCTCATTGTAAGATATGAAATTTAGTGGTATAATGTTTGAGAGTCCAGTATCTGGGTCGATGAGGTCAACCTAACTGTCAGGTTGCGGAGGAGAGTTCTGGTTGTAGTCTGGTGTGTTGATGCGGTTTCCCATTGAATTCTTGACTGTTCCTTCTTTCGTCAGGAGTCGAATGGCTTTTGGGATCACGATCGTTGCATTGCAAGAGTAAATCTCACAAATGTCGCCGCTTCGAGTGTTCTCTAGACCCGTCTGTCGTGAAACATTCTAAATCCACATATATAAATTAAAAGGTAAATGTAAAGCTGTTGGGTTCTTTTGTGATGGTAGTTGATAGAAACGGTATGCTAGTGGTAGATGTATCAATGACTAGCTTAGACACGCGAATGGTTTCAATGAAAAGTTGTCAAAAGGTTATTCAATCAAATTCCAACGAGTGGTAGGCAATTGGCCAATGCATGACTATAATCAACTCGTTGGTAAAAGTTATTCAAGTTTATTGACGAATGACAAACGGCAATCAACGACACGATCAAGACAAACGATGAGAGCATCATAATTATAGTTACTGTTGATAATAATACATTGCTGTAGATTTCTTTATCAATCAAGTCCTTTTCTATCCAAGTGATTAGGATTCCCTAACAGTTGTCATTTGAGATACATTAAGGTAATGTCCGTTAACCTTGTTCCAAGGACGTCTGTAACAGTAAACGGATTCATGCTCATGGATGACGCTTCCATATAATACTTGTTTAAATCCCAGACTTTCTCCTTACAATAATCTATACAGTTTGATATAATCCATAAAAGTCCTACACGAAAATACAATCAGGTTAGCGACTTCAGTTGACTAACCTCTCCTACAAAAATATGCCACGACCTTGGCATAGGCATTACAAAATATCCAATATTCAAGATATGATCAAATAGTTATCCTTTACTCGTAGGACTTCCCACTACGAAATATTACAGTGAAGTAAAGATCTCAACTGTTCCATTCTAGGAATCCAGTAACATATGGATTCCCGCTAGAATCCAGTGATGATCATCTGTTCCACTTTATTCATAGACGTATTAATATACATGAAGGTTCAAACGAAACTTACGTATTGAACTGCATGTTGGCTTCACCCTGAAGACCCAACAAAATCCTTCATAACAATTCTTCCATCGAATTGTTCAGAATCAAAATAATAACATACGGGCAGAGAGAGAGTCCATCTTGCCCTTACAACAGCTGACGTCATAATCCTCAACTAGGTTACCCGTGCGCAAAGAGCAACTCATACTCTGCATTGTGCACGTCGGTGCGTGAATAAAACGTACGCACAAATAATATAACTATATCAAGACTGGTGCGTACATTGGCAGGACCGAAGACTACCCCCTTAGGTAAAACGTACGCAACAGCTCCCTTATCACCGGCCCTTAAAAAAAATTAATTCTATTAATTTTTTTTAAAACTAAGTACCCAAGAGAGGTGAGTCAAAACTACATCAACGTCTATGTGCATAAATTATATTCATAAAGTTATACAATATTATGAAAAAGAATATGAAAATGGAAATCAATATAACTGAATGAAAGTATGCATTAAAGCACACATCCACAATCGACCTACTTTGGAACGATGTGGTAAACTACGAAGTAAAAGAAAGTTGAAAATGAAAACCAAAAAAATGATAAAAACATTCAACTAAATTTACAACTCAAACATGTGATTTCAAATGAAAATGAATAGCAACGATGATGATAATAAATGACAAGAGAATCAAAAAATGAAAATGAAAGATGCAAAATGCAGCAAAGCATAATTAAACACGTTAAGAAGCAACACCCGTAATGTTTCTAACATTATGACGGTGGACTAGTTATCTAAACGTGAGAGATAATGTATAATGAGAAGTAAATATAAGTATAAAGAGACACTTACAACTATTCAAGTTAATTAATGTGTACTCTACAAGTAATTAAGTGGCTTAATTGATTTCATCTAATTAAGATAGTTCTTAATTACAAACAAATAACTAATTACTAATTTATTTAAGTAATTGCAATTTTACTCAGTGTTACTGTTCCATTAACACTAGTTAGTAATCGACTAGAATATGTTCTTAATGTTCCATGCAAGATGCAAAGATATTCTTGAATACAGTATGTAGTGTAATATGTTCCATAGAATAATGAATGTCTATGTGTCACTATGAACAGTGTTTCCGTACTAATAAAATGTTACTACACACGAAGTTACGTTATAATCCAAAAGTAAGTATATCCAGGAATTTTTTTTTTTTTTTTTTTTTTTTTTTTGCTGGTACGAATAATTCAGTTCCATACAGAGCACGTATAGAAGTTCAAAAATTGATAATGTACTCAGTTCCTCTTATTATATTTGATTGATTATCTATGAGGACGTTTCAACATCCGGAAGTGGTTTAGGTTCGACCAGTTCGCTTGGACATCTTGACAGACAGTCCGCAAACACATTTTTCACTCCAGGAATCGCTCGAATTTCATAGCTATATGGCTGGAGAGCGATAGCGTATCTGGTTGACTTTGATGATTTAACGTCCTTAGTGTTCAGTGCTGTGAGAGCCTTTTGGTCTGTCTCCACTACAAAGTGGGAGCCTAGCAGATAACGTTCCAATTTTGTGATTGACCAAACTAACGCGAGCAACTCCTTGTCCAGAACGGAGTATTTCATTTCGCTCGCCGTCAGTTTTCTCGAAACATACATGACTGGAAATAAGGTGCCCGTATATTCCTGCATCAAAACTGCAGCAATGGCGTAAGAAGATGCGTCACTACGAAGAATAAAAGTAAGATCTTTGTTAGGCAACTTCAAAAATGGCGCATTTGAAAAAAAATCTTTTTTATATAATCTAACGCGATTTGGTGTTCGTTAGTCCACTGGATTATGTTAGCTGTCCCTTTTCTCAGTAAAGAAGAAAAAGGTGCAGTTAAAGTAGACAAATGAGGGATGAATTTAGAATAGAACTGTATTAGTCCTAAAAGAGACCTAACTTGTTTTTTTGTCTTAGGTGCTGAGATGTTTAAGATTTTCGAGACATTACTGTCTTCTGTATACATTAAACCCCGACCTATACGATGACCCAAAAAGGAGATGTCATGAAAACCGACAAATGCCTTAGAAGGTTTCGCTGTTAAGTTATAATCCCGTAGAGTAGAAAGTAAAGCTTTTAATCCCTGAATGTGTTCATCCCAAGAGTTACTGAAAAGACAGATGTCATCTATGTAAGTAATGACATCGGGACGATGAGACAGTACGCGGCGCATCATGCGTACAAAGGTAGCTGGCGCATTCATTAATCCGAATGGCATAAAATTCCATTGGAAAAGTCCCCGTGGCGTCGAGAAAGCGGTGAATGGCTTTGCTTTAGGTGTGAGTGGCACTTGCCAATAACCCTTTGAAAGGTCAAATTTCGAAAAAAAATGTAGCATGGGATAATTTCTCCAATAAGTCATCTAAGAGAGGTAAAGGTTCCGCATCAAACTTTGTAACTTTGTTTAATTTCCTGTAATCTACGCAAAGACGAATATTGTTGTCTTTCTTTCTAATAATCACCATAGAAGAAGAGTATGGTGATGAAGATGGTTCAATTATATTTAATTGAAGCATCTCATCCAATTCCTTATCAACCTTATCACGAAAGTGTAAAGGGATAGGATATGGGCGAACTCGAATAGGCGTATCGTCAGTCAGAATAATGTCATGTTGGATGACTGACGTATGACCTGGGATGTCAGTGAGAACATCCTCATACGAGTGTAGAATATTAGAGACTTGCTGACGTTGATCAGCCGAAAGAGTAGATGAAATAGTAACATCATTCCAATTCTCAGTGGAATGAAGTGGTACAACTGGTATTGGCAGTTGTACATCATTGAAAGAAGATTCTTCTTCTTGGATGACTGACAAACTAGAATAGTGTTGAATAGGAGGTGTAGGATCGTCAGTTGCTTGGAATACTGACTGTAGATAATCAGGACGTGAGTAATACTCCTTCAACATGTTAATGTGGAAGGTTTTATGTTTACCATTTACATCAACGATGTAGTCAACATCGGATATTCTTGAGATGATCCTGAAAGGACCTCTCCAAGTAATTAATAGACGATTGTTATGAGTGGGGAGTAAGACAAAAGCTTCGTCACCAGGAATAAGCTGGCGAAGACGTCTATACTTGTTTGCAAATAGACGAGCTTTTTTCTTTGGCTTGTTCGGATGATGCAGTAGCTAGTCTACAAGCATCTATGATTCTCTTTCTCAGAGAGATCACATACTCATAAGAGGATTGAGTTTCCTCTTCAATATTCTCTTCAACCAATAAGTCGTGGATTAACGACATCGGGCCACGTGGTTGCATGCCAAAAACAAGCTGGAACGGAGAAAACCCCGTGGCTTGATTTTGCACCTCGCGATACGCGAAGAGAGCGGCGGGTAGGACCCGATCCCAATCCTGAGGGTGATCTTGGGTCATCTTACCCAACAACTGCTTGAGTGTCCTATTTTGACGCTCAATTAACCCATTGGACATCGCATGGTAAATTGAACTAAGTGATCTGTCTATACCTAATGTCTTCATAACTTGAGACATGGATTCAGAAATGAACTGAACCCCATGATCCGATAAGATCTTCCGCGGAAAACCAATGCGTGAGAAGATCAACATTAACGCCTCTGCTACACTGGCAGATGAGGTGTTCTTCAGAGGGATGGCCTCAGGCCAACGAGTGCACATATCAATGCAAGTAAGAATATGCGTATGCCCTCTGGCAGATGGAAGCATCGGACCAATAATGTCGATAGCCATTTTATCAAATGGTCTAATCGGGATGTCCGCAGCTTGAATAGGAGCCGCATGAAATGGGCCCCGTACTTTAACTTCCTGACATATCAAACATGAACGACAATAGAGAGTAATATCTCTATGAACGCCCGGCCAGTAGAATGCAGAAAGCACTCTGGATTTGGTACGTGAAAAACCCATATGGCCCGCGCATTGCGAGTCATGAGCATGTCGCAATATTCGCGATCTCATAGAAGACGGGACTAGAATCTGAGAACATAAGGATGAATCCTTTTCCCGTATCAATCTAACTAAAATCCCATTTTTAAGAATAAAGTCATGTCTAGATTTTGCAAGTTTGTTGCTTGTATTCTTTTTGTTCACATACTGAAAAATTTTTTTTTAATGAATCATCATTCTTTTGTAAAGTTGCAAACGACTCCCGTGAAATAGGAGCATCGTCATCACAAGTGGTATGAACTGTAGGTTCATATGGTGTATCATGCGACATAATAGTAGCTTGAGCTCTAGTCACTACTGCATTTGCAGCCTGAAAATGTCGCTCTTCCCATGCAGCAATTTGCTGTGGTGTACACTCTGTTATACCATGTATACGACCCAATATGACATCACAAATTGGATTAGGAAGAAGACAGGCGTGGATCTTCCCTGAAAAAAATGGTGTATTTAAATTAATAATGGCTGTGGGAAACATTTCCACTGTGCCTCCAAAGGTAACGCATTTGACTGTGTGGCCCGTGGCACAACGAGGATCTATCAGCGAAGTCCGTACACCGACCGTGGTACAACCTGAATCAAATAAAAGAGAGCATGGAATATTATTGACAAGTCCTTTGTGAAACTTAAGAGATCCTTGTCCCTGATGTACAGAAGTTGCCGTGCAGACCGCAGGTAGGCTAGGCAAAATGTGTCCGCAGCGCAACGTCGTGATCGCCTTGGGCTGGAAAAGTGTTGAGCATTCTGCACAAGCTGTCACCTGATGACTATCAATAGAACAAGACATGGCATTATGAGCATCAGCACCTTTAACCTGTTCATTGTTAGCCTGAGTATCACTTAAAGCGACATTAGAATGTCTACGTGTCTGGCTCGAAGATCTATCTCTTCGTCGCGATCTGTTCTGATTATTTGCATTAAAATTGCCACCATTGTCATCCTGCTTGCGTTAAAATCTGTATGAGTTCGCCAATTATTATAATTAACGTTGTTATGTCGGTGAAATGAATTATTCCAAGAACTTTGTCTATTTTGTGGAACCTGAGATTTTGATCTCCAGTTTTGTTTATTATAATTTCCCTGATTATATTTAAAATTATTGTTACCAAAATCTCGCGATCTATGAGCTTGGTTCCAAGAAACATTGAATGGAGCAGATTGTTGGAATTGCTTCCCCTTATAAAAATTACCATTGTTGAAATTCTCATTATTTCCCTTATTAAAGTATCTGTCGTTACTCAATGAACGATTTCGTGGAAAATTATTTTGTTGTACGGCAAAAGCAACTGGCAATTCACTTTTAATCTGAGCATTACTTAGATCCATGGATGGGTGAGCAGTGCAGAAATTTTTAGAATGTTCTTCTAGATCTTTCATAGATAAAGGTTTCCGTTCGTGCAAAAATGCAAGAAATGCTGGATTTACTGACGATAGCACCTTATCGCGCAGTAGTAAATCGAAAAGACCTTCATACGACTTTTCTATCTTGGATAATTCGATCCATCTTTCTAGTGTTAGCCGTATTTGGGAAAGAAAATCACAAAAGTTCTTCCCTGATTGCGGTAGCAAAGTACGAAAACGTAATCGGTATTCATTTTCTGTCATTTGGAATTTTCGGAGAAGTGAAGCTCGAAGAGCGTCATAATCATTCTTATCATTAATACTGGTGGTATGATAAACCGCCAAAGCATCTCCCGTAAGCAATCTGGATAAATATGTAGAATATAGTGATTTATCCACATTGTAAGACCTACAGGTGGCCTCAAACCTATCAAAAAAAATATCACGTCGTCAGACGGGAGGTTAAATTTAGGTAATTTTAGGTGAATTTCCTTAAAATTATCATGCCTGGATGAAGCTTGGCCTTCGAAAGTTCTCTGCGAATTAGCTTCTTGAGTTAACCTAATTCTATCATATTCCAATTCGGCAAGTTTCAAATCATGCTGACGTTTCTTTTTTCCATTTCCTTTTGTTTAACTTCCATTTCAATCTTAAGTTTATCTGCAGCCTCCAATCTTTTCTGTTCTGCCTCATGCAGAAATCGTTTCTCTTCTAATTCAGCTGCTAATCTCATTTTTTTCTCATTCTCCTCAGACTCAATCCGTTTTTGATCTGCCTCAAATTTCATCTTCTTCTCATTTTCCTCAGCCTCAATCCGTTTTTGATCTGCCTCATATTTCATCTTCTTCTCATTTTCCTCAGCCTCAATCCGTTTTTGATCTGCCTCAAATTGAAGTTTTTCTAGTCTTAACGTTTCTAACTTTCTCTGTTCAGCTTCTATTTCTTGAGCTTTCCTATATTCTGAAAGTGCGAATGTTTTTGCCTCATCAGGAGCCATCTGAAGGGCTTTTGCTTGCTTAATGAAATAATCTAGTGAATACATTATGCTTTATAAGTAGTCACTATACACTTAATTTCTAAATATGATAATTAATTAATGTAAATTAATTAACCTTGTTAATGCACCGAATGGTCTTCGTTCCTGTCCTAGAACGGTATATCATACTCATATAATTGTCAAATATATTAATAATCAATAAATTAATTTATGTAATGACATGTTATGAACAGACAAAAGCCATAGACAATAGCAACAACAATTACAAGACGAGATACTCAAAGACAATAGAAAACAGTCGCAGAAATCCAATAAAAATAAAAATGTGAAACTAAAAATAGAATGTCGTAAAGAGTTACGATGATAACTGCGATCAAATACTAAACAATACAATTGACAAGACAGTGTAAAAACATATGTTTTGTAAAGAACTGAACGATAGTCAGGTGAGGATGACGTAATATACAAACAAAATATATTATAAAACTAAGGTACGAGTAAAAATAACTGTGAAAACAACAATTAAAACTTGACTGAACAGCTAAACAAATACTATCATAAGAAGCAAGTAGCGATCGGAACTACAGCAAGGTTTCTAGCCTTGAACCGGAATTATCGCTCAATTAAAACTTATAAATCAAACCCTATAGAACATCTGACAAAGAGCCCGAATCGGCTTCGAGATGAACCTCGTTTGTCAGATCGACTTCCTCACCACCCACGACGGATATACAACATAGAACATGCAACATGAAAAGTATATTGGTGGACATAGAAGAGAATAGGCACAGCCAAACACAATACAGTAATAAACGAGACTCCGTTTATACTTATCTCGGCTGATCAAACAAAAAAATGTGCCTCGTCTCCGTAAATGTACGTTTGAGAATCGAAATACTTCGGCCTGAGTATTTAAGTATAGCTCGCACGTAAATAAGGACCAAAAGGATGATGTCCAACGTAGGTAGTCACTGGAGAACTTGGTGTTGAGGTTCATTGCTGACCTTGACCTTCTGATAACCGTCGTGTAGATTCTATGATGAAGACACGGGTCTTTCTGTCTAACGATTTTTGGAAAGATATTGAGTAAGTTCCCTTCTTTGAAACTTGTCCAAAACACACTGTGCCGCCATTTAATGTTGGGTTCTTTTGTGATGGTAGTTGATAGAAACGGTATGCTAGTGGTAGATGTATCAATGACTAGCTTAGACACGCGAATGGTTTCAATGAAAAGTTGTCAAAAGGTTATTCAATCAAATTCCAACGAGTGGTAGGCAATTGGCCAATGCATGACTATAATCAACTCGTTGGTAAAAGTTATTCAGGTTTATTGACGAATGACAAACGGCAATCAACGACACGATCAAGACAAACGATGAGAGCATCATAATTATAGTTACTGTTGATAATAATACATTCCTGTAGATTTCTTTATCAATCAAGACCTTTTCTATCCAAGTGACTAGGATTCCCTAACAGTTGTCATTTGAGATACATTAAGGTAATGTCAGTTAACCTTGTTCCAAGGACGTCTGTAACAGTAAACGGATTCATGCTCATGGATGACGCTTCCATATAATACTTGTTTAAATCCCAGACTTTCTCCTTACAATAATCTATACAGTTTGATATAATCCATAAAAGTCCTACACGAAAATACAATCAGGTTAGCGACTTCAGTTGACTAACCTCTCCTACAAAAATATGCCACGACCTTGGCATAGGCATTACAAAATATCCAATATTCAAGATATGATCAAATAGTTATCCTTTACTCGTAGGACTTCCCACTACGAAATATTACAGTGAAGTAAAGATCTCAACTGTTCCATTCTAGGAATCCAGTAACATATGGATTCCCGCTAGAATCCAGTGATGATCATCTGTTCCACTTTATTCATAGACGTATTAATATACATGAAGGTTCAAACGAAACTTACGTATTGAACTGCATGTTGGCTTCACCCTGAAGACCCAACAAAATCCTTCATAACAATTCTTCCATCGAATTGTTCAGAATCAAAATAATAACATACGGGCAGAGAGAGAGTCCATCTTGCCCTTACAACAGCTGACGTCATAATCCTCAACTAGGTTACCCGTGCGCAAAGAGCAACTCATACTCTGCATTGTGCACGTCGGTGCGTGACTAAAACGTACGCACAAATAATATAACTATATCAAGACTGGTGCGTACATTGGCAGGACCGAAGACTACCCCCTTAGGTAAAACGTACGCAACAGCTCCCTAACACATAAATTCAATAAAAGGAAAGAGAAATGGTAAAAGTACAGTGCTGTCACAATGGCGTACAAAAATCCCCCTTGTTTTCTACTTCGTCTGCAAATTGTAACGTTTCACGTTGATAGTAAAGCCTACTGCATCACTACACGCTTTCTACAATAAAACGTGTACTGCATTTCTAAGAAAACCTTGAGATACGCAAGCTGATTAATGACCTAAATTAATACTAGCATTAATTACACTACGTTAACATAAACGGAAGGACAGATGGAATTAGGATAGAGAGAGGGAGGGCTGAAAGCAGGAACGCATGCAACCCTTACACGCGTCTCGCGATATACAATTAATGCCACCCTCCCCAAGCGAAAGAACAGAAGCAATACTTTTTTCAAATGGACAGTGATAAAAACACTACCCATACGAGAGTTAGGTTTAAAAACCTGAAAAACGCTTATTAGGAAACATGACATTATACTGGTTTACGTTTGAAAGCCTGACAGTACCCAGACACCACATCGTATCGAAGTGAACAGGAGGTAGAAGAAAATGCACATTTTGAACGCAGCCACCTAGCTCCCTTAAATTTATATAATTGGGTTCCTTAGGACTTGCTGACAAAGAATATGTTAAACGTTACGCAAATAGTCTAGGAATTAACAAATTATAGCCAAAATAAAATGGTGGTGCTGTCAGACAACACCAAAATCAGAATTGCGCAGTGGCAGGTTTTGAAACCACCATTGTACGGGAAATAGGCCAACATGTTACCTCCTATTTGATTGGCGGAAAGTAAATGTAAGGCTAAACACGATTAGTCGGGCTACAAATACTAATTCTTTCTTGTTAGGGAAACGTGAGCAGGAGTACATTTTTTGAAAAGCTGTGTAAACATGGCCCGATTGGTTAAACCCGCCAATATAGGCAATTAGGAGCGTCAGTTCAGTGCCACATGTTAAAATAAACTTACTAAGAAACAGTGCGTTGAGAGCCAGATCATATTTTTCGAAATAAAAGTCTGGGACAGAGGCAGATCGGAATTTGTGCCATTATTCATCGCCAGTCAACGTATCTGTGTATTATTTCCATGAATTGTGGTAAGCTTGATATATTCAATATCTTTTTAATGAAAATTGAATGTAAATTGATAATTTATGTCTGTATATGTGTGTGGTTCAGTAGCGAACATGAGGCAAGGCCTATATAGTGCTCCAACCTGAACAGAAGGTGTCGGAGAAAAGTAAAACTGCATGGAATTGCCAAACAGTACACTGACACCTATCTTATTGACTAGAAAGAACTAATGCTGGAATTGCAGAGGCGTAGTAACCATTAGGGAGGAGTATACTGGTGTAAATTGTTTCAGATGAAGCTGGCAGTTGGCCTACCGCTCTGAACTCAGTGTTTGTCATGTATTGTGTTCAGTCTGGAAATAGATTATAAATTAGTTCTGAAATAGGAGGTACAACCTTCTTGTTTCAGGGACTGTGGTCCTAGTTATTGAAGCAGCGCCTGGTCTGAGTTTTGCTGAATCCGGAGGCTGACAGCATACTCCTTGGTCCAGATAGCGACCAGTGAGGTGTCTCCAGAACACAGGAAGCAATCGAGCAGAGGAGTCTTTTCCTGCCGCCATCACGAAAGATAAGCTTCTGTGGCCAGAGTAGCTCAACATTATGTGCCCCCTCAAAAATTGACATTTTGTTAACCACAGAGGGACAATTAATTGGTTCAAATGACAGGAACTGTGAAAGTTTCCCAATACTATTTCCCCGATAATCAAACACTTGAAGTCATGATGAAAAACAACAACCAAGCTTGAACAAAACCAGTATTACCTCATATTACTACTGCACAAATTACACACATAGAATAATAATAATAAACTCTGTCAATACAAAGTTCATATATATAAACTGTGTAAATAATACTTGTAATTACATTTGATTGTGATTCCTGGTTCACTGTGTAGTTGAATCAGGATATCCATTATTGACAAGAATTAATACATATATTTTTAAACTTAAACACTTGACTCATTTAAGATAGTCTTATAGAGTGTTATATGTGTGTGAGTGTCACAGTGTTGTAAAGTGTTGTGGAATAAATTAAATTGTTTATCTGTCTGTTGTTGTTGTGACTTACACTTCATCATTTTCAATACCGTAGACATTCAACGTAGTCATCACAATATTCCAGAATAATTCTGACTGAGGTATAAATGTGGTAGCAAGTAAGGTTATCTGTAATACACTACACTTATTAGATACAGATACCTTCACAGCTGATCTCAGTCAGTACACTAAGTCCCCTATAAATATTTATAACATCCCACTTTACCACATATATTGGGGTCCTGTCCGGGATTTTGAATCTTTCCCTATTATAAATATTGGGGGTAATTCACTTCAGGGAATAATAAAAATTAAAAAGGTATCCTTGGGTGAAAATAAATAACGTTGAGCTCTCAGTGCCTGTGGTTGTCATTGGATATTTAGTTAGAAATTGTATTGTTTAGTTAGACATTGTTTACATTTACCTGTTAGAAAATGGCGGACCTGGCAAAATTTCGATCTGCTGCTGTGCAGACTGCGAAAGAGTTAGGAATGGACGGGCAAATTATGATTGCTTATGTCACTGCTGAATGTGACAAATATATTGAACGCGAGGAAAGAAGATTTGAGGCTGAAAGAAAGTTAGAGGCTGAAAAAGAAATTAAGAGGTTGCAGATTGAGGCTGAGGCTAAGAAATTGGAAGCCGAAGAAAAAAGATTAGCTGCAGAAAGGGAAGACTAGAGATTAGCTGCAGAAAGGGAAGCCGAGGAAAGAAGACAGGCTGCAGAGAGGGAAGCAGAAAAGGAGGAGAAGAGATTACAAAGGGAACATGAGTTACGACTAAGGGAGTTTGAGTTTCAAGGCCATGCTCCTGAAAATGGTGCCAGTCCCTTTACCTCCGATGCTAATGCTAGTCAGGGAGCCTCAACCTCAGCTATGAATTTTCATTTAGATCATTTTGTTGAGAAAGAAGATGATATTGAGAGCTATCTAAATAGATATGAACTATTAGCTACCACGTATGGGTTAGAGAGAGAAAGGTGCAGCTTAAAGTTATCTCAAGGGCTTCGTGGGGCAGCTTATGAAGTTTTTGCCAAAATGAGCAGAGGTGATCAAGAAAATTATGACATGCTAAAGCAGGCTCTTTTGTTAAGATATGAAAAGAACGCAGAATTTTATAGAAAAAAATTTAGGAATGCTAAACTACTGTCAGGTGAAACCTATCACCAGTTCTCTGCACGGATAGAGACATACTTGGAGAAATGGACTTCTCTGGGGAAAACCCAAGATCTTAAGGAAATGATTCTTATAGAACAATTAAGAGAGTCCATGGCTCCAGACCTGAGAAAGTTTCTCATGGAACAAGGTGCAGAGAGGCTGGGTGAGTTGCTAAATGTTGCTGAAAGGTATCAAGCAGCTCAAGCAGAGGTATCAAGTAATAAAAAGAAACAGGTAGATAATTTTAAGGCACCACAGAACTTTAATAAATTTGATCCTAGAGATCAAAACAAAAGTAAGCAACAGTTTGATAGGCCACGGTATGACAATAAAAATAAAACCCCACAATTCGATGAAAGGAAATATGATGAAAGAAAATCTTTCAACCAAGGAAAGAGATGGTGTAAAAATTGTAAGATGAACAATCATGACACTGACCATTGTAGAAGGAAACCTGTGTATATGGCCACCCTTCAGGTCAGGTCGACCTCAAGACAGGAGGAGGATATTATGTTAAATACCACTCCAGATGAGATGAGGAAGGCACAGGCTGGGGATAAGACCCTCAAGCCTTGTTTCAGGAAATTGTCAACCTGTCATACAACTCCAGGAAAGGGAGATTTTTACATGAAAAACAAGTTGATTTACAGGAAGGCCGGAACTAGATCCAATGGTCACGGACAGTTGGTTCTTCCAAAGAGATACAGGGCAGACTTAATAAGGAGCCTACATGTGAAACAAGATGGGGACCATGAGAAAATTGGTACCATCATCCAAAAGGTGGCTCACAATTATTATTGGCCCAAGGCAAGGTGGGACATTAAGAATTTTGTAGAAAGGTGTAGCATAGCACATGAGGGAACACCCACAAGTGGGAACATTGATCAGGACCTGGACACGCCACGGGGCAAACTTAGGCCTGACAATATAAAGAAAAATAAATTTAATAAAGTGGACCAAATGGAATGGGAAGCCCCTTTTCACGGACAAGCTTCAATTAACTGTTTTACAATGGCCACTATGCAGAGAGTGCAAAAAGATGTCTTACCCCAGGATAAGCCGAAAATCCCTTAATCGGACTTAAACAAACTGGAGGAAGAGGATGTAGAGAGGAAATCTCTCATCAAGAATTTTAAGTGGGGAGAAAGCCCCAAGAAAAGAATTGGTAGCGGTCGTTTTGTGCATGATAATTCTGGTAAGAAAAATCATCACTATAGCGCTTCGAGTGGAAGAGACCATACCGGTGCATGGACAAATAGGTCCACAAAATTAAAGGTCCATATGTAGCGCTGTTAAGAACGTGGACTGATGAAAAGGCAGAGGAAAATATTACATCCTCATACCAATATGTGAATGAGCTGACCACTCGTTTAAAAACTGGCTGGAAACTTGCCAATGAAAATTTGAGACAAGCCAGGAAGAAACATGCTGCCTATTTCAACAGGAAGGCTAAAGACAGAGATTTGGCTGTGGGAGAGAAGGTACTGCTTCTTCTCCCCGGTAGTCAGAATAAGTTACAAATTGGATGGCAAGGTCCATATACAGTTCTAGAGAAGGTGTCTAGAACAAATTATAAGATAGATAAGAAGGGGAAAGAAAAAATCTATCATGTGAATCTCCTGAAGAAATATTTTGAAAGAGAAAATCAGGAAGAGACACACTTGTTGACCTTGTCCATTGCAATGGAGATGAAAAAGGAACCACTTTCATCATTTGAATATCCATTACACCCCTGTGAGACAGCGGCACAGGTGAAACTCAGTACACATTTAACGAAAAATCAGAAAGAGAGAGTGCAACAGGTTCTAGATAATCATACAGAGGTGTTAACGGACCGACCGGGGCATACAAACTTATTGGAATATGATATGAAACTGATAGACCCCACACCTGTCTGTATGAAACCCTATTCGATTCCTTTTGCTAAGGAGAAAGCTTTGAAGGAAGAGGTAGACTATTTGTTGAAGGAAGGAATTATTTCACACAGTGAATCTTCGTATAGTTCCAGTGTTGTACTCTTAAGGAAACCCTCTGGAGAACATAGACTCTGTATAGATTACAGAAGACTGAATGCTATTACAGAAGGACAGGTGGATCCATTGCCGGATACAAATCAGTTGTTTGCCAGGCTAAATAAAGCTAAATATTTCTCAAAAGTGGATCTGAGTAAAGGATACTATCAGATTCCAGTAAAGCCTGAGGTTAGACCATACCTAGCTTTTAGTACCTCAGAGGGACACTATGAGTTTAACAGATTGCCATTTGGATTGAAGAATGCGCCTAGTGTCTTTTCTAGAATGATGAGAAAATTATTGAACCCTCTGACTAACCCATGCATCACAAATTTCATGGATGATATCCTTATAGCAACAGAAACATTTGAGGAACACATTGACTCTCTGAACATGCTGTTTAATCGACTTAGAGAAGCGAATTTAACAGCCCGACCAACCAAATGTTGCGTTGGATGTAAAGAATTAGAATTCTTGGGACACACAGTCTATCAGGGAAACATGACCCCTGACCCCAAGAATTTAGAGAAAGTAAAGAAAGCCCCGAGACCACAAACCAAGAAAGACGTGAGATCCTTTGTCTCATTATGTGGTTTCTACCAAAAGTATATCAAAAACTTTAATTCCATATGTGCACCGTTAACTGATTTGACCCGTAAAGGAAATCCAGATCGAATTACATGGACACCGCAATGTGAGTTAGCTTACCAGGAATTGAAGGAAAAGCTCACAAGCAAACCTATTTTGAAATTACCTGACTTAAGTCAAGAATTCATTGTAAGGACGGATGCCAGTAATATTGGGTTAGGTGCAACACTGCTACAGAAATCAGATGCATTGGATGGAGAATTAAGCCCAGTGGCATATGCTAGCAGAAAGTTGAATAAAGCTGAAACCAATTACTCAACTAGCGAAAAAGAATGTCTTGCAGTAACATGGGCGATAAAGAAATTCAATATTTATCTGTATGGGAAGGCCTTTAAGTTGCAAACGGATCACAAACCCTTGTCGTTTCTAGCGCAGGCTAGACATGAAAATTCTAGATTACTCCGTTGGTCATTACTGATGCAGCCATTTGAGTTTAGCATAGAGTATATATCTTAAAAGACAAATCTGGGAGCGGATTTTTTAAGCCGCCATCCGTGTGATGAGAATCACCGTAAGCCCCAGAAATAATAATAAATTTCTCTATGTGTATATAGAATTATAGACTGACATATAACGTCTGTTTTAAGAGGGGAGAATTTGTCGTGAAACATTCTAAATCCACATATATAAATTAAAAGGTAAATGTAAAGCCTAACACATAAATTCAATAAAAGGAAAGAGAAATGGTAAAAGTACAGTGCTGTCACAATGGCGTACAAAAATCCCCCTTGTTTTCTACTTCGTCTGCAAATTGTAACGTTTCACGTTGATAGTAAAGCCTACTGCATCACTACACGCTTTCTACAATAAAACGTGTACTGCATTTCTAAGAAAACCTTGAGATACGCAAGCTGATTAATGACCTAAATTAATACTAGCATTAATTACACTACGTTAACATAAACGGAAGGACAGATGGAATTAGGATAGAGAGAGGGAGGGCTGAAAGCAGGAGGTAGAAGAAAATGCACATTTTGAACGCAGCCACCTAGCTCCCTTAAATTTATATAATTGGGTTCCTTAGGACTTGCTGACAAAGAATATGTTAAACGTTAAGCAAATAGTCTAGGAATTAACAAATTATAGCCAAAATAAAATGGTGGTGCTGTCAGACAACACCAAAATCAGAATTGCGCAGTGGCAGGTTTTGAAACCACCATTTTACGGGAAATGGGCCACCATGTAAAATCCTATTTGATTGGATAGAAGTAAATGTAAGGCTAAACACGATTAGTCGGGCTACAAATACTAATTCTTTGTTGTTAGGGAAACGTGAGTAGGAGTACTTTTTTTGAAAAGCTGTGTAAACATGGCCCGATTGGTTAAACCCGCCAATATAGGCAATTAGGAGCGTCAGTTCAGTGCCACATGTTAAAATAAACTTACTAAGAAACAGTGCGTTGAGAGCCAGATCATATTTTTCGAAATAAAAGTCTGGGACAGAGGCAGATCGGAATTTGTGCCATTATTCATCGCCAGTCAACGTATCTGTGTATTATTTCCATGAATTGTGGTAAGCTTGATATATTCAATATCTTTTTAATGAAAATTGAATGTAAATTGATAATTTATGTCTGTATATGTGTGTGGTTCAGCAGCGAACATGAGGCAAGGCCTATATAGTGCTCCAACCTGAACAGAAGGTGTCGGAGAAAAGTAAAACTGCATGGAATTGCCAAACAGTACACTGACACCTATCTTATTGACTAGAAAGAACTAATGCTGGAATTGCAGAGGCGTAGTAACCATTAGGGAGGACTATACTGGTGTAAATTGTTTCAGATGAAGCTGGCAGTTGGCCTACCGCTCTGAACTCAGTGTTTGTCATGTATTGTGTTCAGTCTGGAAATAGATTATAAATTAGTTCTGAAATAGGAGGTACAACCTTCTTGTTTCAGGGACTGTGGTCCTAGTTATTGAAGCAGCACCTGGTCTGAGTTTTGCTGAATCCAGAGGCTGGCAGCATACTCCTTGGTCCAGATAGCGACCAGTGAGGTGTCTCCAGAACACAGGAAGCAATCGAGCAGAGGAGTCTTTTCCTGCCACCATCACGAAAGATAAGCTTCTGTGGCCAGAGTAGCTCAACATTATGTGCCCCCTCAAAAATTGACATTTTGTTAACCACAGAGGGACAATTAATTGGTTCAAATGACAGGAACTGTGAAAGTTTCCCAATACTATTTCCCCGATAATCAAACACTTGAAGTCATGATGAAAAACAACAACCAAGCTTGAACAAAACCAGTATTACCTCATATTACTACTGCACAAATTACACACATAGAATAATAATAATAAACTCTGTCAATACAAAGTTCATATATATAAACTGTGTAAATAATACTTGTAATTACATTTGATTGTGATTCCTGGTTCACTGTGTAGTTGAATCAGGATATCCATTATTGACAAGAATTAATACATATATTTTTAAACTTAAACACTTGACTCATTTAAGATAGTCTTATAGAGTGTTATATGTGTGTGAGTGTCACAGTGTTGTAAAGTGTTGTGGAATAAATTAAATTGTTTATCTGTCTGTTGTTGTTGTGACTTACACTTCATCATTTTCAATACCCTAGACATTCAACGTAGTCATCACAATATTCCAGAATAATTCTGACTGAGGTATAAATGTGGTAGCAAGTAAGGTTATCTGTAATACACCACACTTATTAGATACAGATACCTTCACAGCTGATCTCAGTCAGTACACTAAGTCCCTATAAATATTTATAACATCCCACTTTACCACACCGTCTCATACATGTGGTGTCCACAGCTGTGTACTAGTAACTAGTACCAGTAACTGAGACAAATATAAAATCGAATCTCCCGTAAATCTTTCGTCTACTGATGTAAGCATCAGGCGAACTCCGCTTTCCGCCACCATTTTATCTTCCTCTGAATTCTAGCCGATGGCCATGAGCATGAAATCTCAGACCCTCAAGCCAGATGGAAGTGTTTATGAGAGCAGAAGAGTGCAAATGGATCATAGTTATATATACAATGTGAAATAAGAGTGTTGACATAAATATATATGTACCCTGATGTCGTCACCATCCTCTTTCTGTTCCCCTATAGAGCCTGGGACTACCTCTGCTACTGGGTCCTTGCGAGCAAGCCCGAACAAAGAAGTCTTCAGCTCTTGCAGTGGTGCTTTATATGACAATTTTTTTACATGATGAGACTACCATCCCAATAACAACTTTACATAAATACACAATTTATTCACGTAAATACACATATATGAATAACAAATATGCATTTTTCAGACTTACCCCTTCGTTATGAATGGGTATGCAGACGTTTTGTACAGAATGGCCGATAATGCGTCTCTGCAGCCGTATAGGCACAGTCCTCCAGGGTGAGCTAATGATAACTGCTATTCTACAATTCCTAGCTTTATCACTTGGGACGATTTCTAAGGGTCGGGATTATAAAGGCTATTCTAGAATCGTTTTACACATTTCAATCATTTCATACCTGTCACTGACTGCCTCGCCTTAGCTCTGCAGTAGTGGTCCACCCGTGGCCAACACTCAATAGTATCTAATATGTGTCTTCAAAGGTGTCTGCCTTCACACAAGATAACTCTTAACTTATTAACTTATATCTGATCCGTCGCCTTTTGTGAAGAATTAAGCAATGTTTTTAGCCCGTTCAAGCGCCAGCTGGTGTAAATCCAGCGAAATTATTGTATAAGTATTTGCTCTATAGATGTTAATATATATATATATATATATATATATATATATATATATATATATATATATATATATATATATATATATATATATATATATATATATATATATATATATGTGACAGGGGCGCTAGGGGTACCTCACACCCAAGACCCGTGCACTAAGAAAATTTATAAAGGATCGTTTGACAGGGGTTGCAATTATTGGTTGCTTGCAACCCTCTCAGCAGCAGACTTAACAATTCAAGCAACCCAAAGCCTTAAGCAGATCAACATTTAATTCTACCGAACACCAAACAAACAATCCAACAAACACCCAGTCAGTGTTCATAGACTGTCTGAAAAATAATAAATAAAACAACGTCTAAGTGAACATCAATAGCATGGATAATAACACTTACCATACAGAAAACATGCGCCCACCTGATATCATCAACTATCTCACACACTCATGCGTGTCGCCCAATGCGACTAGTATGGTGTTGTGCATGAGGCTGGCAATCGCACCGGGTAACATAGGTTGCTACCGAAACCACTACTGCAAGAGCATCTGAATGCTTCATGCTGAGGCAAACCACACCGGTGGCCCCATGCTCCCTCAGGAGCGGAGAAGAGAAATATATATCTGGTACGCCCACGTGCTCTCACAAACCATTGTTCACACAACAATAATAATCAACTGGACATAAAATAATATTCTTCCTTCTAAGTAACCACTAAAGATAAAACAGTAGAATAATCAATAATCGTGAAATACACTTAATTACTTTTACATTAAAGAATAATATTCTTGGCTTTAACCAAAAACTGGAACTAAATACACCGCGTGTCGCTCGGCATAACATATTATAGGTTTACCACGCGGAGCGTGTTTAATCAGACTCGCTATCGCCGCCTTTTATCACCACGAGGCTACTATCTTGCGATCGTTAATCTTATCTAAATTCAAGTAATAGATGCTTCTCTGTCCAGTTTCATGTATAAAACACTCTTACTAAATTTGCCCGGTCTGATGGATGAAATACTTGATACTAAATTCTCACATCTGGATTTAGGCTTTGCGTGCCTAATAAAACCTATCAAACATTATTTTCACTCATCTATCATTTCTTCAAGACTAAATCATAATGTCCTAAAAAAAGACATTTCCTTTGGAAACACATCTATCTATTTCACTAAACATTAAAACAGACTCGTGCTGAATATAATTCTAGAATTATATAAAATTAATTCTAATTTAAATTAACTCACGTGCTCAAGGCATTTACAGCTTGGCTCTGTCGTCTGTTCTCTCTGGCGGCTGATACTAGGAAAGGTCCGCTGGTAGCTCGCTATCTCTTTTTATAGGCACTAGGCTAATCACTCACTTTACTGCGCTAGGCGTATTAATCTTGGCTACTTAAACAACACTCGCGATATTTTGCTCTAGAATGCATGAAAACACAGATTTACACAACTAGAGCAAAAACACAACTAATTCGTAGGCTTATTATGGCCTTGTAATAAATCTGCTTGAAGATAACGTGATCAAAAGGCACTAAACCACAGAGACAATATGACTGACCAGATGGGGCCAGCGCCTAGAACGACAGACCTCAAAATGGCGCTGTCACATATTCCCCGCCTGATTTTGTTTTCGTCCCGACAACTGCACTAAGCTATGCGCTTCAGTCGTATTCTCTCAGAACGTCTCGGGGCAGGACCTTCTATCGGCTGCAGGGCATACCAGCCTGGTTCGGGCGTTAAATCATTTTCGTCCTCCCTAGGGTCTGTCTCCTCTGGCAAAGCTGGTGCTTCAGGTAGGCCTAGTGTCGTATCTATCAAGTCTGGTGAATCATCTTTGTCTTCACTACGTCTGAGTTCGTTGCCAGTGACTCTAATGCCCGGACTCGCTCTGTCTGTTCGCTGGATGACATACGGACCTCCTGTCATTGTGGGAGCCCGAATAACAATGTACTCCTCTTCTGACCACATGTCACGAATTTTGGATCTCTCAGCGTAGTGCATTCTTTTCCTCACCAATTCTCCCACCTGTAGTGGAGTAGAACACGGCAGCTTGTCACATCTCTCTTTCCGTACTGCTGCCAACTTCTGCAACCGTGCCTCTGCTCTTACGTGCGCCTCCCGTAACCTGGAAAGGTGCCCTTCAAGCCACTGGTCAACTGTAGCTGGTTCTTCGTCCTCTGTTGAATGGCCCAATATGAAATCGACGGGCATTTTCGGCTCCCTCCCAAACAAAAGATAGTAAGGGGAGTAACCCGTAGACGCATGGGGAGTAGCGTTGTAGACTGCAAGGACCTCTGCCAGGTGGTCAGACTATCTCCGTTTCTCAGTGGTGGACAATGGCCTTAAGAGATCATGCAACGTCCTGTTAAACCGCTCACACTGGCCATTTCCACGAGGGTTGTATGCCGTCGTTCGACTTTTCTCGACGCCATATACTCTGCACAGTTCGGATATGACAGCCGATTCGAAATTTCTACCCTGGTCGGAATGAAGCCTCTGCGGCACCCCTAGGTACAAAAACCACTTTTCTACCAACGCTCGGGCCACGGTGGTTGCTTTTTGGTCTCTGGTTGGGACGGCAACTGCAAACTTGCTAAATACATCAGTCATAATGAGTACATTCTCGTAGCCTCGTGCGTCTTTTTCCAGCAGCGTAAAGTCCATGGCGACTACCTCAAAAGGCTTGGATGCCAGCAGATTTCCCGATGGACCTTGGATCTTGAGATGCGGGGCTTTTGCTATATTGCATCTACTGCACCTTCTGCAGAATGTCTCTACATCACACGTTATGCCATCCCAGAAACATCTGTTCCTCAGTATCTGCAACATGCGATCACGACCCTGATGGCCAGTTTTGTGCACTGCCTCCAGAACTCGCGTTTTTAAAGATTCTGGAACCACAAGTTGCGTGATCTTAGTCCCATTTGGTCCGCTTACTGTCCGATACAGCAAGCCTCCAATTAGTGTTAAGCGCCTACGCTGCCTTAGTAGCTTCTTTGCTGGCTTCGATAATCTCCTCGTCCCCTCCTTGGGCAATCTAGTACCATCTCTCATAATTCTGGAGACTGTCATAATATCAGTATCAGCCTCCTGCAATGCTAACAGTTCTTCAAGAGAATAGGATGGAAACGTTTGTGACGCACCTGTGCCTGGATCCGGGCCCGGTGCATCTCCCATTTCCACTGCTCCACACATGGCTCTTAACTCCACATTCTGCAGCAAACCTAACCTTGGGGGTATAGTTGTTGAGCGAGCTGGCACTAATGCTATGTGACTGATGGCAACATCATCATCTTCATCGGTGTGTTCTGGATTCTCTATAGGATACCGAGAGAGGTAGTCAGCATTTCCGTTCGCTCTACCTGCCTTGTGTTTGATAGAGTAATTAAACATCGACATCTGTGCTATCCACCTCTGTTCGATTGCGCCAAGCTTAGACTTTTGCCACAGAGCCAAACTCCTGTTGTCAGTAAACACCTCAACTTGAGCACCGAGCAGATAACTCCTGAACTTTTCCGTCATAGCCCATTTCATACTTAGCAGTTCAAGTTTCATGCTACTTTTGGCATTTTTCTCTGATGGTCGCAGAGTGCGACTGGCATATGCTAACACCCTTTTCTTGCCATCTTGCACTTGTGACAGCACGGCTCCCAATCCCTGGTATGAGGCATCCACTTCCAGTATAAAGGGCACAGAAAAATCTGGGAAACCAAGAAGAGGGGTAGACGTAAGCATAGCTTTCAACTGCTTAAAAGCAACATCACACTCTTGGGTCCACAGTTCTCCTATGGCAGTTTTCCTGGACCTTCGTTTACCCTGTGGATCTTGGTCTTCATTTAACTGAGCAACCAGTTCATGCAGTGGGCGTGCTATAGTGGCAAACCCGGGCACAAACCTCCGATAATAACTGGCAAGACCGAGGTGTCGTGGAATATTCTAATCCACATATATAAATTATTAGGTAAATATGAAGCCTAACAAATAAAATTAATAAAGAAAAGAGCAATGGTAAAATAACAGTGCTGTCACAAAGAAGGTACTCGAAATCCCCCTTGTTTTCTGCTTCGTCTGCAAATTGTAACGCTTTCACGTTGATATTAAAGGCCTTCTGCAACATACACGCGTTTCCCAAACACACAATAAAATGTGCTGCCTTTCTAAGAAAAACCTTGAAATATGCAAGTTGACCTAAATTTTAAATTCCATTCATGTCTTTTTCTACCCTATGTTACCAAAAACAAAAGACAGATGGACTAAAGGATAGCGAGAAGGGAGAGGCAGAAAGCCGAACACTAAACACGCGTCGCGCGATACACAAATGCTGCCATCACGCGTGTAAGACTACATGCACTAACTTTTTTGGACGAACAGTGATAAAATACACTACCCTTCCCAGAGTTAGGTTTTAAAATCATAAAAAAACGCTTATTAGGAAAGATAACAATAGATGGGTTTACGTTTGAAAACATTACAGTACCCAGACAGCACATCTTCGAAACAGGAGGTAGAAGGAATTGCATATTTTGAACGCAGCCACGTAGCTCTTTTAAATTTGGATATTTGGGTTCCTTAGGGCTTGCTGACAAAGAATATGTAAAACGTTACGCAAATAGTCCAGGAATTAATAAATTATAACCAAAATAAAATAGTGGGGATGCCTGACAACATAAAATCATTTCTGCTCATAAAATTTTTTTATAACGTGTTTGAACAAAACCTTACGTTACAGAAATAGCCTACCATGTAAACTCCAAATTGATTGGAGCGCAACAAATGAAAGACTAACCACGATTGGTCGGGCTATAAATACTATCTTTCGTTGTTAGGGGAGACGTGAAAAGGTAACATTTTTTCAAACACTTGTCGAAACGTGGCTCCATTGGCTAGACTCGCTGATATACTCACTTAGGAGCGTTAGTTCGAGACCACTAGTGCAAATAAGCTTGATAAAGCCACAGTGCGTTGAAGCCAGCTCATATTTTGCTAAATAAAAGCCTGGAACATAAGCAGATGGGAATTTGTGCCAGAATTCATTGCTAATCAACGTATCTGTGTTTATTCTATGAATTGTGGGACCGTGGTCTTGATGGTATTGAGCAGCACCTGGTTAGAGCTGTGCTGAATCCAGAGTCGGACAGCATACTCCTTGGTCCATCTAGCTATCAGTGAGGTGTCTCCAGAGCCCAGGGGAGAATTCGAGCAGAAGAGTCTTTTCCTGCCGCCATCACGCAAGATAAGCTGATTTGGCCAGCTGAGCTCAACATTATGTCCCCTCATCTTGAAATGACTTTGTAAAAATAACATTCAGAGGGGAATTTAATTGTCTTAATATCAGGAACTGAGAACATCTCCAATAATAGTTCCCATAAAGACAAACTATTGAAGTCATGATGACAAATACCAACAGAGCTTGAACAAAACAAAATCAGTATTACCTCATATTACTACTACACAACTGACACACATAGGATACTTTTAATAATATATGTCATTACAATATTCATATTGATAAATTCTGTACATATAACTTGTAAGTAAAATTGATTGTGATTCCTGGTTCCCTTTGTAATTGAATCAGGACACATATTCATTCATAACAGCAATGAATACATATTGTTATTTGAAAAGTTATCAGTGACTTCTTTAAGTTATCCTTTAGAGTGTTATATGTATGTGAGTGTCACAGTGTTGTCAAGTGTGGTGGAATAAATTAAATTGTTTATCTGTCTGTTGTTGTTATGACTTACACTTCATCATACACATACCCTAGACATACAACGTAGTCATCACACTATTCCAGAATAATTCTGACTGAGATATATATATATGTGGCAGCAAGTAAGGTTATCTATAATACACTACTCTTATTAGATATAGATACCTTCACAGCTGATCTCAGTCAGTACACTAAGTCCCCTATAAATATTTATAACATCCCACTTCACCACATATATTGGGGTCTCGCTCTTGGGATGTTGAATCTTTCCCTATTAAAAATATTGGGGGTAATTCACTTCAGGGAATATAAGAATTAAAAGGTATCCTTGGGTGGAATTAAATAAGGTTGAGCTCACGGTGCCTGTGTTGTCCATTAGATATATTTAGAGATTAAATTGTTGGTTAGACATTGTAGAAATTTACCTGATAGACAATGGCGGACCTGGCCAAATTTCGATCTGCTGCTGTTCAGACTGCAAAGGAGTTAGGATTAGATGGGCAAGTTATGGTTGCCTATGTCACTACGGAATGTGACAAATTTATTGAACGCGAAGAAAGAAGATTAGAAAAAGAGGCCGAAAGAAAGTTAGAGGCTGAGACTAAGAGGTTGCAGATTGAGGCTGAGGCTAAGAAATTGGAGGCAGAAAGAGAAGACAGAAGACAGGCTGCAGAAAGAGAAGAGAAGAGATTAGCTGCAGAAAGGGAAGCAGAAAAGGAGGAGAAGAGATTACAAAGGGAACATGAGTTAAGACTAAGGGAGTTTGAGTTTCAGGGCCATGCTCCTGAAAATGGTGCCAGTCCCTTTGCCTCTGATGCCACTGCTAGCCAAGGAGCCTCAACCTCAGCTATGAATTTTCATTTAGATCATTTTGTTGAGAAAGACGATGATATAGAGAGCTACCTAAATAGGTATGAACTATTAGCTACCACTTATGGGTTAGAGAGAGAAAGGTGGAGCTTAAAGTTATCTCAGGGACTTCGTGGGGCAGCTTATGAAGTTTTTGCAAAAATGAGCAGAGGTGATCAGGAAAATTATGACATGCTGAAGCAGGCTCTTTTGTTAAGGTATGAAAAGAATGCAGAATTTTATAGGAAAAAATTTAGGAATGCTAAACTACTGTCAGGTGAAACCTATCACCAGTTCTCTGCACGAATAGAGACATACTTGGAGAAATGGACTTCTCTGGGGAAAACCCAAGATCTTAAGGAAATGGTCCTTATAGAGCAGCTAAGAGAGTCCATGGCTCCAGACATGAGAAAGTTTCTCATGGAACAAGGTGCAGAGAGGCTGGGTGAGTTGCTAAATGTTGCTGAAAGGTATCAAGCAGCTCAAGCAGAGGTAACAGGTAATAAAAAGAAACAAGTGGATAACTTTAGGGCACCACAGAACTTTAATAAATTTGATCCTAAGGATCAAAACAAAGGTAAGCCCCAATTTGATAGGCCACGGTATGAAAATAAAAATAAATTCCCACAATTCGATGAAAGGAAATATGATGAAAGAAAATCTTTCAACCAAGGAAAAAGGTGGTGTAAAAATTGTCAGATGGACAATCATGACACTGACCGTTGCAGAAGGAAACCTGTGTATATGGCAACCCTTCAGGTCAGGTCGACCTCAAGACAGGAGGAGGATATTATGTTAGATACCACTCCAGAAGAGATGAGGAAGGCACAGGCTGGGGATAAAACACTCAAGCCTTGTTTCAGAAAATTGTCAACTTGTCATACAACTCCAGGCAAGGGAGATTTTTACATGAAAAACAAGTTGATGTATAGGAAGACTGGAGCTAGATCCAAAGGTCAGGGACAGCTGGTACTTCCTAAAAGATATAGGGCAGACTTAATAAGGAGCCTACATGTGAAACCAGATGGGGACCATGAGAAAATAGGTACCATCATTCAAAAGGTGGCTCACAATTATTATTGGCCCAAAGCAAGATGGGACATTGAGAATTTTGTAGAAAGGTGTAGCATAGCACATGAGGGAACACCCACAAGTTGGAACATGGATCAGGACCTGGACACGCCACGGGGCAAAATTAGGCCTGATAATAAAAAGAAAAATAGATTTGATACAGTGGACCAAATGGAATGGGAAGCCCCTTTTCACGGACAAGCTTCACTTAACTGTTTTACAATGGCCACTATGCGGAGAGTGCAAAGAGATGTCTTACCCCAGGATAAGCCGAAAATCCCTCAATCGGACTTAAACAAACTGGAGGAAGAAGATGTAGAGAGGAAATCTCTCATCAAGAATTTTAAGTGGGGAGAAAGCCCCAACAAAAGAAAAATTGGTAGCGGTCGTTTTGTGAATGATAATTCTGGGAGGAAAAATCATCACTATAAAGCTTCGAGTGGAAGAGACCATACCGGTGCATGGACAAATAGGTCCACACAATTAAAGGTCCATATGTAGCTTTGTTAAGAACGTGGACTGATGAAAAGGCAGAGGAAAACATTACATCTTCATACCAATATGTGAATGAGCTGACCACTCGTTTAAAAACTGGTTGGAAACTTGCCAATGAAAATTTGAAACAAGCCAGGAAGAAACATGCTGCCTATTATAACAGGAAAGCGAAAGACAGAAATTTGGCTGTGGGAGAGAAGGTACTGCTTCTTTTGCCCGGGAGTCAGAATAAGTTACAAATTGGATGGCAGGGTCCATATACAGTTTTAGAGAAGGTATCTAGAACAAATTATAAGATAGATAAGAAGGGGAAAGAAAAAATCTATCATGTGAATCTCCTGAAGAAATATTGGGAAAGAGAACATCAGGAGGAGACACACTTGTTGACCTTGTCCATCGCCATGGAGATGAAAAAGGAACCACTTTCATCATTTGAGTATCCATTACACCCCTGTGAGACAGCAGCACAGGTGAAAATCAGTACACATTTAACGAAAACTCAGAAAGAGAGAGTGCAACAGGTTCTAAATAATCATGCAGAGGTGTTAACAGACCGACCAGGGCATACAAACCTATTGGAATATGATATGAAACTGATAGACCCCACACCTATCTGTATGAAACCATATTCGATTCCGTTTGCTAAGGAGAAAGCTTTGAAGGAAGAGATAGACTATCTATTGAAGGAGGGAATTATTTCACACAGTGAATCCTCATATAGTTCCGGTGTTGTACTCTTAAGGAAGCCCTCTGGAGAACATAGACTCTGTATAGATTACAGGAGACTGAATGCTATTACAGAAGGACAGGTGGATCCATTGCCGGATACAAATCAGCTGTTTGCCAGACTAAATAAAGCTAAATATTTCTCAAAGTGGATCTGAGTAAAGGATACTATCAGATTCCAGTAAAGCCTGAGGTTAGACCATACCTAGCTTTTAGTACCTCAGAAGGACACTATGAGTTTAATAGATTGCCATTTGGATTGAAGAATGCGCCTAGTGTCTTCTCTAGAATGATGAGAAAATTATTGGATCCTCTGAATAATCCCTGTATAACAAATTTTATAGATGATATCCTTATAGCAACAGAAACATTTGAGGAACACATTGACTCTCTGAACATGCTGTTTGATCGACTTAGGGAGGCAAATTTAACAGCCCGACCAACCAAATGTTGCGTTGGATGTAAAGAATTGGAATTTTTGGGACACACAGTTTATCAGGGAAACATGACCCCTGACCCAAAGAATTTAGAGAAACTACAGAAAGCCCCGAGACCACAAACCAAGAAGGACGTGAGATCCTTTGTCTCATTATGTGGTTTCTACCAGAAGTATATCAAAAACTTTAATTCCATATGTGCACCGTTAACTGAATTGACACGTAAAGGACATCCAGATGTGAAATGACTTACCAAGAATTGAAGGAAAAGCTCACAAGTAAACCCATTTTGAAATTACCTGACTTAAGTCAAGAATTCATAGTAAGGACGGATGCAAGTAATATTGGGTTAGGTGCAACTCTACTACAGAAATCAGATGCATTGGATGGGGAATTAAGCCCAGTGGCATATGCTAGCAGAAAGTTGAATAAAGCTGAAATCAACTACTCAACTAGCGAAAAAGAATGTCTTGCAGTAATATGGGCGATAAAGAAATTCAATATTTATCTATATGGGAAGGCATTTAAGTTGCAAACAGACCACAAACCTTTATCGTTTCTAGCACAGGCTAGGCATGAGAACTCCAGGTTACTCCGATGGTCTTTACTTTTGGCTCCATATAATTTTAGCATTGAGTATATATCTGGAAAAACCAATTTGGGAGCGGATTTTTTAAGCCGTCATCCGTGTGATGAGAATCACCGTAAACCCCAGAAATAATAATAAATTTCTCTATGTGTATATAGAATAAAGGACTGACATATAATGTCTGTTTTAAGAGGGGAGGTGTCGTGGAATATTCTAATCCACATATATAAATTATTAGGTAAATATGAAGCCTAACAAATAAAATTAATAAAGAAAAGAGCAATGGTAAAATAACAGTGCTGTCACAAAGAAGGTACTCGAAATCCCCCTTGTTTTCTGCTTCGTCTGCAAATTGTAACGCTTTCACGTTGATATTAAAGGCCTTCTGCAACATACACGCGTTTCCCAAACACACAATAAAATGTGCTGCCTTTCTAAGAAAAACCTTGAAATATGCAAGTTGACCTAAATTTTAAATTCCATTCATGTCTTTTTCTACCCTATGTTACCAAAAACAAAAGACAGATGGACTAAAGGATAGCGAGAAGGGAGAGGCAGAAAGCCGAACACTAAACACGCGTCGCGCGATACACAAATGCTGCCATCACGCGTGTAAGACTACATGCACTAACTTTTTTGGACGAACAGTGATAAAATACACTACCCTTCCCAGAGTTAGGTTTTAAAATCATAAAAAAACGCTTATTAGGAAAGATAACAATAGATGGGTTTACGTTTGAAAACATTACAGTACCCAGACAGCACATCTTCGAAACAGGAGGTAGAAGGAATTGCATATTTTGAACGCAGCCACGTAGCTCTTTTAAATTTGGATATTTGGGTTCCTTAGGGCTTGCTGACAAAGAATATGTAAAACGTTACGCAAATAGTCCAGGAATTAACACATTATAACCAAAATAAAATAGTGGGGATGCCTGACAACATAAAATCATTTCTGCTCATAAAATTTTTTTATAACGTGTTTGAACAAAACCTTACGTTACAGAAATAGCCTACCATGTAAACTCCAAATTGATTGGAGCGCAACAAATGAAAGACTAACCACGATTGGTCGGGCTATAAATACTATCTTTCGTTGTTAGGGGAGACGTGAAAAGGTAACATTTTTTCAAACACTTGTCGAAACGTGGCTCCATTGGCTAGACTCGCTGATATACTCACTTAGGAGCGTTAGTTCGAGACCACTAGTGCAAATAAGCTTGATAAAGCCACAGTGCGTTGAAGCCAGCTCATATTTTGCTAAATAAAAGCCTGGAACATAAGCAGATGGGAATTTGTGCCAGAATTCATTGCTAATCAACGTATCTGTGTTTATTCTATGAATTGTGGGACCGTGGTCTTGATGGTATTGAGCAGCACCTGGTTAGAGCTGTGCTGAATCCAGAGTCGGACAGCATACTCCTTGGTCCATCTAGCTATCAGTGAGGTGTCTCCAGAGCCCAGGGGAGAATTCGAGCAGAAGAGTCTTTTCCTGCCGCCATCACGCAAGATAAGCTGATTTGGCCAGCTGAGCTCAACATTATGTCCCCTCATCTTGAAATGACTTTGTAAAAATAACATTCAGAGGGGAATTTAATTGTCTTAATATCAGGAACTGAGAACATCTCCAATAATAGTTCCCATAAAGACAAACTATTGAAGTCATGATGACAAATACCAACAGAGCTTGAACAAAACAAAACCAGTATTACCTCATATTACTACTACACAACTGACACACATAGGATATTTTTAATAATATATGTCATTACAATATTCATATTGATAAATTCTGTACATATAACTTGTAAGTAAAATTGATTGTGATTCCTGGTTCCCTTTGTAATTGAATCAGGACACATATTCATTCATAACAGCAATGAATACATATTGTTATTTGAAAAGTTATCAGTGACTTCTTTAAGTTATCCTTTAGAGTGTTATATGTATGTGAGTGTCACAGTGTTGTCAAGTGTGGTGGAATAAATTAAATTGTTTATCTGTCTGTTGTTGTTATGACTTACACTTCATCATACACATACCCTAGACATACAACGTAGTCATCACACTATTCCAGAATAATTCTGACTGAGATATATATATATGTGGCAGCAAGTAAGGTTATCTATAATACACTACTCTTATTAGATATAGATACCTTCACAGCTGATCTCAGTCAGTACACTAAGTCCCCTATAAATATTTATAACATCCCACTTCACCACACGAGGAATGCACGTAACTCTGTCTGTGTTCTGGGTATTGATGCCCTTGTAATAGCTTGTATCTTATCCTCCATCACTCCAATGCCCTCTTCAGACACCGTATGACCCAAAAATTCCACCTTCGGCTTGCAGAAATGACATTTAGCTGCATTCAATTTCAGGCCTAGTTGTTGCAACCGCTGGAACACTTTTTCAAGCCGCCGCAGGTGTTCTGCAAAGCCGGTTGAATACACAAGAATGTCATCTAGATAGACCAGTAACAGCTGGAACATCATATCATGCATGGAACTCTGCATCAGTCGCTGAAAAGTACTGGCCGAATTAGCTAGTCCCATGGGCATTCTAGTGTACTCATACAATCCAAATGGGGTGGTAAACGCCGTTTTCTCTTGATCCTCTGCCCTCATAGCTACCTGATAGTAGCCACTTGCTAGATCTAGTGAAGAAAATATTTTTGCTCCTCCTAAAGCATCTAAATATTCCTCCACACGAGGAAGAGGGTAGGCGTCCTTTTTGGTCTTGGCATTGACAGCTCTGAAGTCTACACATAATCGCAGTTTGCCATCTTTCTTCCTCACGAGCACAATAGGCGAAGCCCAGGGGCTTGAACTTTCTCTTATAATTTGTTTGTCGAGGAGACCCCGAAGGTGGTCTTGCACCTCTTTGTAGAAAGCTGCAGGAATTCGCCTGTAGGGTTGCTTTACTGGAGTATCATCCGTCAACTGAATCGAATGAGATACCTTACTTGTATACCCTACATCATTCTCATCTTTAGCGAAAAGGCTGTTATATTGTTGTAGTAACTTCTGTAGTTGGCGCTTTTCGTCCTGGCTGCCCTCAAACCCATTTAAATCAACTGGGCTGCAAACAGGTACCCTGGCTGGGCATCCCGGCTGTGCAGATATCTCCACTTCCTGGGCTCCAACAACTCTGAAGTGTCTCTCATAGTCTGCGCATGCCTCAGAAAGTTCTCCAACTTGAGTACCCCTAGCCAGCAAAAGGTCTTCATCTCCAAGATTTACTGCTTGGACCTGACAGAACCTTCCTCTGAGTACAGTTAGTGTGTGACATATAACCAGCCCTTTATGGTCTAAGTCTCTTGAGGGTTCAAAAAGCACTGTCTTCTCTAATCTGGAGCCTCTTCTACATTTCACCTGTATAGTAGCGATCGAGCGAGCTGGTATGTAGGTTTTTCTTCCTCCTGCAACCCACACCTTCACTCTATCTAACATTACCTCTTGTGTGTCTTTTCCAGGAGCTTGCCATTTGAGGAAGCTGTGGATGTTCTTTACTTCCGCCAGTATGTTGGTGCCTATTATACCAGGCGCTTTGTCAGGCCCATTCACACTTTTAACTACATAGATGCCACAGTTCTTGACATGGCACTCCCCAATTTTGACGTCAACCACTAGATGGCCAGCATAAGGAATCGTGACACCATTGGCAGCAGTTAGTCGTACCCATTTACTTTCATCCAGGGCCAGATCTCCAAAAAGCTGCTGAAAGCACTGTTCCGTAACAGTTGAAACTTGCGACCCAGTATCAAGAATACACCTGACTTTCTTCCCTGCTATTAGTACATCACATTCCGGTCGACCACCAACCATCTTTATCTCTGAGCCATTCTGTTCCCTTTCCTTAACCTGACTCCCAGCCGCAGAGGAATCTAGTTTAATGCCTGTGGATATCGATTCTGTACGTGGCCTTAGTCTTCTGCGTCTAAAACAGCGAACTGTCCTGGTACGTCCCCCCTGCTCCTGAGACATCGCATCAATTTTAGCCTCTAATTGAGCCACCTGTGCTCTCAGCTGCTCTACTTCTGCGCCTAATGCGTGTATATCGGGTACCGTCACGGTATTTACTACTCCGACGCTGGCAACACCAGCCCCAGGGGCGTGTTCAATCTCTAAAAACCGTAGGGCATAGTCCCTCACCGACTTAAACGATGCTGTAGGCTCCTTAAAGATCATTTCTTTTGCAAGCTTTCTTACTAGGTCATCTCTCAGACAAGCAGCAAACTGGTCACAAAGAAAGGATGGCGCCAAGGGAGTGACGTTGTTCTGCTTTTGTGCCCTTACAACACTTTCAAACACCTCGTGAATGCGATGGGAGAATTCCCAAAGAGACTCCCTTGCACCTTGCCGGGTAGAGTAGAACGCGGCCATTACTTCTGGGATGCTCCGACGCTCCCCATACACCCTAAGAATGGAATGTAGCATTGCTTCTGGGTCATCGTCATCAGCCTGAATCCTCAGCTCCCTTCGGACACTTGGGGTCACACTGTCAAGAATAACATCCGCCTGGTCCTCTTTACTCATCATCCCTACTCTCCAGGCAGCTCTCACCTCTCTGACATATTCCTCGGCCGTAGGACCCGTGCGCTCCCCAAAGCACCGCACCCTCTTGTGAGTAGGTACCACGATGTACTGCACTCGTTCTGGTTGACGATTTAGCCCTACTACAGGGTCATCCACCTCAGCCACATCTTCGTTATCAGTTCTACTAGCAGCGCGTGTGTTGCGTGCCGCCATCTTGTTGCTAGTAGAGTTGACTAGAAATCTTGACAAACTGGATGATCCCGTCCCTCGCCTTGCACTGAACTGGGTGTTCTACTGTTTCGGCTGTTGCTGCTCTGATTGCTGAAGAGTTGCTTCACTGCGTGCTGTCTGTCAATCCTGCCGACGACGCCACTTGTGACAGGGGCGCTAGGGGTACCTCACACCCAAGACCCGTGCACTAAGAAAATTTATAAAGGATCGTTTGACAGGGGTTGCAATTATTGGTTGCTTGCAACCCCTCTCAGCAGCAGACTTAACAATTCAAGCAACCCAAAGCCTTAAGCAGATCAACATTTAATTCTACCGAACACCAAACAAACAATCCAACAAACACCCAGTCAGTGTTCATAGACTGTCTGAAAAATAATAAATAAAACAACGTCTAAGTGAACATCAATAGCATGGATAATAACACTTACCATACAGAAAACATGCGCCCACCTGATATCATCAACTATCTCACACACTCATGCGTGTCGCCCAATGCGACTAGTATGGTGTTGTGCATGAGGCTGGCAATCGCACCGGGTAACATAGGTTGCTACCGAAACCACTACTGCAAGAGCATCTGAATGCTTCATGCTGAGGCAAACCACACCGGTGGCCCCATGCTCCCTCAGGAGCGGAGAAGAGAAATATACATCTGGTACGCCCACGTGCTCTCACAAACCATTGTTCACACAACAATAATAATCAACTGGACATAAAATAATATTCTTCCTTCTAAGTAACCACTAAAGATAAACAGTAGAATAATCAATAATCGTGAAATACACTTAATTACTTTTACATTAAAGAATAATATTCTTGGCTTTAACCAAAAACTGGAACTAAATACACCGCGTGTCGCTCGGCATAACATATTATAGGTTTACCACGCGGAGCGTGTTTAATCAGACTCGCTATCGCCGCCTTTTATCACCACGAGGCTACTATCTTGCGATCGTTAATCTTATCTAAATTCAAGTAATAGATGCTTCTCTGTCCAGTTTCATGTATAAAACACTCTTACTAAATTTGCCCGGTCTGATGGATGAAATACTTGATACTAAATTCTCACATCTGGATTTAGGCTTTGCGTGCCTAATAAAACCTATCAAACATTATTTTCACTCATCTATCATTTCTTCAAGACTAAATCATAATGTCCTAAAAAGACATTTCCTTTGGAAACACATCTATCTATTTCACTAAACATTAAAACAGACTCGTGCTGAATATAATTCTAGAATTATATTAAAATTAATTCTAATTTAAATTAACTCACGTGCTCAAGGCATTTACAGCTTGGCTCTGTCGTCTGTTCTCTCTGGCGGCTGATACTAGGAAAGGTCCGCTGGTAGCTCGCTATCTCTTTTTATAGGCACTAGGCTAATCACTCACTTTACTGCGCTAGGCGTATTAATCTTGGCTACTTAAACAACACTCGCGATATTTTGCTCTAGAATGCATGAAAACACAGATTTACACAACTAGAGCAAAAACACAACTAATTCGTAGGCTTATTATGGCCTTGTAATAAATCTGCTTGAAGATAACGTGATCAAAAGGCACTAAACCACAGAGACAATATGACTGACCAGATGGGGCCAGCGCCTAGAACGACAGACCTCAAAATGGCGCTGTCACATATATATATATATATATATATATATATATATATATATATATATATATATATATATATATATATATATATATATATATATATACATATATATACGTTTGCTTTCGTACCTATAATAACTGAATTAACAATGATTGTTTTGTTTTAAAGTAACATGTAACCAATTTAATAATCAATTAGTTTTGACAAGTTAAAATAGCGATGGAATAATGGTGATTCTTAGATGTAAATAAAATTGTCTTCACTGAGACTTTGTTTCAGGATTTAAAAACAATTGTCCGTTTGCTGTTTCCTTAATAAACGTACCTGGTGTTAGTGAGTCCTGCAGCCGTGGTTTCGTCAATTCTTTTGTGATGAGGGCACTTCTTCACACAACTCGTCCAATGTAGGTGGTTAGTGTTGAATCCCTGCTTTTGACTCACAACTAGCGGCGTAGAAAATTTCGTCTTGCAGCTTCGTACCATGAACAGTCTGATAGCTTTGTTCCACGAACTTTAGACAAAATAAAAAGAACAAATGCCTCTGCTAAGTACATTTGTGGGCTGCAAATTAACAGGCGCATTGTCTCGCTGTCTACCCACCAATCTTAGCCTCTCTGAATAATTAAATTCTTGAGTATTCACAGCGTAACTCAGGGAAGATGATTATAAATCACCAATATTCTTCTGGGTATTAAACTGAAAAAATATGTGCTTGGACTGCGCGAATGCAATGATTTGTGCCTGAACTGCAATTATCAATTTACATATCTCACAAAATGATACGATACACTTGATGCAAATAGGATGTAATCATTACTCATCACTGCTCCATTCGGAGTCTGGGGTCACCTCTGCTATCGGTTTTCTGTACGACTAGCAAGAACCAATCACCAGCACTTGCTGAAGTAGTTTATGAATATAGTATTTTCATATGTTGAGGTTGCCAGCCTCATATATAACCACTTAGCAAGAAAAACATGTCAAATTCACATTTGTAAAATAAATGTTTACACTTACCCCAAAGTAACTTTTGGGAACACAATCTCCTGTCACAGTTAGAATGGACACAGCAACTTAGGTTAGATGCTTTCGAATCACTTGATCTGGGAAATAATTTTAGTATTCCTCTTATGACGGGTGATTTGATTCCTTTGGTATCCAGTCTTTGTATTTAAAAATGCGGGTTTACTTTTAAGTTTCAAAGTTGCCCAAATTCTCTGTCCTGGTCCTTTAAGTTTCTAGTCTTTGTATTTAAAATTGCGGGTTTACTTTTAGGTTTCAAAGTTGCCCAAATACTTTGATCTGTCACTTACAATTTTGGAATCGTTTGTCCGATCCTTCTCTCTAGCTCTGGTGAATTTCTAAGTTGACGTGGCGATGCAGTCTGATTTGTGTCTCCGATTTCGCTAGATTATATTTCCAATTTCTCAGGTCAAGTCCCAGGCTGTACTTTTCAACCAACTTGCCGATGAAGGTTAAAGTCTATTCCGGTTCTCAAATCAAGCCATAGAACTATATGGGTCGGGTGTTAAATCATATTATCTCACGTGTGTTTTAAAGTATCAAATTTCAAAATTCCAACGCGTGACCTATTTCTAATAAGGCAGTAATACTTCCGATATCAAACTGTTTAGTATCTGCTCTCGTTGTCCTCCTCAGACTCTCTTTCTACCAATCGTCCCTGTTGTCACGAAATATCCCAGCTTTCATCTACTTATAACATGCCCAAGGAAAGTGGATTGCTTTCTCCTAACATGAATAATTAGCTTCCTTCACTTATTGGTCTCTTCCAGGACATCTTCATTACGTTTTTTTGGTATTTTTTTTTTTTTAGCTATCCATATCATTCTTCTGTAAAACCATGTCTTAGTGGCCTCCAAGAATTTTTCTTGCTTGTCTGCTAAATGTCCATGATTCATTTTCATAAGAAAACAAATGGAGGCGATAGAATTTAAAAAACACGCAATGAAAAAAAAAATAGAGACAGACATAAGTACTGTAGTTTAAAGAAGACATAGAAATATCTTAAAGAGATTTTGCAGGACAGGCGTAAAAGCCATCAAGTGAGTTAAAGTTATTGGTTTTTAAGGGTCTACTGACAATGAAAGAGCTGACAGACTAGCTTCAAGAGCACCCATAGAAGGTGCATTGACATGGATAAGAGAGACGACATACAGAGGGCAATTCATGATCACCTATTAGAGAATGACACTGCAATCGATGAATCATCATGGCTAAGACTGCTGGAGTTTGGCATCAAACGTAAGACCAGCAGGGATGGACGTATGAGGAGACGCATCCAGCGTGTATACAACCAGTCCGTAACAGGAACAATTAGCATTCATACCCTTCGGCTTGCTGAGGGAGACCGAGCACCTATGGGTTTGCCCGGAATGCAATGACGTCGATACTGATCAACATTAACAATAACAAGGGTCTACAGAGTAGAAATGGCACCTTGCACACCTGGCAGTTCTACAGCATTTAACAAGTTTAAAAACCTTTCTAATCACGACGCACTTCTACAGCAATTAACACGTTTAAAACCTTTCTAATCACGACGCAGTTCTACGGCAATTAACAAGTTTTAAAACCTTTCTAATCACGACGCAGTTCTACAGCAATTAACAAGTTTTAAAACCTTTCTAATCACGACGAAGTTGTACAGCAATTAACAAGTTTAAAAAAAAAAAGTATGTACGAGCTCCGAAATCCGTTAGGAACCTGGAAAAAAACTATCGGCCGAATATTCGCCGAAATAGGTAAGATCCTTGGGATTTATAAACTCTAGTTGGAAGTCCTCTATATTCTTAAGTGACAAAACTAAACACATTTTGAGAGCATAATAAAACAGACAAAACAACCATACGTAACGCCAACAAAATGACCCATATCAGTGAGAACGAGACTTCAACAAATGGGATGGGGACATATAAAAATGTGAGTGTGACATAACAAACGGGTAAATGATAATATAACTTCAACCAGTCTGACACATACATAATAACATGACTTCAGCAGATGCCGTAAATATAAATGATAATATTGATAATTGTAATCTACTATGAGGAATGAAGGAGACATGGAAAGACCTTGAGGTGATGGCGCAGGACAGGAAGACTTGGCATAAGTTTCTTGAAGGATTATACTCCGTGGGAAGCTGAAAAGGTGATGATGATAAATCTACTAATGTTGTTAGTTGACGTTTTTATTGCATTGGGAAATATAAGGAAATAAAAATAATTCAGGTCCAACACAAAAATAAGAATCTTCAAGGAAAATGTCAAGTCCATACTATTGTATGGCTCTGAGACATGGAGAACAACAACTAACAACCAAGAAGATACAGGTTTTCTTTAATTTGCGCTTGCGTAGAATAGAAGGATTGAAATGGTTCGGAAAGGTAACCAAAATGTGGAACTGAGGACTAGACCTAGACATATGCCAGTGGAGCAAGAGATCAGAAGACTGGCGATGGATGGAACACACACTGAGGAAATCCCATGATAGCATTACAAAGCAGTCCTTACCGTGGATCCACCGTGTAAGAGAAGACAACTGGAGACATTTATAAAAATGATGAGAAAGGCATGGAAAACCTTGAGCTGATGTCACGTGACAGGAAGACTTGGCATAAGTTTGTTGAAGGCCTATGTCACGTGACAGAAAGACTTGGCATAAGTTTGTTGAAGGCCTATGTCACGTGACAGGAAGACTTGGCATAAGTTTGTTGAAGGCCTATGTCACGTGACAGGAAGACTTGGCATATGTTTGTTGAAGGCCTATGTCACGTGACAGGAAGACTTGGCATAAGTTTGTTGAAGGCCTATGCTCCTGGGGAGCCTAGTGATAATAAATGAGAAACTTTACTAATGATCATACTGTGACGACAGTAACAAAGCAAGACATATACACTTACCTTTTCACAATAAACTTCTAGGGCTATGAACTTTGTGCTAAACTGCATTCAGTGAACAGAAAGCATACAGCAATAACATTCCCTTTGTTTATAAATTTATCGCAATGGTCGAGTTTCTTTCACCGTAAATATCTTCCTATTCATAAAGTATCAAATTTCACAATTCGAAATAGTTTTACATGAAGCGAACTTCTTAAGTCTTACAGTTTGTCCAACTATTGTAAACAGAAATGGCTTTCAAAGACCTCCTGACACCAGCCTAAACATCAACATAGCAGGTTCATCTAATGATTGTACTAGTTCCTGTGTGAACATTGAGAATGCAAACGCCATTACCAGACTTGGAGCCACTTGGAATCTCTGCCACGCAGACGTATAACGTTAACTCACCCTGGTCATGCGCACAAATTGAGTCATGTGATCACGTGTAAGCATAGATACGTGGATAGGATTGGATACCGAACGCAAGAAGTGGTTAATCTTTCATGCTGTTATGATTGTAAGAATTCTGTATTTCGATTTTTATGAGCAGAATTGGCCAGAACACTTGCTGCTCTAAGCAAAATGACCGGGTTCAAAACCAGGTAGCGTCACGTTCGTCTACCCAATGGGTATCTGACTTTGTCCTACAGTTACGAAAGGCAAAGCCAGTGAGGAAGAAAACTAGTAACTTCGCCTCATAAAGCTGAGACATTGTTTCCCCAGCGGCAGTAACTGCTACGCGATTACTTTTATCTTTTTTTGGTCTTGATGTTGCTGACGACTTTTCCCATTTATTTTATAGACGTAACCTGACGCAAAACAAAAGGGGAGTACGTGATGAAAGGTCTCAGAAGTTGCGTCTGAAAATACACAGAGACAAGACAAACATTATGAGAATAAATGTGGCAGATAATCTTACATATACCCAGCGCCGGGCTATTTTGAGCACTGGGCAAGCTTAACTTGCAACCCTTCCCCCACCCAAAATAAATAAATAAATTGCCACCTTCAATTTTCAAAACCAGATGTCTTGTAGAAAAATTAAAAAGCACAAAACTTGAAAACTGTTAAATGTATTTTAAATTGCAAGAATAAGTAATACAACAATCTTTGATTGCCTTTCTCGAATACAAAAGAAAATGTTTTAACACACAAATCATCTATATAAATAAAAGGCAAAGTAAGTTTCTATGTTCTTAATACAAATCCGCATGCCTTATTATTTCTTGATGAATTTTGGCAGAGAATCTCTTTAGTTACCGCCATGTAACGCTATGCTTATTTTATAATTTAATATTGTAATTATGACATTATGAGTAATTTAAGTTTTTCGTAAGAAATGTAAAGAAGCCATTTATTTCTCAGGGGCCCTAATCAAATAAAAACATATCCAATAAATATCAAGGGACGTAACTCACATGTTAAAACTATTATTTTATGATTGTAATTAATGACCATTCGTTTGCATATTTATAATTAAAAATGTTTAACTAAACATTTTTACTTTAATAGGAAATAGAAAACAAAACAGTTTTTCCTATAGCACATCCTTTTTTTTAAATTATGTAATTTTAATTGCACTCATTTGGCCAAGCGGTTTCAAATAGGATCAGAGCTGTATCGATACATATGTTAAAACCAACGGATATTCTGTGACGATCAACATCCTCTGTTCGTGTTTAATCTTAATGAAAATCTAACATGGTTTAAAGTATTATTTTTTTAACGCATTTTTACAATGAGTGGTCAAACGAATTTAAATTGTCCACTGTGCGTGTTTGATCTGAATGAAAATCTAACATGGTTTAAAGCATTTTTTTTTTAACAGCATTTTAAAAATGCGTGGTCAAACGAATTTAAATTGTAAAACAGCTATATCAACTCACTCGATAGTCGCTTTTTCCGTTGCAATTATTTTTAAGTTATTTTATAGTAAAAACTTTAGTTGTTGCAAAAAAAACAAAATTATTAAATAGTTATGATCGTTGAAGGGCCATTTAAATGTAAGTGATTTTGTCACATGTTGCTAGGTAACATAATTTGGTTTCTACTGATATTTTTCTATGCTTAAAACAGGGCCGTAAACAGTGTTTATCTGAATCACGAGAAGCAATCCAAATGCTAAAATTATGAATCAAGGGTAACAATCAAAATGATAAAATTATTATTAAAAGGTCGTAATTTACAACTCTACATTTCTTTATTTTACATAGCAATTTAAAGTATTTAGACAGACACACGTGCTTTATGCGAAAATAAATATAAAAAATTACTTTGATGTAGTATTTAAGTTATTATTACTGTTAAATCACATTTAATTACATTTTACCAAGCAGTTTCTGTTTATTTACCAAATATCTCATAGTTTTTCGTAGACTAAGCACTTCATAACTGAAACAGACTGCAATATCTTTTTGTAAAAGGTAAGCGTCTTTATCACATTGCTGGACCGAAGGGACTTCTATAATTGTACATGTGCCAATCTCAAACGGGGAGCGCCTTGCCAAAATAAGGCAACATTTAAGTTTTATTTTATTTTTTATTTGTGGTCCTTAAAAAAATTAACTAGCTCGGAGTTAAACAATACACCAAAACGAAAGATCTTCTTTATGTAGACATGCGTATTAATATAACAGGCGTTATCCGTATGTCTCGGTTGAATGTGTCGTGTCTCACCGAAATGAGAAACTTCTATTTAAAATATACAGCTCGATACAATAAAATAATAATCATGTTTCTTAACTCCAACAGCTCTGTCAATCTCCAACAATGTATTAGATTCACAAATAATTCACAATGGACGTAGGGCCATTACAAATATTAGATACATCACAAATCCCGAGTATCCGCACACACACTGCTTCTCGGAATAACTACAGCCACAAATAGGCACTTCATGAATAACTACTGCAACGTCTACTACACAACTCCGGCCCTCTACTCGCGTCCTACTATAGACATCCACCCTTCTCTTCTCTACGCTGACTCCTGTCTGCTGTCTGCTCTCTTCTCTACTGACCCAACACACGTCTCCAACCAACACACTCCTCCCGCTGACTGCCCCTTTCATGCGTATTCACTAAAACCCGTGAAACCATTTCACGCTCCACTGATCTTCATTCACGCCTCACAAAAGCTAACAGCTTGTCTCAAGCAATGCTCACAACCCTGCTTGTAGCTAAATCATTACAATGCACGCAATCCCCGCTCAAAACAACTCACATAACTAATAAACTCCCGCTGAAGCATGGGACCATTCACACCTGCAAAATACCCTCAAAACACTCTGTGACAGTGCGCCAGGCCGGAAAGGGAAAATATGTCTTTTTAATTTGTTTCTTGCTACAACTCGGGAGCAGAATAAAATTACTTTTACGATTCTATCATAAGAAATAGAGTATTTTGGTAAAACTCGGAAGCAAAGTGAAATCACTCTTCCGGTGGAACCATAAGGAATAACAGTATTTTGTGCAGCTTGCATTTGCAATTACTGTAAACATGGCACGAGGATAGTCACTTAAACCAGTAGTTATTCTTCTTCTTCTTCCGTCCTTAGCCAACGACCGGCAAAGCAGTCAGTGGCCATTACGCCTAGTGGCGTCTTAAGGGCAACAGCGAATAGATTTTCTTTGCCGTTGTTCCCATCACACCTAATGGCGTCTTTAGGGCAACGACAAATCAATCCGTTTGCCGTTGTTTCCGTAATCAAAGTGACTGGCAAACGGGTGATCAGCCCGTTGGGAGTAGTTATTAACTTAAACGAAAATTCATTTTTACTCGAATATCAAAATATTATAGTTTGATTTTGACATTTCATAAGTTTCCTAAACAGTTACTAAAAATGCAATTTGCAATTACTGTAAACAAGGCACGAGGGTAGTCACTTAAAGCAGTAGTCGTTAATTTAAACGAAAATTCATTTTCAATCGAATATTAAAATATTATATTTTGATTGTTTGATTTTTACATTTCCTAAGTTTCCGAAATAGTTACTAGAAAACCCGGGCCCGCCGGGTACTTACAGCTAGTTTTTAATAATCTTTTGAATTATGTTGTGAAATGTTAAAATTTCAGTCTATTAAAAGTTTCAATTTCCGGCACATTAAAATCTTACTTTATGTGCCTTTTCCTTTGCAAATTTTGTTACCAGTTCCTTTAGGTCAAGTGCTGATGCTTGGGCATGTTCAGATGATAATATTTGCCTAGCCAACTAGTCTCTTCTGCAACATTGTTGAGCGCATATACGTTTTTTATAAATTTAAGCGTTGAGAAACGCGTTCACCACGTGCCACTGACACTGGAAGTGTGAGAAAGATCCTTAAAACAATAGAAACGTTAGGCACATTATCCAGGAGTTTTTATTGTAGTACGAAGAGAAGTACTCCTTGTGGCGGCATAGACTTTGGAAGTCTTTGAGCTATTGCTATAAGTTCACAGCACAGTTCTTCAGCATCAATATCTTTGTTTACATTGTGCATCGATGTTTTTTCAAAATTCTTGCAGGCCTTAAGTACATCTGGAGTAGATGTTTTTTGATACTGTATTCAGGAAGCCAAATAGGGAATTATATTTTTGTAGCTGTAGGAATCTCTCTTCAGCAGATTTTATGGCCATGTCCAAGACAGCATAGTAGAAACCTACTTGGAATTTCTGTTTTGAATCTTGCGGTGCCTCTTCTTGGGCCTCGTACTCAAACTGCTGTTTCTTTCACCTTTTTCTAACTTGTTCTGTCTCGTAGTTTGGTAGTATCTCTAGCACCTTTGTAATCTCAGTAGCATCTATCAAAACTTGTTAAAGACTCTCATCTTACCTCCAGCCCACAAGGTAATTCTTAAAACCCTGTACAGTGCCTCCTACCTCACGGTACCAGACACTGTATAGTGAGCGGTACCTAGGTCCCGCTCACTGTACAGTGAACTTTATCTGCTAGGTAGGAAGCACTGAACTTGGGTAGGAATTACTTAACATTTTAAAGGTAAAAAAAGTCGGAAACCCATATATAAATATAATTAATGCTGTATTGTATGTATTGAGAAATGGATGTGCCAGTAAAACCAAGGCAATAATACATAATAATTACGCTTTTTTTTCTACTTGGCAGCGTATAAATAAAAAAGTATTAATAAAGTAAAACTGGATAGATGACATTCCTTTGAAACATAGATCTGACCAACGAAAATCAGTATACGTCTAATCTGTTTAAAATTTGAATATTGCTTATTTAGTAACTACTATTACCAAAAAAGCATTACAAACTATTTTTTTACCTTAATATAAAAAGTCAAACAATTTGTAACATCATCTGCTCGCATTGTGAAATAAACCTTCTCTTTGGCCAGAACGTACTTAATCGCGGTGCAGGCAACGACAGAAGCATATTTTTTTCGTCCGTAATAAGTTTAAGAATCTTTATGAAAGTTTTTAAAAGAATCATATTTCGTTTAGTTGACAATTTTCACATCTGATTTTCAGTGATTTTAATTTTTATTTTTTTCATGAAGTTTCACTAATAAAAAATTAGTTCAGTTTACTTAATGCTAATATACAATACAATCATCATCATGTGACGTATTCTTTCCAGAACGTTGTCTCCATTACAGCTGCTCTGAACGCATCACGATTCTGGGCAAGTCGACCTGCATCAGCCAAAGACAAGTTCAGACTCTCTGTGATGTCCTGGGTCCACCGTCGTCTAGGTCGACCCCTTCCCCTTTTTCCAGGGACCATGCCTTCCATCACTGTTTTTTCCAGACTATTATGTCTTTTTATATGACCGAAAAATTTTAGCTTCCTTATTGCGATGGTATTTAGGAGCCAATGTTCCTGTACATTTAGTGAGTGCAGTACTTCTCTGTTGGTCTTATACAATACAATACAAAACAATATTAATTTGTAAAATAAAATAAATAATAGCTTTGTTAACATTTCAAAATAGATATATTTCTCAACTTTATTAGACGTCAATGACGGGTACATGTGCCTGTAAAACCAAGGCAATAATACATGATACATGCGTTTTTTCTACTTGGTAAGGCATCTGCTGGGTATAAATAAAGAGTATTAATAAAGTTTTATTGCGAATCTTATCTCAACTTGCTTAATGGCGTGAGGCATTTATGAGTGTTAACGTGAAGCATTCGCGGTAATGGGCTGTTATGATGCAACAACTAGCGAAGAAGCCTGCAATCCTTTCTATCATCACGTATAACCTAATTAACATGCAGAGTATGGCAAAATCCCACTGAGGGATTTTACGTCTAACTGCGGCTTTGTAGGGAAGTTCATAGAAAGAAACTAGCATTGAATGACATGAGAACTATTGAACTCTAAAAGAAAGTTGAGTGTAAAATTTAAAGTCCTTACCAACATATTTCAAATTGTGAGAACTCTATTCGTGATCAGAAACAACTGAAACTTTCCTACATTATGTAAAAATAAACTTACTTTAAAATGAAAGTGGTTAACTCCTAAACAGTTTTCAAAATGAATTATACATAATGATAAGTACAACTTGCTTTTTAATTTTTTTTTAATTGCTCTGCACTTATTACTGTATAAACTGCAAGCATGTTTAAAAATCACTGACCAATTCAATTAAGTGCATGTCATAGCGCTTTCATTTCTTAACATTTTCATATTTAACACTGTATGTTATCATTATAAATAAATTATTTCATGTAAAACCAGTAACGGTAGTCATGTCTCAAGTTAGCTATAGAGTTCTTCTCACAATTTGAAATGTGTTGGCAATTACTTTAAATTTTACATTCAACTTTCTTTTAGAGTTCAATAGTTTTCATGTCATCCAATGCTCGTTGAAGGAAAAGGCAGTGACACCAAAATAAGACTATAAAAGGGAAGAGGAGTTTTCCACTACATTGGAACATACACCGAATTTAAAATGATTCAGGCCAAGAATCTTCAAGTCAGACGTTAATGCTGTCATACTGTATGGCTGTGAAACATAGAGAAGAACAGAAACAAGAACCAAGATGTTACATGCTCTCATAAATGGGTGCTTGTGAAGAATAGAAGGGTTGCAATGGTGTGACAAGATCACCACTGTGGAACTCGAGGTGACAGCGACGCAAATACTCGTACCAATGAACAGCATGTGGGATGATGACGCTGGTGTTGGATAGGACACACACTGAAAATCTAGTTGATAGCCTTTGTTGTTGAACCCGCAGCGCACGTAAGATAAATAGGAGACAAAACACACACACACACACGCACACATGCGTAGTCATGAAGAGCATAGGCGCAACTTGCCTACTCCGGGCACGGGGAGATAGTGACGACAATTAAAATACTGGACTCTTTCGATGCTCCGTAATCGGAATGAGTACACCTGAACCCCTTTAACGAGGATCTCTTTGAGGGCCAGTCTGGTGCCAGCAGCAGCGGTAATTCCAGCTCTAGTAGCGTATATTAAAGTTGTTTTAGAGGTCAGATCTGGTACCATAAGCCGTGATAATTCCAGCTGCAATAGCGTATATTAAAGTTGTTTTAGAGGTCAGATCTGATACCATAAGCCGTGATAATTCCAGCTGCAATAGCCTATATTAAAGTTGTGATATGAGGTTTTAATAGGGTTCACAACCCAATCATGTCAAATAGACTGTCATAGAACCCACCGATGTAAGTAACATGTACATGCTTGGTGAAGGCTTCATGGAGGCAATGACTTCATGCTCCGTAAGGAGCCCACGAGTAGTGCAAGCTACTACAGGGCTGGCTCCGTGCTCCGTTGCTAACGACAATCAGTGCATGCTATTACAGGGCTGGCTCCGTGCTCTGTTGGTAGCGACAATCAGTGCAGGCTTCTACAGGGCTGGCTCCGTGCTCTGTTGGTAGCGACAATTAGTGCAGGCTACTACAGGGCTGGCTTCGTGCTCTGTTGGTAGCGACAATCAGTGCAGGCTACTACAGGGCTGGCTCCGTGCTCTGTTGGTAGCGACAATCAGTACAGGCTACTACAGGGCTGGCTCCGTGCTCTGTTGGTAGCGACAATCAGTGCTAGCTACTACAGGGCTGTCTCCGTGCTCTGTTGGTAGCGACAATCAGTGCAGGCTACTACAGGGCTGGCTTCGTGCTCTGTTGGTAGCGACAATCATTGCAGGCTACTACAGGGCTGGCTGCGTGCTCTTTGGTAGTGACAATCAGTACAGGCTACTACAGGGCTGGCTCCGTGCTCTGTTGGTATCTACAATTAGTGCAGGCTACTACAGGGCTGGCTTCGTGCTCTGTTGGTAGCGACAATCAGTGCAGGCTACTACAGGGCTGGCTCCGTGTTCATTTCTTCTTCTTCTTCTTCTTTCGTCCTTAGCCATCGACCGACCAAGCAGTCTGTGGCCATTACGCCTTGTGGCGTCTTAGGGCAACAAGAAATTATCCGTTGTTCCGTTACGCCTAAAGGCGTTTATTGGTACAACAGAATATTAATTGTTGTTTCCGTAATCAACGTGACTAGCAAGCGGATGATCAGTCCGCTGTGGTGCTCATTTGGTATCGACAATTAGTGCAGGCTACTACAGGGCTGGCTCCGTGCTCTGTTGGTAGCGACAATCAGTGCAGGCTACTACAGGGCTAGCTCCATGCTCCGTTGGTAGCGACAATCAGTGCAGGCTACTACAGGACTGGCTCCATGCTCCGTTGGTAGCGACAATTAGTGCAGGCTACTAAAGGGCTGGCTCCGTTCTCCGTTGGTAGCGACAATCAGTGCAAGCTACTACAGGGCTGGCTCCGTGCTCTGTTGGTAGCGACAATTAGTGCAGGCTACTACAGAGCTGGCTTCGTGCTCTGTTGGTAGCGACAATCATTGCAGGCTACTACAGGGCTGGCTGCGTGCTCTGTTGGTAGCGACAATCAGTACAGGCTATTACAGGGCTGGCTCCGTGCTCTGTTGGTAGCGACAATCAGTGCAGGCTACTACAGGGCTGTCTCCGTGCTCTGTTGGTAGCGACAATCAGTGCAGGCTACTACAGGGCTGGCTCCGTGCTCTGTTAGTAGCGACAATTAGTGCAGGCTACTACAGGGCTGGCTTCGTGCTCTGTTGGTAGCGACAATCATTGCAGGCTACTACAGGGCTGGCTGCGTGTTCTGTTGGTAGTGACAATCAGTGCAGGCTACTACAGGGCTGGCTCCGTGCTCTGTTGGTATCTACAATTAGTGCAGGCTACTACAGGGCTGACTCCGTGCTCTGTTGGTAGCGACAATCAGTGCAGGCTACTACAGGGCTGGCTCCGTGCTCATTTGGTAGCGACAATTAGTGCAGGCTACTACAGGGCTGGCTTCGTGCTCCGTTGGTAGCCACAATTAGTGCAGGCTACTTCAGGGCTGGCTCCGTGCTCTGTTGGTAGCGACAATCAGTGCAGGCTACTACAGGGCTGGCTTCGTGCTCCGTTGGTAGCGACAATCAGTGCAGGCTACTACAGGGCTGGCTTCGTGCTCCGTTGGTAGCGACAATTAGTGCAGGCTACTACTGGGCTGGCTCCGTGCTCCGTTGGTAGCGACAATCAGTGCAAGCTACTACAGGGCTGGCTTCGTGCTCCATTGGTAGCGAGAATCAGTGCAGGCTACTACAGGGCTGGCTTCGTGCTCCGTTGGTAGCGACAATTAGTGCAGGCTACTACAGGGCTGGCTTTGTGCTCCGTTGGTAGCGACAATCAGTGCAGGCTACTACAGGGCTGGCTCCGTTCTCCGTTGGTAGCGACAATCAGTGCAGGCTACTACAGAGCTGGCTCCGTTCTCCGTTGGTAGCGACAATCAGTGCAGGCTACTACAGGGCTGGCTTCGTGCTCCGTTGGTAGCGACAATCAGTGCAGGCTACTACAAGGCTGGCTCCGTGCTCCGTTGGTAGCGACAATTAGAAAGAAGAAGAATGAAGGGGATGAAGAAGACATGGCAAGACATTAACCAGATAACACTGGACATGACGTCATCTTTTGAAGACTTATGTTCCGTTGATAGCTGGAAGGTAATGACTGAAATGACTGTAAGTGATTGTGACTTGATGAACAGATCAGCCAAAGGACCGGCGCACAGACGCAACAAACAAATAACTCTTGAAGTAATATTCCAATGCGTGAAAATAAACGATAAGACCAAGGTGGCCTGGCTTCTTTCTGGACATCCTCATTACTCTTTTTAGCTGCCCGTCGTATTCTTAGTATTCTTCTGCAAACCCACATTTTGTGTGGCCTCCATAGATTCTCTCTCCTACTTATATCTTCTAAATGTCAGGACTTACTCTATAACACCGATTAGAGACCTGACACCATCACCAGAACGGACATGCTATGACCTCCATAGATTCTCTCTCCTACTTATATCTTCTAAATGTCAGGACTTACTCTATAACACCGATTAGAGACCTGACACCATCACCAGAACGGACATGCTATGACCTCCATAGATTCTCCTATTTGTATCTTCTAAATATCTTCTTCTTTGATCCTTAGCCACCGACTGTCAAAGCAGTCAGTGGCCATCACGCCTGGTGGCATCTTGTTGGGCAGCAACAAATTGCTTCCACTTTTCTGGGTTGGCGGCCATCCTTCGTGCAGTGCCCCAGCTCTAGTTCATTCTTTGCATCACGGCCTCCACAGTCCTCCGCCAGGTTGTTTTTGGTCGGTCTCTCTTCCTCTTTCCTTCTGGGGTCCATAACACAGATGTTTTTGTGATGGCATCAGGGTCTCTTCTGAGGACGTGGGCAACCCAAGTCCAGCGTCTGCCAGCTATGATGGTGTGCATGTCTTCTTGGTTGCTCCGAGTAAGCAGCTCTTGGTTGGTGATGGTATTCGGCCAAAAGATTCACAGAATTTTCCTTAGGCAGATTGTGTGGAAAGAGGACAATTTCATCATTTCCTTCTCTGTTACTCTCCAGCATTCCGTACCACGAGGAATCACAGAAAGTACACAGCTCTCACATAATCTTAATGTGGTGCTTGTGCTGTACTGGGAAGACTTCCAGATGTTGTTTAGACTATCAAACGCTGTTCTCGCTTTATTCATTCTGTTCTTGATGTCTTTGCTTGTTCCGCCGTCTGGTGTTACTATGCATCCTAGGTATTTAAATGTGTCTGTCTGTTCCAGCTGCTGGTTCATTATTGTTATGGCTCAGGATTTCCCACACTGAGTGTCATGACCTCTGTCTTCTTTAGATTGATGTTCAGACCCATCTGCTGGCTATACGTATTCAGTCTGTTTTTTTTTTTTCTTGGATGTGTTGATGTGAATGTGCGAGAAGTGCAATGTCATCTACATATTCCAGATCTGTAGAAAACGTTGTCCATCTTATTCCTCTTGGACTGCCCTCTGTTGTCTTGCGCATCACCAGTCTATGACTGTCAAAAATAAAGTGCTTGATAAGGGACATCCCTGTCGTACTCCTGTCTTCACCTCAAAGGTTAGGTTGCTCTGCTCAAAATTACATGTAAAGTTAGCATAGAGGCTTTTTATGATGGTTACAATGCAGCTGGTAATTCCATAAGCCCTTAGTATTTTCCACAGGCTGTCCCAGTGTATGTTGTCAAAGCTCTTTCCAAAATCAACAATGTTAATGTACAGCTGTCTCTGCCATTCTGAGCACTTATCTATAATGTTCCTGAGGGTGAATATATGATCTACACATCTTCTGTTCTTTCTGAATCCAGCTTGTTCATTCCTCTTTCCTCAGTTTATGGTCTAAATATGCTTTGCTCTTTATAACACCGATTAGAGACCCTGACACCATCACAAGAACGGTCATGCTATGACCTCCGTAGATTCTCCTACTTGTATCTCCTACATGTCAGTACTTGCTCTTTATAACACCAAATAACTCTTTCTTATTTCCACTGACAAAAATTAGTTGTGAAAAAAAATGGCACTTATTGATTCTGTCCACGAGTCGAGGCAATTTCCCAGTAACATACAAAAACACCAGAGTTAACAGTGTGAGAACCATCGTATAAACTTAGAGTAGCTGTCAGTTAAAAGTTTCCAATTGCATAAAATGCACCGATGTCCCGTACTCCGTGAATTTTCTCATGCACAACTTGTGCAACACCGAATTACTCGTTTGTTTTGAATTATCGTCTCTCTGACTGACAGCTGTTTTCCTCCTGGTCACTTAATTGTGAAGCGAACTTTAGTTTGTAATTACGAGGGGCGTTCAGAAAGTAATGCACCACATCATGTTTCTCAGAAGCTGTTTATTCAAAAAGCATGAAATTTATACACAATATACATGGATATGTCATGTAAATATCGGTATTATTCAACATAATCACCATCAACTTGTACGGCTTTATGCCATGCAGCGCGAAACAAGTGCATGTATTCCTAGCCCGTACCAGATTTTGTCTTGATCATATAGCGATTTCTACGCTGCATGAATCACTCCTTCATCATCTTCAAACCTTGTCCCACGGAGTTCATCTTTAAGTGGACCAAATAGATAAAAATCAGAGGGTGCCAAATCGGGACTATAGGGTGGATGGAGTAGTACAGTCCAACCCAATTTGGTGATTGCTTCCCGTGTTGCCAGACTTGTGTGAGGTCGCGCATTGTCGTGAAGGAGAAGCAGGTCTGCTGGATTCTTGTGCGGTCGAACTCTGCGAAAACGTTGATTGAGTTTTTTTAATGCCTTAATGTAAGCTTGCGAATTGATTGTCTCTCCTCTTGGCATAACGTCCACAAGAATCACACCTTCAATGTCCCAAAAGACAGTGATCATGACCTTTCCAGCTGAAGGAATTGTCTTGAATTTCTTTCTTCTTGGTGATTGCGGATGATGCCACTCCATTGACTGTCTTTTTGTCTCAGGTTCAAAATGATGTGCCCAGGTTTCGTCACCTGTAATGATCTTAGCCAAAAAGTTCTCTCCATCAGCATTGAAACGCTCCAACAATTCAGAAGAAATTGCTTTCCTTTGCATTTGTCATTTGTGAGACTTCGAGGAACCCATCTTGCGCAAACCTTAGAAAATCCGAGAGTTTTTATAACTGCATTTGCACTACCAATGCTGACTGACAGCTGTAAGGCCAATTGTTGAGTAGTGATTCGCCTATCAGTAAGAATAATGCCCTCAGCGCATTTCAACATGTCTGCGTTGGTGGCTGTAGCAGGACGTCCACAGCGCGGCCGATCAAGCAGCTCCGTATCTCCACTTCTTGATTCTTTGATTCTCTGAACCCAGCGACTGACTGTACTCCTGTCGACTGCAAAACTTCCATACACATCACATAGGTGCTTGTGAATATTCACAACCGTTTCCTTCTCTGCAACGAGCAATTCTATCACAATTCGCTGTTTATAACGCAAGTTGCTAACACGCTCTATTTCAACGGTTTAGGGCAGCCGTATTATTTGGCCGGTTGCAGTGCAATTTGGTGCACACAATTCGCACATGCCATATTTAAAGTGTGCAAAATTTCATGCTTCTATCTTCGTTATTATAGTTCGTTCGGAAATTCGTGCCCACAGAAAGCGTCAATTTTCTCCAAAACTGTTTGTTGTATGGACATGGATTTTTGCACGCAGTCTTAGATTTTCCATGCAGTTAAGATTTTGCGATCATTACATCCACAGCTGTCGCGAAATTTGCAAAACGGCGATTTTCTTTGATCTTCTTGGAACATTTGCCTAAATCTGCCCGTAACATTAATTTTTACAGTAAATCACAACATTTGTGCGACAAGACGGTTCAAAGGCGTGTCCTAAATGTGTGATTGGTTGTTCACGTGATTTTGATACTAGGAATGATGTTCTGATAATGAACCGTGATAGCAGTAAATCATCAGGAAGCTATGACAAATCGTAACTGTTTATGTGTTATTATAGATTGGCATATGAAATTAGTTTATCACAAACGAAGGAATGCGATCGACGTGCCTCATTCCGAATCGTACGACTCCAATAAGTTCACAACAGTTATTGGTTGGATAAACTGCAAGCCATCTCGCTGCCTGTAATCTTCTTCTTCCTGTAGCACGTGTTCTTCACATTTAGCCCAGTACTCTGTGTCTATTCGTGAAAGGGCCTCACGAGTCATGTCTTAAACATCGCACATTTTAAAAGTGGTGTTCTGGGCGGCCACTTGCACTTTAACTCTAGCCCAAACCAGCTCTATTGGGTTAAGGTGAGAATAGTAAGGTGGGAGTCGAAGAGAAACATGACCCTGCTCTTGGATGATTTTATCAATCAGATACACTTTTGTCTTATTCCTCTGTCTCACAAGCTGCAACAACTCTGGTTTTAAATAGCTGTTGTCAGCGAAAATATTTTCATTCACAAGCCACCTCCTGATTTCGTCTTTCGTGCTTGCCGAAGTGGAAGCTTTATCCTCCTGCGCTAGAACATTATGATAGGACGCATTATCCATCACCAGGCAAGACGGCCTATCTAGAGTCGGGAGAAGTGTATTCACTATCCAATCTCGAAAAATTTGCCCATTCATTTCACTGTGGTAGTCCCTACCATCTACAGACTTTGATTGAAAAATAAGCTCTGCATCACGGACAAGCCCATTCTGTCTGCTGCCAGCATGTGCTATATAATGCGTTGACCTTTGCTGCTGGGAATTTTCCTTCTATGGTCTCCGTCAACAGATTGCCATTCTTTCTCGTTCGTATGATGAGCATTAACCCAAGATTCGTCCAAATACACTATATCATAGCCGTCTTGCCTTCTCTCACAAATCTGCCAAAGGTATTTGCTTCGAGCTGCAACCAGATGTGGTTTTTCACATAAAAAATTCCTTCCGCCAGACGTTTTTCTAAAAGTGAAGCCGACACTTCTGACAAGTTGCCAAAGAGTTGTATTTGAGACGTTAATATCGCATTCTGCTTGCAGCCGACTTTTCAGCATGCGGAGAGTAACAAGTTGATTGGCATTAAACATCTTCAAAATCAAACGTCTAATGACATCCTTGTCAAAATCATCAATTTTTTTTTCTTCCTTCCTTGCTTAACCGCAGCCTCTGTACAATCACCGTCCTGTTGTATCCAACGTCGAAAAGATCTTCTATCCACACCCAGGGCCTTTCGTGTTCTCCTACCTGGTTCTTGGATGTCGTGGTTTAAACAACCCATCTTAGCCTCTCTGCGAAAATGCCTGTACAATATAACAGTTACCTTCTGCAAAGTGATAAATTTGCATTTCAGATTCATTGCGCTTTTCATAATTATGCAGTTTAGTTTATTAATATATTATACGCTGGTGTCGTTTTGTTTCGTTGCAGCCAACTCATTGCAATAAGCATACGCCGCTGAAATAATTACTCGCGACTGTGTACAATAGGTGCGCACACGTGCGGACATGTAGTCACTACACTAATTCAAACCAAAAAAAATATTGAATAGCACATTTCATCGCTTGTGCTGTGCTGTAACAAAAATTAAGTGCGCAATTTTTGAACGGATCTTGTAACTTTCCTGTAGAACTAATAAAAATTAACCCAGACAACGGTAATAGTTTTTTTTATATAACTTAAAGAAGAAAATTCGAACATGACATGAGTTTTGTAAGGGCAAAAAATATATTAATAACTGCATTGATATCAGTAGGGCACGTAGCAAATTTCAATAACATCCGTCAAGGGGTTGCAAAGTTACAACGTTCAATGTGTGGGCACGAATTTCCGAACGGACAATAGCTGAGAAAAACGATGTGGTGCATTACTTTCTGAACGCCCCTCGTAGTATTAAATGTGAGAAAATATCAATTTACATTCTCGTTTTACGTTTTAAATTATCTTTCTTGTTTTATTATATTTGACTATATTATCTAAAGCAATGTTCCCAACAGAGCATGCAGCTTTGTTGTATTGTTCACTAATTCCCTATTATTTGTTAGCTTTCTGTTTTATATTAAGCTATATATTATCGGAAGCAATGTTCCAGACGAAGCATGCAGCAATTGCACGGTCACACACTCACCTCTAGCCTCCATCTCGCTTAATCAGCTGTCAATAAAACAATCCCTAATTGCCCGTCGGTAGAGTGATGTGTCAGCATGGCCTTCTCCGACCCCAGCTGAGGGAGAAATTGTGTGGTGGCGAGAGATGCCTGAGATGGACTGCCAATTTTATAAGATAGATGTGATTATCGTGGCGAGAGATGCCTGAGATGGACTGCCAATTTTATAAGATAGATGTGATTATCGTAGCGAGAGATGCCTGAAATGGACTGCCAATTTTATAAGATAGATGTGATTATCGTGGCGAGAGATGCCTGAGATGGACTGCCAATTTTATAAGATAGATGTGATTATCGTGGCGAGAGATGCCTGAGATGGACTGCCAATTTTATAAGATAGATGTGATTATCGTGGCGAGAGATGCCTGAGATGTGATTATCAAAGAGAAAACAAAGGAGGAGACTGTCAGTAGTCCCCTGCTGCACTGCAACCTTTTCTTACTGACAAAGAGAAGAACATTTACATACTGACAAAGTGAAGAACATTTACATACTGACAAAGTAAAGAACATTTACATACTAACAAAGTGAAGAACATTTACATACTGACAGACGAAGTGAAGAACATTTACATAGTGACAAAGAGAAGAACATTTACTTACTGACAAAGTGAAGAACATTTTCTTACTGACAAAGTGAAGAACATTTTTTTACTGACAAAGTGAAGAACATATACTTACTGACAAAGTGAAGAACATTTTCTTACTGAAAAAGTGAAGAACATTTTTTTACTGACAAAGTGAAGAACATTTACTTACTAACAGACAAAGAGAAGAACATTTACTTACTGACAAAGAGAAGAACATTTTCTTAATCACAGACAAAGTGAAGAACATTTTCTTACTGACAGACAAAGTGAAGAACATTTTCTTACTGACAAAGTGAATAACATTTTCTTACTGACAGACAAAGTGAAGAACATTTTCTTAATGACAAAGTGAAGAACATTTTCTTAATGACAGACAAAGTGAAGAACATTTTCTTAATGACAAAGTGAAGAACATTTTCTTAATGACAGACAAAGTGAAGAACATTTTCTTAATGACAGACAAAGTGAAGAACATTTTCTTAATGACAGACAAAGTGAAGAACATTTTCTTAATGGCAGACAAAGTGAAGAACATTTTCTTAATGACAGACAAAGTGAAGAACATTTTCTTAATGACAGACAAAGTGAAGAACATTTTCTTAATGACAGACAAAGTGAAGAACATTTTCTTAATGACAGACAAAGTGAAGAACATTTTCTTAATGACAGACAAAGTGAAGTCTTCGTGTTTTGTTCTCATTTAAATCTCCGTCCTTCACTTTCTGACTGACCTTTAACCTTTTCTTCTATTACGGTATCCAAGACAGGTTTTATAGCGGGTATGTCCAGAAGTGGTTAGGGTTTTAATGGCCCTAGAACATGGAGAACATAACAGCAACCAAGAAGTTAACAGACTTTGACAAACTGGTGCTGACCTAGAACAGAAGGTGCTGTGACAATATCACCTAGGCTATGGTGGAACTGATGACAACAGCCAGACAATATCATCTAGGCTATGGTGGAACTGATGACAACAGCCAGACAATGCTAGTCAAACAAGATATGACAAGAAAAAAGTGACGATGGACAGGATAGCCATTGAGGAAACTTTATAGAATGACAAGGTGGTCTTTGTTCTGGAATCCCCTGGGAAAGAGGGAAACTGAAAAACACATGGAGATTAGAACAAGATGAAACTGAAAGACCATGAGAAGAGAACAAGATGAAACTGAAAGACCATGAGAAAAGATGAAACTGAAAGACCATGAGAAGAGAACAAGATGAAACTGAAAGACTATGAGAAGAGAACAATATGAAACTGAAAGACTATGAGAAGAGAATAAGATGAAACTGAAAGACCATGAGAAGAGAACAAGATGAAACTGAAAGACCATGAGAAGAGAACAATATGAAACTGAAAGACTATGAGAAGAGAACAAGATGAAACTGAAAGACCATAAGAAGAGAACAAGATGAAACTGAAAGACCAAGAGAACAGCACATGATGAAACTGAAAGACTTTGAGAAGAGAACAAGATTAAACTGAAAGACTATGAGACGAGAACAAGATGAAACTGAAAGACTATGAGAAGAGAACAAGATTAAACTGAAAGACTATGAGAAGATAGCAAGATGAAACCGAAAGACCAGGAGAAGAGAACAAGATGAAACTGAAAGACCATGAGAAAAGATAAAACTGAAATACTATGAGAAGAGAACAAGATGAAACTGAAAGACCATGAGAAGAGAACAAGATAAAACTGAAAGACTATGAGAAGATAACAAGATGAAACTAAAAGACCACGAGAAGATAACAAGATGAAAATGAAAGACCATGAGAAGAGAACAAGATGAAACTGAAAGACTATGAGAAGATAACAAGATGAAACTGAAAGACCATGAGAAGATAACAAGATGAAACTGAAAGACCATGAGAAGAGAACAAGATGAAACTGAAAGACTATGAGAAGAGAACAAGATTAAACTGAAAGACTATGAGAAGATAACAAGATGAAACTGAAAGACCATGAGAACAGAACAGATGAAACTGAAAGACCAGGAGAAGAGAACAAGATGAAACTGAAAGACCATGAGAAAAGTTGAAACTGAAATACTATGTGAAGAGAACAAGATGAAACTGAAAGACCATGAGAAGAGAACAAGATGAAACTGACAGACTATGAGAAGAGAACAAGATGAAACTGAAAGACTATGAGAAGAGAGCAAGATGAAACTGAAAGACTTTGAGAAGAGAACAAGATGAAACTGAAAGACCAAGAGAAGATAACAAGATGAAACTGAAAGACCATGAGAAGAGAACAAGATGAAACTGAAAGACCATGAGAAGAGAACATGATGAAACTCAAAGACCATGAGAAGAGAACATGATGAAACTGAAAGACCATGAGAAGAGAACATGATGAAACTGAAAGACCATGAGAAGAGAACATGATGAAACTGAAAGACCATGAGAAGAGAACATGATGAAACTGAAAGACCATGAGAAGAGAACATGATGAAACTGAAAGACCATGAGAAGAGAACATGATGAAACTGAAAGACTATGAGAAGAGAACAAGATGAAACTGAAAGACCATGAGAAAAGATGAAACTGAAAGACTATGAGAAGAGAACAAGATGAAACTGAAAGACTATGAGAAGAGAACAAGATGAAACTGAAAGACTATGAGAAGAGAACAAGATGAAACTGAAAGACCATGAGAAGAGAACAAGGTGAAACTGAAAGACTATGAGAAGAGAACAAGATGAAACTGAAAGACTATGAGAAGAGAACAAGATGAAACTGAAAGACTTTGAGAAGAGAGGAAGATGAAACTGAAAGACCATAACACGGGACCGCATGACTTTGCTGAAGGCCTATGCTCGTTTGTGAGCTGAAGAGCAAATGAACGTCCCAATATATTTTAATAGTTTTATTGTGACCTGTTTTTTAATTTTTTTTTTTTAATTCAAAGAACTGATTAACAAAACTTGGGATCTGACAAACTGCAGCAACATGATCGCCAAGCCGGTCGGTTTATGGAACAGAAAACAGCACACCACAAATATCAGTTATAAATAACAAAGCCCAGTCTAATATACAAGATCATTTAATATTTCAAGGCACAATGTTAACATTAATTTCACATTTGTTAACTTTTGAAAGATGCAACAAAATTAACTCACATGTGTTAACTCCTGAAAGATGCAACAAAATTAACTCACATGTGTTAACTCCTGAAAGATGCAACAAAATTAACTCACATGTGTTAACTCCTGAAAGATGCAACAAAATTAACTCACATGTGTTAACTCCTGAAAGATGCAACAAAATGAACTCACATGTGTTAACTCCTGAAAGATGCAACAAAATTAACCACATTTGTCAACGGCTGAAAGATGCAAGAAAACACAAATTTTACAATCAATATAATATATCAATACTATTTATAGGAATCACATGACATATAAGCGCCCAAACACATTAACAAGTCAGAAGGAAATTAAAGAAAGGAATATGTTCTAACAAGGGGAAAAAAAGGAACAAACGTTTTTTTAAATAAAGGCGGTTATTTGTTTGTCTCTTGTAGCTTAAAACCACAAAATATAAATGAATGGTAGTACAGAAAAGGGTGAAGTTTACAGATAATATGGCAATGAAACAGACAACAAAAGTTTTCTCCTAAAAAATGCTCTCGTCATAAGCTGTACCGTTCTATTGCAAAACTGACAAAACAAAATCTTTTTGTGTCCCGTTCATGAAAACAGTGATCAATTTTTGCAAATACATAAAAGCAAACGTGTCAAATTTGTTAACATTAACGGGGGATCTAATAAGACGGAGAAAAGAACAGGTGATAGGAATGATAGTGATAGAAAAGATGTGGAAAGTTCTTGATGGATGGCACAAGGTTGGCATGAATTTGCTGAAAGCCCATGATTAAGTGGATCTGAAGGGTGAAGAATGTATGAATAAAAGCACGCTACTATAGACTGATGTTACTGTTAAAACACCTTCCTCAGTTCATTAGTTCGAATCATTGCTAACAGAATATACTTTTTTGGTTAAATGATAGAAAAATCTTGATGTTGTAGTCTTGATGTTTGAGTGTACATCTGTAGATCTAATTATTGATGTTGTAGTCTTGATGTTTGTTGTTGTGTACATCTAATTAAGACAGGTCTGTACCCTTTTGTCTGAAATCATCTGGGACAGTTTTGTTTGAGAAAACCTGATTCTACCCATACCAGTTACTCTAAGGAGTAATTCATCCAGAGCTATGCCAAGAGCATGTCGCCCAAGTCGTGTTTGAAAATCGCCCAAGTCATGTTTGAAAATCGCCCAGGTCATGTTTGAAAATCGCCCAAGTCGTGTTTGAAAATCGCCCAAGTCGTGTTTGAAAATCACCCAAGTCGTGTTTGAAAATCGCCAAGTCATGTTTGAAAATCGCCAAGTCGTGTTTGAAAATTACCCAAGTCGTGTTTGAAAATCGCCCAAGTCGTGTTTGAAAATTGCCCAAGTCATGATCGGAAATCACTCAAAGTCTCCCAATAAAACTTTCGATTTTCAGAATATTTCGGTTTTCAGGTGTTGAGATAAATTGACACAGACATATATAGCTTTTTTTTTTATAAATTATGTATATGTTATCAGTTTTATAGCAGAACCTAGAAATAATAATTATATGAGATAATGTAGATGGGAACATAAAAAACAGTGTGACACAAGAAACACTATTAGGCATCATAAATAAGTCTGTTACAGTGACAACCACTGCAGAACCAATATACGTGGGGCATTCAGAAAGTAATGCACCACATCGTTTTTCTCAGGAGCTGTTTATTCAAAAAGCATGAAATTTATACACAATATATATGGATATGTCATGTAAACATCGGTGTTATTCAACATAATCCCCATAAACTTGTACGGCTTTATGCCAGCGCGAAACAAGTGCATGTATTCTTAGCCCGTACAAGATTTTGTCTTGATCATGTAGCCATTTCTTCGCTGCATGAATCACTCCTTCATCATCTTCAAACCTTGTCCCACGGAGTGCATCTTTAAGTGGACCAAATAGATGAAAATCAGAGGGTGCCAAATCGGGACTATAGGGTGGATGGGGTAGTACAGCCCAACCGAATTTGATGATTGCTTTCCGTGTTGCCAGACATGTGTGAGATCGCGCATTGTCGTGAAGGAGAAGCAGGTCTGCTGGATTCTTGTGCGGCCGAACTCTGCGAAAACGTTGATTGAGTTTTTTCAATGTCTTAATGTAAGCTTGCGAATTGATTGTCTCTCCTCTTGGCATAACATCCACAAGAATCACACCTTCAATGTCCCAAAAGACAGTGATCATGACCTTTCCAGCTGAAGGAATTGTCTTGAATTTCTTTCTTCGTGGTGATTGCGGATGATGCCACTCCATTGACTGTCTTTTTGTCTCAGGTTCAAAATGATGTGCCCAGGTTTCGTCACCTGTAACGATCTTAGCCAAAACGTTCTCTCCATCAGCATTGAAATGCTCCAACAATTCAGAAGAAATTGCTTTCCTTTGCAATCAGTGGTCATTTGTGAGACTTCGAGGAACCCATCTTGCGCAAACCTTAGAAAATCCGAGAGTTTTTATAACTGCATTTGCACTACCAATGCTGTCTGACAGCTGTAAGGCCAATTGTTGAGTAGTGATTCGCCTATCAGTAAGAATAATGCCCTCAGCGCATTTCAACATTTCTGCGTTGGTGGCTGTGGCAGGACGTCCACAGCGCGGCCGAGCAAGCAGCTCCGTATCTCCACTTCCTGATTCTTTGATTCTCTGAACCCAGCGACCGACTGTACTCCTGTCGACTGCAAAACTTCCATACACATCACGTAGACGCTTGTAAATGTTCACAACAGTTTCCTTCTCTGCAGCGAGAAATTCTATCACAATTCGCTGCTTGTAACGCAAGTTGCTAACACGCTCCATTTCAACGGCTTAGGGCAGCCGTATAATTTGGCCGGTTGCGGTGCAATTTCGTGCACACAATTGGCACATGCCATATTTGAAGTGTGGAAGATTTCATGCTTCTATCTTCATTATTAGCTGAGAAAAACCTGTAGCAAGGGAGGGACAGAGGGGCAGCCAAAAGAAAAATGGCCAAATGGGGCACAGAAAGCAGACACTATAGCATTCCACACAATGTGTTGCTACAGGGCTGATAGGCTTGGACTGTTTCTTGTTGCACGCAGCTTGATTTTCTTACATAACTGGTCAGAACATAAAATAATGATGATGATCAAGCTTCTGACACATGGTATTGGTCGAAACTAGCTGCCAAACACTGTCTTCTACAGTGATGTCAGTTATAAATATCCCATTACATCAGAAAAATACCATATACCAGATAAATGAAAGTAGGACTTTTAATGTTGTTAATGGATTAAACATAAGTTACCATAATATCAAAACATGAACACGATTTCTGTGGAAGGAAGCAAAGCTGTAACTAGCTGAGTAACCCCTCTAGGGAAGACAACCCCCCCCCCCCCCCACAATCGTGGCATCACACCATTTACTGCAGGCCTGGTATGTTTGATTGAGCCTATTGAGTTGGTGAAGCCATCTGGGGTTGTAAGAAAGCTTTGGAACTCATTCCAAATTTTTAAAAGGGTAAAAAAAAAGTGAAAACTTTAACTATCCTGGGGATCGCAACAAACAACAAAACAAATCAAACTGGCAGATAAAACATCAATAATTATCCATATAAACTGTTGCAGTTATCAAATCTTTAGGTCCAACAATACAGTCACTAGTTGTATTTATCCACATCTGCTGGAGATATCCACATCTGCTGGAGATATCCACATCTGCTGGAGATATCCACTCATGATTTATAAGCGGCTGTATTCTAACACTCAAAAATATATTTCAGAAACATACCGTGAGACAAGAAAGTCATTTTTACATTAACATGTGGCCTTGAAATCTAGCTGAAAACTCTGAATATTATGATAAAAGCAGTATATTTTGTGACTATAATAATAGCAATTACTGTAATGACATACTGTATATCTTCAAAAAAATTGAACACATTGGTATTGAGATTTGGGACTAAATTGTTTTTTTATAAATGAGAAAAAAACAAACAAAAGCATCAAGTCAGGACGGTAATAATGAACACATTTCTTCGTCATAAAATCAAAAACATGAGATTTGTAAGTACAGACATAAACTGTTAGGGAGACCTTTTCAACACAGAGATAAAAATGTCTTGGTCGACCCAGGTCCTGTATTTCATAGTTGCATGTACTGCTGGGAGAGCGAGTAGTCCCTTTGATGCATTTTTTGTGGGTGCTTAGCTGGTTGTGTGTCTTGTCACGTTTCACTCTCACAGTGAGATGGTCCCTGGCTTGAATCCCCGGAATGCCTATCATATCTGTTCTCTTTTTGTTGTCTAATATCCTCCCCCCTTTTTTTTCTTACTTGTACCTACCATTGACCTATTTTCGTTAATTACTTACTATGAAGAAATTTATTATCTTCAGAAGAAACTAAAACTTTTCAGAAACTATTACAATTTAAAATAAAAACTATAAACAATATCTACGATATATTTTTTGCACAAAACTATTGATCATTATTCGGACACGAAGAACCATGCATAAGCAAGTGTACAAGTATTTAAAGTTCATATTTAATATCTAAAGTTTTCAGTTAAAGATTACCGTATAAGATAAAATTATTACAAATATTCTAATATGACAATATCCAAAGTTTTCAGTTAACTAAAGTCAAGTTAGATTATCGTATAAGATAAAATTATTACAAATATTCTAATATCCAAAGTTTTCAGTTAACTGAAGTCAAGTTAGATTATCGTATAAGATAAAATCATTACAAATATTCTGATACGACTATATCCAAAGTTTTCAATTAACTGAAGCTAAAGAGTTAATTTATCTCATAAGATAACATCATTAAATATACTCTGAAGAAAGTACATTTAAAAACACCAACAAAACAAATGTATAAAAGCAGCAAAGATTACTATGCAAGATGCAACTAAATGCAAAAAAGGAATGTACACTCCTGGTAACATGAAAACAAAGACAACAAGTCCTCACAAAGCATATCACACTATGCTGCACCTTATAACTTTCCGGTTATATATTTGAAATGCTCATTAAATATAAAGGCCAGGACAAAAGTTAGAACATAAAAATTTAAACATAATGACAACCGGTATAATGACTTCTTCTTCTGTAAACACTTTCAGATGTCAGCTTGAGGTTGTCAGCATTTAGGGTAAAAATACAAAAACAGAACCAAAAATGAATCACCCAATTTCATCTATTCAACAAGCTAAATACAGAAACTACCGATGAGTGTAACTGGGGAAAAAAAAAGTAAAGGGTCCCGTTACATGCCCATTGAGGCATATTGGAAATATGGTGTTAGCCCATATTTTCTTGACCATCGGCACACTAAAGGGATGATGTGGTCAGCATCATGCTGGGCGCCTTAACCTTCCCAGAGTAGTGTAACTGTGGAACCAATAAATTTGTCTGCTAAACATCTACTTCAAAGGTGCCAAACATATACAGAGAAAGTTCATAAGGCCATCACCAGACCACTCCTGAACAGACTCAGTGCAGAAACCTCAGACTGAACACTGCTTTATTTGAACATATTTAAGTTGACGTCCAAGAGTGTACAAAAGAAGACTCAACCAATTTCCTTTTTCCTTCAACTGTGTGCCATCAATGATTTTTTTTCAGAAAATCTCACATCATGCTTCATTATAAGCTAAATGCAGGAATTTTTCTTTCCTTCCATCATTACAAGAATGTGATGTGACTTTGGAAGAATATATTTCTGGCTTCCAAGTCAAATGTATGGCTCTCTTTGCTGTCATGACATCTTTGAGTTTTACATTACTCCAACAATCCATCTTCTTATGTAATGGTTCTTATTTCCTAAATTCTGGTAAAATACTGTAATGATGCTAGCTGAATGTTTCCAGGATATCCCAAATGAAGCCCTTCATTACAGATGCATTCAGCATAAATTCCATCACACTTATTTTAGTTTGCATGACATAGTTGGAAAGGTTTCATTCATTCCTCTTTTTTTTAAATATATACATTTAACTTTGTTTCACAAATTTAAATTGAAAACTCAAATTGTTTATCGGTGTCCAGGCTTTTACCACTGGCCGAAGCAACTAAGTAATATTTATTTAAAAACAACCACTAAAAAAGCTTTTTTGAAAAGTCTGCATGTTTGAGAGTTGTAATGAACTATTTCTTTATAATGAACTAAATAAACACATTAACTACCGCAAGCCGGTGGGACCGGCTTTTGAAATCCTATCATTTGGACCGCGAGCCGCTCAGAGCGTCAATCTAAATTTAGTAATAAAATGAATTAAAAATGTACTGAAACACTTTCTGATCTGGTTCGAGATTTTAAGTTGCCACCGGAAAACAAATTCCCAAAGCATGGTTGTTGTAGAACACTGGAAAATTGATATTATGTTCATATTTTTCAGCATTTTGAGTTAGTTACCAAATTGTGTAAAACTGCTTACCGTGGCAACTAGTGATAGGACCACAAAACATGCGTGTACATCTTGTCTAACGGTTGAATAGGCTAGAAACTTGTTTCAACAATTGACTGATAGATCTAGCGATGAGGACAAGAGTGATAACGGTGTGCACATTGTTTGTTGAAATAGTGATTTTGATAGAGATGGGGCGCAAGCAGTTATAATTCTGAAAATATTGCAAGTCCTCGGCCATCGGACAGCCGTTAAATAGCAACAACCAATATCAGAGTTACAAATGGTGCTTATTGTAATAGTACATTAATTTATCTTTAAAATGACGTGTAATTCATAAAAATATGTATACAATTACGAAAACTACAGCTTACTTTGTGCAAACACCTACGGGATGAAATTGGGAAAAAAAATTTATTCGGTCACAGTGTGTTTTTCGATTCGGTAGTTAATGTGTTAAATTTAAATTACTAGATTAAAAAAAAAAAATAATTAGTTCTAAATCCTGAATTCTTACAATAAAATAATGTTAGCATTACATATTACTGCATAACATATTATTATGTCATACTATCTGAGTTTATTTGGAAGAAAATTTAAAGATACGCAGTCTCAACAGACATAAATGTAGAACATCACCAGAAAATGTCGACTTATGTCTGTGTTATTAAATACTAGGATATTAGAATCAAAAGAAAGATAAATCAAAGTTCTTATCTTTGGTGGAAAATTTATTAAAACCTGGCAATTTATTACAAAGTTATAGTAGTGACAGGTGCCAGTTTGTCTGTAATGGTAACTTCTTTCACTCCTTTTGCTGATGAGAAAATTATTATATGTTAGTGACCATTCAGAACAGTCAACACTTTAAAAAAATGTTTTAAATACATCTTTAACTTTTTTTTTTACATGTGCTACGTATTAATTGACAGAAATTTAAAAAAATACAAATAAAATATCAAAACCAATAATTCCAATCCAAATTAGTGTAGATGAATCTTTTGAAAGTTGGTATGATGGTCTTGCCTAATTGTGGAGTCATGTGACACATACACTTACCAAATACGTAAATGTAAACTAGAGCTGGGACAAGGATTTGTATTGAATTAATGGTCTGAATGTGTGACATCAGTGTGAAGAACAAACAGTGGGACATAAGAATATACTACAAGTATCATTGATGAACCAATAGCCACAGATATTCAGGGTGGGTGCAAGTTCACTATTACTGATGTTCTAAATAACCAATCAATCAATCAATACCCTGTAGCTAACCAAAGAGCATAGGTTGTCAATAAACACTGACCAAATCCTCTTATCACATGACAAGTCCTTCTTGTCACATGATCAGCTGAAGGATTTCTATGTCTTCCTCATCACTGTCATGTCTGTCTGCAGTTGTCTTCTCCATGTGTTCTTCAATATGCCTCTACCAGTCTTACCCTGGAGGTTCTAGAACAAGAACTGTCTGTTAATGCTATCAACAGGTTTTCCCAAATTATAAATAAAGACTGGACTAAATGATGAACAAAGTTGAGATTTCATTTATACTGAACTTTTATCTTCATCATTAATTTCCTTGTCACTCTGTATGGACTATGTAGCCAACACTGCTACAGATGACCTGACTGTAGGAACCTGAAGCCAACACTGCTACAGATGACCTGACTGTAGGAACCTGAAGCCAACACTGCTACAGATGACCTGACTGTAGGAACCTGAAGCCAACACTGCTACAGATGACCTGACTGTAGGAACCTGAAGCCAACACTGCTACAGATGACCTGACTGTAGGAACCTGAAGCCAACACTGCTACAGATGACCTGACTGTAGGAACCTGAAGCCAACACTGCTACAGATGACCTGACTGTAGGAACCTGAAGCCAACACTGCTACAGATGACCTGACTGTAGGAACCTGAAGCCAACACTGCTACAGATGACCTGACTGTAGGAACCTGAAGCCTCTCACAGCAATGGTTTCTATAGCAATATTCATTAACATGATGAGGATTTGTAATCCAGGCATTAGGGGAGACACTTGCATGACATGCCTGAAGACTTGTATGACATGCCTGAAGACTTGTATGACATGCCTGAGGACTTGTATGACATGCCTGAAGACTTGCATGACATGCCTGAGGACTTGTATGACATGCCTGAGGACTTGCATGACATGCCTGAGGACTTGCATGACATGCCTGAGGACTTGCATGACATGCCTGAGGACTTGTATGACATGCCTGAGGACTTGTATGACATGCCTGAGGAAGTGGTATTCCTATTCTTTGTCTTCTCTGAGACCTTCACAAACTAAATTTGGCTTTTTTCAACCCGACCAAATAGGATTAGAAAAACAGTCTACAGGATCTTAATATTGCTCCTATCTTGTGAATTTTTAGTAAAAGAAGAAAGTTGTATACACAGTGAAAAGAAGCTAAAATTGAAATGTTCTGAAGATTAATTATATTTTTGCTTGAAACATACAATATCACAATTCTGCCATCAAATAATATCCTTCTTCTTCTTCTCTGATCCATAACCGCCAAAGCAGTCAGTGGCCATCACGCCTGGTGACGTCCTGTAAGGCAGCAACAAATTGATTCCACCTTGCTCGGTCGGCGGCCATCCTTCGTACAGTGCCCCAACTCTGGTTCATTCTTTGCATCTCGGCTTCCACAGTTCTCCGCCAAGTAGTTTTTGGTCAGCCTTTCTTTCGCTTTCCCTCGGGGGTCCATAGCATAGCTGTTCTTGTGATGGTATCAGGGTCCCTTCTGAGGACGTGGCCAACCCAACTCCAGCGTCTGCCAGCTATGATGGTGTGCATGTCCTCCTGGTTACTCCGAATAAGTAGTTCTTGGTTGCTGATTCGGAGAATTTTCCTTAGGCAGATTGTGTGGATGGAGGACAGTTTCGACATTTCCTTCTCTGTTACTCTCCAGCATTCCGCACCATAGAGAAGCACAGAAAGTACACAGCTCCCTCTCATACAGTCTTAATTTGGTGTTTGTGCTGTACTGGGAAGACTCCCAAATGTTGTTGAGAATAGCAAAGGCTGTTTTCGCTTTATTCATTCTGTTGTTAATGTCCTTGCTTGTTCCGCCGTCAGGTGTTACTATGCATCCTAGGTAAGTAAATGTGTCTGTCTGTTCTAACTTCTGGTTCCTTACTGTTATTGGCTCAGGATTGCCCACATTTAGTGTCATGACCTCTGTCTTCTTCAAATTGATGTTCAGGCCAACCTGCTGGCCATACTTATTCAGTCTATCAGTTTTTTCTTGAATGTGTTGATGTGAATGCGCGAGTAGTGCAATGTCATCTGCATATTCCAGGTCTTCCAGTGTAGAAAATGTTGTCCATCTAATTCCTCTTGGACTGCCCCCTGTTGTCTAAATAATATCCTTATTTGTTATTTTTACTCACAAGAACAGTGTGTTCAATTATTCTTATTTGTGCTGATGCTAACAGTTACAGTGTGTCCCAGCTCCAATGAAAATGACAATAAAGTCACAAGACAAACCTTCAAAGTGACAACAGTCACATGACAAACCTTCAAAGTAACAACAAAGTCACATGACAAACTTTCAAAGTGGCAACAGTCACATGACAAACCTTCAAAGTGGCAACCAAAGTCATATGACAAATCTTCAAAGTGGCAACAAAATCATATGACATACCTTCAAAATGACAACAAAGTCACATGACAAACCTTCAAAGTGGCAGCAAAGTCACATGACAAACCTTTAAAGTGGCAACTAAAGTCATATGACAAACCTTCAAAGTGGCAACCACAACAGACCGACACATACACATCAAGCAGGAAAACAGACAGGCTTTATCTCCAGCTGTCAAAAAAGGCACAAATTTCAGGAATGGAATTAAAGCTTCAATGCTTAATTAATCAAATTACTAAACAACTTTAAGATTTATGTCTACAATGCAAATATCTATCACATTACTACACAACTTTACTTTTATATCTACATTATAGATATCTATAAAATTACTAAATTAAAAGTTTATTCGCTTCTAAAACTAACATTACAAGATTATCAAGTTCTAGCCAAATAGCAAAGCACTAAAATTTAAAAAAATTTTCAAAGAATTTCAAAACCCAACTTTAAAGATGTGAAAAAAAGCATTAAAAAAACATTGATAAGCATATTTCTCATAGTAACAACAATGAGTTTAGTTCTGTGGCCAATCATTATTCAGTATATAAAATATTTATATGAATATATGCAGTATGATAATATAGAAGTTTTTTAATTTTTTGTTCTTTGATACATGAAGATTGTGTAACACACACACACACACACACCAATAAATTCAATGACTGATATATACACTCATCACACTTATTTGTCAAATTTTGAAAGGCTCATTAACCTGACAGATTTTGATGATCTAACGTAAAATATAACAGATGTGAAACTTTCAATCTCTCTAACAGGAAACACTACAAATAAAAAATATTTGAGAAGACCTTTTCTATCAGCCTTCAATTTTGAATAAGTTACAATCACATCTTTGACATCTGACCTGGCAGTAACACTTACTTAAATCTGAAACATTTGACTTGTCTGATGTAAGGTACTTGTGACTCTGCTCTTGGGTTAGGGAAGGAAAAGGCAGCAAAGAAAGGGAACTGGTCACTCCACAAGATAAAAAGTTGATGTAGTCTCGAACACTTAACCCTCTACAGCAGAATCTGCTATGGGCTTACCTTCATCTTTTTTGAGATACTTGTTTCGAATGGCATTTACTTCAGAAATTAAAACAATATAGAAAGTTTATATCAATCTTTTGAAAAATCTTGAGCTAATGCTGGGACCACTATCAACAAGCAGTAACATATCAATATTGTCCCCAATGGAGATCTGCCCTAGGGCTCTCAGAGTTTACAAAAACCTTTTCTTTACAAATCAAAGAGTCACTGGCTTAGATACACAACATTAAGCTATCCCTGATTTTGTTCGTAATGAATTAAACAGATTTTGTTTCTACTGTCATATTATTTTCAACATATTTATGACTCTTTGTGAACAGAACTAGTTTGTGCCCAGGGGCAGATCCTGCTGGAATGGTGAGTGGTGTACGCTCCTGCATGTTACAAAGCCCACGGATTCGTGTATTTATTATCAGATAACCCTTCGAAAACTGTAACTACCAGTATCCTATTCTAACTTTCAAAATAAAACGATCTAAACATATTTTTTTAAAATGTGACATCAGATAATGCTACCATTTAAAATCCATTTCCTTGAACTATCCAATCAAAATTCATCTTGAAATCATTGTTCTGTTATCTCAAGCAATGTACCGTGTTCTGTTATCTCAAGCAATGTACCGTGTTCTGTTATCTCAAGCAATGTACCGTAAATTGTACATTTCTCCATCTTTATGGAGAACTTCAGATTGGGATACCAGTATAGATCACAACATTACAATTAGAATTTAAAATAAGGCAGTCTTCAATGTTAACAGATCTGGTGAATACATTTAACGTAATTCCACATTTTCTCATGAAATTACTATCTGTGCATGTTTTAACAAAGTCGTATTTACATTTCTCAGCTGTACAAAATAGCATCAACTTTCACATGTACAAATAAACAAAATGAACACAACACAGATTACTTTATAAGGTGTCAAAAAAAAATTTTTTTTTAAAGTGACAAATTGTATATACATCTTGATTAGTGCAAACATTCTAAAATAAAAAAACTGATTTCTTTCTGCAGGGGAGTTCGTGTACGTAATAGAAAATGTAGATTTTTATCTTCACCGATATTTTTACACAAAAAATTATCAGATATTTTAATTACAAGAAATATATTCTTTTTACAAATTGTTTTTGTATTTCAGTGTGACTATATGTAAGCTTAATGACTTTTCTTTGTAATAGAATTTATTATTTGTGTGCAAAAATTGTAATTATGTAGATTTTTCTAAGAAGGGATCCATGGCTTTCACCAGACAATCTTAAGGGTCCATACCCTTCACCTGACAAGGGGTACACAGCCTTCACCAGATAATCAAAGGGATCCACGGCACAAGAAATGCTAAGAACTTCTGCATTAAAGGAACAACATGTGGGAGCTTGAACTATTAACTGACACAATCAATCTCTAATCAAGTTTCAGTCATTCACTTTATAAATCAGTTTCCAGTATAAGGCAAAACAGTTGTTACACAATCATGTACTATACGTCGTAAAAATAAAACACATTTGTAAATTCATGATAACATAAGAAAAAAAAACGTAACAATTTTAACACTTAAAAACTGTTTTAAAAAAAAAAAACAAGATATTTAAAATAATGTTTAAAACATGTAAGTGTGGTGCTGTTAAAAGATAACAGTGCGCTAAAAAAAAATATGTGATTTTGAAGTAAGTGGAAAAAAGTTTCCAACTCCGACATTTTAGAAGTCAATCTCATACTCCTAATGGCAGAATATAATAGCTGTATGGCATATATTGTCCATTTTAAGGCAGTGTTGAACAAAATCATTTGGCAGATATACTGCATTTGCTATACGGCAAGTGTTTTACAAAAATCAATACCAGAAAATAATGAACACAATCTGGAAATGCAAAGAAAAGCCAGAGCAACTGCTGACTTTTCAAATGGAACACAATGGGGTGCCACGACTAGTCCACAAATAAAACAGGCTAACTGTATTTAGGAAATATCCATATGTCTCAGCCAAGCTTGATTGTGACAAAGCTCTGTATCGGAGGTTCTCAAAACTGCTGTGTGACAACACAGGTTTGGTAAAATGTGCCACCATTTACATCAGATTGGGAATCATTGATTTACATAAATAAGCGCTATCTGGATTAGTACTAACCACTTGGGGAACCTCACATAGTTCGGGGGAGGGGGTAATCTGAGGAGAGAAAGAATGAAAAAGGACTATACTTCCTGAAGCATGTCACAAATGGCCACTAACTGTCCCAGTGGTTGAGAACTCTTCATGTAAAACAAACATAAAAGACAAGGGAGACAACTGTAGTGGTGGCTTTATGCTCCAAGTGGAACAAACAAGGACAAAGACGATGACCTCTTTATTTGACAGGAACAATCCCTGGCCATCGTTAAGTCTCGTAGTTCATGTATCATGTTCTTGGTTTGAATTTTGGTACCTCTAACTCTGTCTATCCTACCTGTACACCTCTAAGTATGACATCTGCAACATGTCTGTCACAACAGACTGAGACATATGAGCTTTCCTTGCCAGCCAATAACAAGACCACAGAGGAAAAAATAACAACATATTATTACTTGTCAAAATTACTAGCTAATGTTTACAATTTTTGTTAAAACTTCTAATTAATGTTTACATTCTGAGTAATGATGTTTCAAAGCAAATATATTGGGCTTATATAGTTTAACTAATAGTAATACAATTTTACTCTACTAATAATATCTTTAAAACTGCTAATTTCTATAATAGTATATATTGTAGTATGAATACTAATTGTTTATATAACTAATACATGGTAATGTGCTACAAGAGAGACAACCCCACCAGCATTCACTACCATATGATGGCCTGAAACTGGATGGTGTACACTTTATATAATTTTGGAGTTATGTGAGAGATCAGAAGCAGTAATCTCCCAACTAAAGTACAGCCGAGCCACAACTAGGATTGTGGAGTCTGTGAAGAATATTCTGACTATTACTATGTTAAGTCTTGACATCAACTGATAGTAAATAACAATTGTAGGGAATATATTTATGTATAAAGTATAGACATGAACACGTGAATGGATGGTATGGTGCAGGAGGGGTGAGCTGACAGAAAGCTTAACCTCCATCAGCAGTAAAATGTTAATGATAATTATGATGATGTTTTACAAGAGCTACTAGGAAAGGATACATTAATGAAGCCCAAAGTGTCTTTATTCTGCCACATGTTCGTTAGAACAGACAGACATATGTCCTTATGGGGAATAAAAAAAAAATAGTAGAACATGTCCTCTATGACTGTCAGCTACACAACAGGAGCAGACTGATAGAATGACCTGCATTAACCTCTTTCTGGGAGAAACTGTTTGGTGGTGTGAGATGCCTGGGGCAGACCACCAACTTTACGAGAGAAATAGACGTGGTTATACCATATTTGTCCATGTACCCTTTTCAAAAAAACTTATTCTCGGCCCCATGATGTGGTATGAGGGTGCTTTCTATCACCAAAGTAAGATAATCTCTGCAAATTTTTAAGCATACCATAAAAGAATGTACCTATTTCTTTTTTTTTGACCTACTTGACCAGTGTGTGGAGAGACATGAAACAATTACCAGTTGCAACTCAACTGCGGAAGTTTCACTTGAAATACCCGCCGTGCACATGCTAATGGTGCACATATTGAGTCTTTGTAAGGTATGCTTAAAAACTTGCAGAGATTATCTTACTTTTGTGATAGAAAGCATCGTCGTACCACATCATGAGGCCGAGAATAAATTTTTTGAAAAGGGTACAATCTTTTATGGACACCCTGTATAACAGCTGTCAACAAAGAAGAAGATGTGTATGTAATGAGACTCCAACTGTTCTGATCAATTATGATATATTGTGCTGGATACATTGTCATATGTTTACAGAATACTCGTCATATAATAACTCTAGTGTTATAATAATACAATTAATCAACTCTAGACAGGTTTGACCCTGATGTTATATATATATGTTTTTAGATACATCCATCACTTTTATCCTTTTCACTTGACAAACAAAACTTGCTTTCACAAACAGATATATTTTTTTCAATATAATGATGTGTCATATGAAGAATTTGAAATCACTATTAAAAAAATAAAAACTAATTGGCTACATTTACTGCAGTACGTTTCCCAATGAACTCAATTCAAACTAAGGAAATGCCAAAACCGTATATTTCTTAGAACTATACCAACATCATGCTTCTCATATAGAAGTGGCACAAACCAGTTTGGCTTAAAACTGGACTATGGCTATGATATTACTTTGTTTTATTCACCAAAGACATTTTTAAAAAATACTTCACATATCCATATTTGTGAATACTGAACACTTTCATAGAACCATTTCTCTGAACACACAACATATATAAAAAGTATGTCTTCTATATTTATAACACAAAACAATGTCATTTTAAATCACAAACCAAAATTATACAGTTGAAATACATATCTGTGTATTTACAAGAAATCTCACTTGGAGATGAGATTACAAAATACCAATAATTTTTTGACAAATATTTAACCTCTTTCTAAAACTGTCACAAAGTGAACAATTCTCGACTGCACTAAGACCAAACTTATTATAATCAGTTTAAACTGAAATATGTGTTGTAAATGTTTCCATATTTTTTTTAGCACAATTTAATATTTCTCTGTAGATTAAAATTTAAAAAAAATCCCTGGAGAACTATTTAAAAACCACAACCCAACACTCCAAGGCGCAAAATAATTCATTTGTCATCATCTTTCATTTCTATTTTCTGGCCTCCCATGGAAAATGAAGCAAAAACCCTCCAATGGTGGTTACTGTAAAAATGTATTTGAGATGATGAGGTAGTCAGCCCTAAAATGCTCTGACTACAATTATGTTAGCTGTGCCAGAAGATGCTCTATCACTTATTCTTCATCCTATTACCAAATACATTTCTTTATATACAACTTCATATTTTTGTCTCCGCTAGGTCAGGCTGTTTTGAATTTATTTAAAATAAATTATATTTTCTTTTTCAAGTCTTCGTCTTTATTATTCATTATTTACTTAGAGTTCTCTCTCTTCCCATTCATAGTTCTGTGCCAATTTTCTAGTCGCTGTCATATCATAGCATGTCTGTAACCTCATCTTGTAAAGCAAATTGCTAGAGAATCCACTGCTTCAAGAGTAAATGAATGCTTTGGTTTGGGCTTTTTAAAAGGATGCCTCACAGGTGTGGCTTTATGCTCCAAAAGAAGTGCAAGAGAAATGCTGATGATGATGATATCATGTTCTGCTTCAGCTGAAACCCAAGAACTCACACACCACAGAAATACTACATCAAATTTTTCTAACATCAGATCTCTCAAACATGGCCAATGAATGAGTACAAACAATACTACATCAAATTATTCAAGCATTTCTAACATCAGATCTCTCAAACATGGCCAATGAATGAGTACAAACAATACTACATCAAATTATTCAAGCATTTCTAACAAGAAATCTCTTGACCATGGTCCATGACATACTGTCCAGACTCTTTCATACCAAGGTTCAACATTTGTATTGAATGTAAGGCCACGATGAATGTCACAAACAATGTATAATGAATACTCACAAGCTTATATTCTAAAAGTTTAGGAAGGTATTTTCTAAGTGGTCAATGAGTCCAGAAAATATATTACAAAGGTCCATAAATTACTCTCAAAGTCAATAGCAGCGTAGTAAAAATATTCAGAGGAATATATTCTGAAAGTCAAAAAAATATATTCTGAAAGCCGAAAATATATACTGATAGTTGAAAATATATTCCGAAAGTCAAAAATATATTCTGAAAGTCCCATATATATGTACTGAAAGTCCAATCTGAAAGTCTCATTCAAATATATACTGAAAGTTCAAAATACATTTCCAAAAGTCCAAAATGTATTCTGAAAGTCCAACATATATTCTGAAAATATATTCTGGTTCAAAATATATTCTAAAAGTTCAAAATATGTTCTGGAAGTCCGAAAAGAATGAAAGTTCACAAGAGCACATTTTGAATCTCCATAAAGTATAATCTGAAAGCAAATTAACATACAGGCACTTTGAATGAATAATAGTACAGTAGAACTCCATTTATCCGAACCCCAATTATCCGAACATCCAATTATCCGAACACTTTTTCCAAAAAAAAAAAAAAAAAATCAGGAGCCACCAGTCATGTTAGACTACATTTCTGAATCTTTTGATGCGGCAAGCTTCAAATGTGTGCGAACAATTTGTAGAGGATATGATGGGCTAATGGTCGGTCGCTTACGTACAAGATGTCAGTTAGATCATAAAGTCAGTTAATATCTGGTTTACCAATCCAGTGTACGTGTGCGTTCTAGGCAGAACACTGGCTAAACAGACAGTTCAACTTAAAATAATTGTGTCTGCTACTACAGCAGAATAATTTTGGTGTACAAGTATTTCTCTGTGCGGTATAGCATCTTCCAGTAGGCCTAAAGCATATAAAAGGAACCGCAATGTTTTGTCAATTGAAACGAAAACAGAAATTACCAAGAGACTAGGAAAAGGTGAAACTGTATCTTCACTTGCAAGGATTTTCAATGTTGGGAAAGCTACCGTCTCTGACATCAAAAGTAACAAGGATAAAATTATGAGTTTTGCATCGAAATTGGATAGTGAAAATGGGTCGAAGAAACGTAAAACCATGAGAAATGCGAAAGATTTGAAATTGGAAGAAGCTTTGTATATATGGTTTGTGCAAAGAAGAAGCAAAGGGGAACCTGTCGCTGGCTCTCTATTGTGTGAAAAGGCACTTCAGTTCAAAAATCAACGTGACGGTCCTCCTGACTTTAAGGCTAGCCAGGGATGGTTAAGACACTTTAAATCTCGTCATGGCATACGGGAATTGGAGATTCAAGGGGAATCTTTATCTAGCGATGCAACTGCCGCTGAAAATTTTAAAGAAACATTCTTGGCTTTTTTGGAAGAAGAAGGTTATTCACTCGATGATGTGTATAATGCCGATGAGACTGGCTTATACTGGAAATCATTGCCTCAAAAATCACTTGCATCTCAGCACGAAGCATCTGCCCCTGGGTTTAAAAAGTGCAATTTTGGTAGCCGCGAATGCCAGTGGAAGTCATCGTTCACCGGTGCGGTGCTAATGATCGGCGAAGCCAAAAAACCACGTTGTTTAAAGAATGTGACATGTCTCCCATTGTGCCACAAAGCACAGAAGAGTGCTTGGATGAATAGTGAAATATTTCTTGATTGGTATACAAATCAGTTCATCCCAAATGTGAAGAGGTTGAGAGAACAAGAAAAGAAAACTGGAAACGAATTTCTTCTACTGGACAATGCACCATCTCAACCAGAGACGGATACATTGAATGCAGTTGATGCAAATTTTAAAGTAATTTTTCTGCCTCTCAATGTAACAGCACTGATTCAACCAATGGATCAGGGTGTTATAGCAAAGCTTAAAAAGATGTACAAGAAGGAAGTCCTGCGTCGTTTATTGTTGGCTGAAGATGAAGAAAGTGTGGTGGCGTTTTCCAAAAAGCTTAATCTCAAAGACTGCTGCTATATGTTAGCTGATGCTTGGACCACCCTGTCACAGGATAATCTTAACAAGGCTTGGAATAGATTGCTTGGAAATGAAACTACTGCAGTGGACACAAATGATGATTGTATAAATGAAGTTGTGGAACTGTTTCAAGCAATGCCCGGATTTTCGGACTGTGACAAAGATGATGCACACATGTGGCTAGAAGATGATAATGATTCTGGTTTTCCGTTTTTGAATGACGAAGAAATGTTGTTTTTGTGCAAGAAGAAAAAAAAATGCATGTAGTGACCGATGATAAAGACTCCTCAGAAGTACATGATGTACTTGTAGATTATGAAGAAAACCCAAAACGTCGACCAAGTCCTGAAGAGGCCTTTATAGCACTAGACACAGCGATGGCTTGGTACGAGCAAGAAGATGACAGCTGTCCTACACAGCTTCTGCTGTTGAAGAGAATGCGGGACTTAGCATCTAAAAGGAGACTATCCAGTTTTGGTGCAAAAGAGGATTCCTCATTATTTTAAATAGTGGGTTACATCTGTGCAAGTACATGTATACGTAAGTTGCGCCTGGTTTTGAATCGTTTGTAATGTTATTTTGAAAACATTTCTCTTTCTTAACAAAAATAATTAATACAAGTAGTACATGCACTGCAGTGTAATGAAAGATTTTGGTGATACAGTGATCTAATACAGTATGGGTATTATTATTACAGTACAAGTAAATATGTTTTATAGTGTATTTTCCTTGTGATGGTTAATTATTTTTAGAAATATGTGTACATGTACTCGATACATTATGTAATCCAATTATCCAAACATTTGATTATCCGAACGATGCTCGGTCCCATGGGGTTCGGATAAATGGAGTTCTACTGTATATGTTAATCCTTTTTTCTGTAAGGCTACTCAACACAGCCAAACTAAACAACAAAAAAAGGTCACCGTTCTCCCAGTAATGTCTTAAGAAGTGCCTCATGTCAGGTGTTGCATGCCACTGGGAACATCATCAGGTAAAGCAAAGTAGGAAAGTAGCCACCTCATAAGTGCACTTAAGATGCACTGGCACAGTTTTCCTGCCAACAACAAACAACAGAGGTGGGCATGCTCTTTAACAAGCTTACAACACACACATAAAAATGCAAAAACATCACTTATCCAGCCACACTAAATCTAACCACCCATACATTACTAAATGAAAGTTTCAAGTCCAGTAATCACCAATTTAGATTTGTGTGAGAAAGGTTCTTTCCCTTTGGTACATACAAGCAGTCATACAGCAAAGCCTTTGTTAAGTGTCACAGCCAAAAGTGATTACAATTACAGCGAGTCAATGAAGAGCTGACCTTATTCATAACACAGATTTCTTTTATGTCCAGCATCACAAACTTGAATAAATTATATCTGCAATACAAAGCCAGAGATACATACAGAAATAAGACATTAATATGTCTTATGCTTACATGATCTATGGATCAGCCTTTCCCTGCTACTGTCTTCAAATTCACAATATGGACAAGATATTGATCCATGGTGTGACACGGCTAGTTTGTGAAGGCCAATATTTTCAATAAAAGATTACCTTACAACGCTTCATAGTATCCAAGAAATGAATAAAATGATTTCTGTTTAAGAAATTGTTCAAATGTTTTTTTGGTGGGTTCAATCATTCTTGCAAATGATTTGTCAAGGCAGTTTTAATGAAGCTGTAATACGTAAACCACACATTCTTATTTTTGACAGTTCATCACTGTGCTTGCTTAAAGGCTTTGATCATTACAGGTCACAGCAGAGAACATCTGTCTGTGGTCTGGTCTGTTCACTCGTCATCTTTGTCCTTCTGTGGTCTGATGTCGTAAGTTTCAAAAAGCTCCTGGGGTGTGCACCCAAGCAGATTCTGAAGGTCACAGACAAAACGGTAGACGTATCGCTTGCCTGCTGTCTTGTGGATGATGTTTTTATCGTAGTAGTATCTGAAAAACATTAGAAGAATTTAGCAGTCATTAGTGGATGTCATGGCAAGAATGTATGGGTCATTACTGGATGTCAAGGCACGAATTTACTGGTCATTACTGGAAGGATGTAACTGCACACATTTATTGGTCATTACTGGAAGGATGTAAGTGCACAAATTTACTGGTCATTACTGGAAGGATGTCTTCTTCTTTCTTTGATCCTTAGCCGCCGACCGTCAAAGCAGTCAGTGGCCATTACGCCTGGTGGCGTTTTGTAGGGCAACAACAAATTGATTCCACTTTGCTCGGTCAGCGGCCATCCTTCGTACAGTGCCCCAACTCTGGTTCATTCTTTGCATCTCAGCCTCCACAGTCCTCCGCCAAGTTGTTTTTGGTCTGCCTCTCTTTCATTTTCCTTCAGGGGTCCATAACATAGCTGTTCTTGTGATGGCATCGGGGTCTCTTCTGAGGACATGGCCAACCCAACTCCAGCATCTGCCAGTTATGATGGTGTGCATGTCCTCTTGCTTGCTTCGAGTAAGCAGATCTTGGTTTGTGATGGTATTCGGCCAAAAGATTTGGTGAATTTTTCTTAGGCATGTTGTGTGAAAAGAGGACAATTTCGACATTTCCTTCTCTGTAACTCTCCAGCATTCCGCACCATAGAGAAGCACAGAAAGCACACAGCTCTGATATAATCTTAATTTTGTGCTTGTGCTGGACTTCCAGATGTTGTTTAGACTAAAAAAGGCTGTTCTTGCTTTGTTCATTCTGTTGTTGAAGTCTTTGCTTACTCCGCTGTCTGGTATTACTATGCATCCTAGGTATGTGAAGGTGTCTGACTGTTCCAGTTGCTGATTCCTTACTGATATGGGCTCAGGGTTGTTCACATTGAGCGTCATCACCTCTGACTTCTTTAGATTGATGTTCAAGCCCACCTGCTGGCTATACTTATTTAGTCTATTTGTTTTTTCCTGGATGTGTTGATGTGAATGTGCTAGTAGTGCAATGTCATCTGCATATTCCAGATCTTCCAATGTAGAAAATGTAGTCCATCTTATTCCTCTTGGACTGCCCTCTGTTGTCTGGCGCATCACCCAGTCTATGACTGTTAAAAATAGAGTTGTTGATAAGGGGCATCCATGTCGTACTCCTGTCTTCACCTCAAAGGTTATGTTGCTCTGCCCAACGCTACATGTAAAGTTGGCATAGAGGCTTTTTATGATTGACACTATGCAGCTTGGAATTCCAAAAGCCCTCAGTATTTTCCATAAACTGTCCCTATGTATACCGTCAAAAGTCTTTTCAAAATCAACGAAATTAAAGTACAGCTGTCTTTGCCATTCTGAGCACTGCTCTATAATGTTCCTGAGGGTAAATATATGATCTACACATCTTCTGTTCTTTCTAGATCCTGCTTGTTCTTTCCTCAGTTTGTGGTCTACTGCTTTTGAAATTCTCTGTATAATTATCCTGCCTAGTATTTTGCTGGGAACTGAGAGAATAGTGATTCCTCTCCAATTATTGCAGTCTGCAAGATCTCCCTTCTTGGGCAATTTGACAATTATTCCATAGTTCCACTCTGTTGGTGTTGTCCCTGTTTTCCAGACTTGTGCAAATAGTGGTTCTAATAGTTCTGCTGCTAGCTCAGGGTCTGTCTTAAATAGCTCTGCATTTAAGTTATCATGGCCAGGAGCTTTTCCATTCTTTAACCCTTTGATTGCTGTGATTTCTTCTTCTTTTCGTGGAATGTCTGTATTTACATCTAGATCGTTTTCAGCCTCAGGAACATTCAATTGTGTCTCTGGTGGTTCCTTGTTCAGAGTTTCTCTGAAATGCTCTGCCCATCTTGTTTCCTGTCCCTCTGCTGTCATGATGAGATTTCCTTGCTTATCTCTTACTAATGTAATATTGTTTGCACCTCGTTTTCCCCTGATGATTTTAGTTATTTTGTATACTGTGCTTTGTTCATTTCTCAGTGCTGCCTCTTCTGCCTGTCTTGCAAGATCGTCTAGGAAATTCCTTTTGTTGGCTCGGGTTTGGCGTTTAACTTCCTTGTTCAGCTGACTGTACTGTTCGCTATAGAGTTGCTTTAACCTGGGGGACTTCGCTTCTGTTTTCTTTCTTTTCATTTCCTTTCTCATCGTTATGGTGTTTAAAGTTTCTGGTGTTATCCAGTCTTGCTTCTTCCTTTCCTGCAATCCCAAGCATGATTTGCTGCTTTCCTTATATATTGTTGAAATGGTGTTGAAATTCTGGTCTATATCATCAGGCAATGTCTTTTCCTGGCTTTTGGCAAATTGATATCGTTTCTTAATGTCGGCCGCAAAAGCTTTTCTGGTAAGGGGGTCCTTCAATTTGCTGATGTTAAACTTTTTCTGTGTAGTTACAGTTGGTCCAGCCATTCTTAGTTTCACTTTCAGTTTTGCTACTACTAAATGGTGATCACTTCCCACATCTGCACCTCTTCTTACCCTCACATCTTGCAATGCATGTCTCCATCTACCATTAATCATGATGTGGTCTATCTGGTTTCTGTCCTGATCATTTGGTGATTCCCATGTTAATTTCCTTGTGTGGGAAAAGTATTCCTCCAATGACCAGGTTGTTAATGCTACAGAAACTTATTAATTTATCTCCATTTTCATTTGCTGTTCTGCTGCCGCATTTCCCCATTACTCTTTCATTATATAAATATTAGACAAACATAAAGGTATGTTTTCAGGCACTCGTAAGAAATAAAGAAGTAGAACACTAGACAACAGAAAAACAACAGACGTGAGTGGCTTACCCAGGGTTCGAACCCCGTAAGGATAGTGTGATTCACTTGTATAGCTAGGTGGCGTTGTCGTATGGAAGGTCCTGGGTTCGAACCCTGGGTAAGCCCCTCACGTCAGTTGTTTTTCTGTTGTCTAGTGTTCTATTTCTTTATTTCTTACGAGTGCCTGAAAACATACCTTTATGTTTGTCTAATATTTATTTACTGTTTACAGGCCTCGGGTTTCCCTTCCTTATATCTTTCATTATATGTATTGTGTGTTCCAACTTTCGCATTGAGGTCTCCCATTACTATAAGATCATATCTAGGTGTGTCTTCCATTTCTTTCTGCAGTTGTTGATAGAATTCATCCTTGACCTCTTCATCGCTGTCATTTGTTGGTACGTAGCATTGTATTATTGTAGTGTTGGTGAATCTCCCTCTCAATCTTATTCTTATCAGTCTGTTGTTGATGGGTTTCCATTCCAGTAATGCCCTTTCTATTCCTTTCTGTAGAATAATGGCTACACCTTCGTTGTGCTGTCCATCCTCTCTTCCAGAGTAAAGTACTGTTTCTCCTGTTACTGTTTTAACTTTTCCTGCCTCTGTCCATCTGCTCTCGCTTATCCCTAGAATGTGTAATCTATAGTTTCTCATTTCTGCGGTGGCCTGTTTTAGTTTACCCGTCTCGTTCATTATCCTGACATTCCAAAATCCTATTCTTGTTTCACGTTTTGCAGTCAGGACGTCCGTTTTCGTGTCAGTGGCTTCCTTTCGGCTTTCACCGCTGACAGTCATTCGAGCCTCAAACTCCAGATGTCCGTTCCGCAGTAAAGTTTGTTCATTTATTGTCATTTCCGTAATTTCATTTCTTTTTACATAGACAGGGGTGTCAGCCTTATGCTAAAACCCCCACCTGGAGGACCAGGGTGTCTACTTTAGTCTGATCCCTGCCCACGCAAACCTGTCCAGCTTGGTAGAACCTTCCACGAGGAAGGATGTAACTATATGAATTTACTGGTCATTACTGGAAGGATATAACTGCACAAATTTACTGGTCATTACTGGAAGGATGTAACTATATAGATTTATTGGTTATTACTGGAAGGATGTAACTATATGAATTTACTGGTCATTACTGGAAGGACGTAACTTCATGAATTTACTGGTCATTACTGGGTGTCATGGCAAGAATTTAAGTCATTACTGGATGCCATAGCAAGCATTTACAGATCATTACTGGATATCATGGCTAGGTTTTACTAGTAATTACTGGAAGAATATCGCAGAAAGAAATTATTATAACAGTCCCTTTATAAAATGTCACAGTGGCACAAACAGAGAGACAGACAGTGACACAGAGAGAGAGAGAGACAGAGTGGCACAGAGAGAGAGACAGAGTGGCACAGAGAGAGAGACAGACAGACAGAGTGGCACACAGAGAGAGACAGACAGACAGAGTGGCAAAGCGAGAGAGAGACAGACAGAACAATAAATAAGAGTTCTCTAAATTTAAATAGCACATAATCTTAAAGATAAGGGAAAATTTTCAAGGAAATGGAATTTTCCTCTGTACTGACCTTAACCCTCGACTCAACTTTTCATAATTCATCTTTGGCTTGTTTTTCCTGATGCCCCATCTTCGTGCAACCTCATCAGGGTCTGAGAGTTTAAATTCCCAGCCGTCTCCCGTCCAACTGATGAAGTGTTGGCATGACTTATCTGTCAACTGTTCCAACAAGAACTGCCATAACTGAATAGGGCCGCTACCTGTCAAACATATAAAATTGTAAACAAGAAAATTAGTGGATGCTAATATAGAAGAACAGACATTCTGTTTCATTGTTTCCATCACTTCTATTGCTGACATTATCATACCATTTCAATCTTTCCATCACTTCTATTGCTGACATTATCATACCATTTCAATCTTTCCATCACTTCTATTGTTGACATTATCATACCATTTCAATCTTTCCATCACTTCTATTGCTGACATTATCATACCATTTCAATCTTTCCATCACTTCTATTGCTGACATTATCATACCATTTCAATCTTTCCATCACTTCTATTGCTGACATTATCATACCATTTCAATCTTTCCATCACTTCTATTGCTGACATAATCATACCATTTCAATCTTTCCATCACTTCTATTGTTGACATTATCATACCATTTCAATCTTTCCATCACTTCTATTGCTGACATTATCATACCATTTCAATCTTTCCATCACTTCTATTGCTGACATTATCATACCATTTCAATCTTTCCATCACTTCTATTGCTGACATTATCATACCATTTCAATCTTTCCATCACTTCTATTGCTGACATTATCATACCATTTCAATCTTTTTATTCTGCACAAGCGCACATTTATGAAAATCTGCATATTTCTGGTTGTCAGTTTTCTTATTCTCCATGTTTCAGAGCCATACAATAGGATAGTCTTGACATTTGAGCTGAAGGCTCTTATCTTTGTTATTTCCTAATGCAATAAAACTATGACTGGGCGAGACATCAAGATAGAAACCAACAGCTATGAATAAACAAGAGTACAGTATTGACAGATTTCATTCTAATTTAGTGGTTTATGAAGCATAATTGCCATGGTTTATATCAACGTTTTTGTTTCAGAAGAGAAAAATCGTGTTTAAAACTTTTAAGTTGAATACAGTACACACAAAACATGGACATAAAGAAAATTAACAAAATTCAGTTTTATCCAGAAATTTTTATACAAAATTTAAAATACCTCTCCTACTTTTAAACATAAATACTCGCCATGTTTCTTTACTGAAATGACGTATGTCTCACGTTCTCGATCACGTGACAATTTTAATTATGTGGTTGACTATTCTACTTGGATCGACATCACAGATTATAAATGTAATACTGTAACTTGTCTGTATTTAATTTGCTGTCTTTTTTCATAAATAATAATCTGTTTAGTTTGAACACAGAAAAAACATGGCTACTGTTCTGTCTGGAATGGGGGGGGGGGGGGGGGCCCCCAAATATGAGGTTAAGCAGGAGGCTGGCAATCTCATCATAACAACAAATTTCTACACAGAAAATTGCAGCAACAGCCACAAAATGTTCTGGTCCCGGCTTAAAGCAAGAGAACCATCTGCTGTGGTAACGCTACTCTTTACAAAGACCAAAAAGGGATATTGTGATGATGAGATTTGGTAAATGAGGGAAGTCTTACTAAGAATAAGGTTTTTAAAAGCCCGTTATGACCACGAAGGTTTTCATCAGGGACCAGACACGATACAGTACAGAAAAGAAAGTGAGACCTAATCAAAATACGCTAGCAGCGATATGACCTGCTGTAGAAAGTCGTTGATGAACGCCGGTCTAGGTTACTAGGTACAAAGATGAACGCCGGTCTAGGTTACTAGGTACAAAGATGAACGCCGGTCTAGGTTACTAGGACAACCATGAACGCCGGTCTAGGTTACTAGGTACAAAGATGCGTGTGAAAACACAACTGGCCGTCTTCTTCAGCCATGATGTCAGACCATGGTGTGATGGTATCAGGGTCCCTTCTGAGGACATGGCCAACCCAACTCCAGCGTCTGCCAGCTATGATTTTGTGCATGTCCTCCTGGTTACTCCGAATAAGTAGTTCTTGATTGCTGATGGTGTTTGGCCAAAAGATTCGGAGAATTTTCCTTAGGCAGATTGTGTGGAAGGAGGACAGTTTCGACATTTCCTTCTCTGTTACTCTCCAACATTCCGCACCACAGAGAAGCACAGAAAGTACACAGCTCTCATACAGTCTTAATTTAGTGTTTGTGCTGTACTGGGAAGACTTCCAAATGTTGTTGAGAACAGCAAAGGCTGTTCTCGCTTTATTCATTCTGTTGGTCATAACGTAGTCCATATTTAATCCCATCTTTAACATATTTTCTTTCACTTCCTGTCTGTTTCTAACTTCATTTTTCAAAGAATGCGTTTTTTAAACAATTCTCTCACCTCTAAGCTCCTAGAACACTTGACAGTACGGTCTTCTAATTTCTTATTCTAGTTTTATGGACGTTTATTTCTTGCTATCTCTATTGCAGGATGTTGTCCAAACACAACATCCGGCCAATTTGGTTTAAACTGAGGACGTATTAACACGAAATTGTATTTAGACTTCAAGTAGAGGTTTTGTCTTCTTGGTCTTACCTGGATTATCTCACCTACATCATTTCAGTACAACAATGTAATTAAATAACTTCCACGTTAGTTGGCAGGCAACAGCAACGAACTTCAAATGACAGCACGGGACTGCTAGCGTGGGTACAATTTGGCGCCGATTATTCCACAAGATCAATACGACAGCCGTGAAGTTTGGCTCGAGTCACAGGAAGGTCGCTGCCAAATTGGACTATGGCAGCGCAGTGATGGGTTTGCCAAAAACGCGCTTTTTACCCAGCTGCGCAGTTACAGCAAAGAAAAATAAACGACCCGAACAACAGAATATAGTACACACGGCCACAAGCACCCGCTGGATCGGAAAGCAATATCAGCAGACCTCCACAACAAAATCAGTAGATAAAAGAAGTAACATAATACAGACTTTAACATATTTTACGTCTCCAGTTGAATTCTGTAAGTAATTAAAACTGGCGAATCCGGATACCTTTATACGAAACTACAAGTTTACATAATACGTGAGTGGTAACTGGGGGGAAGGGGAGAGAGAAAGAGAGTGAGAGACAGAGAAACTTGTGCAATAATACACTGGATTTTACTGTACTTTTGTTTGGCCCCGTGCAGTTCCAGGGGAGGGGTAGGGTGTGGTCTCTGATGAGACATGGAAGTAAGATAACTACTGCTCCCTCTGGCATGTCGTACATGCCAACTAACATGAAGCTGTGCATGTGGCTGACAACCTCATCACGTGAAAGAAGTTCAAAAGGAAACCACATGTGCACAAGCATGTGAATGCTTGGTTCAGCCTTCCTGCTAGGGGGAGCCAGCGGCACTGGTGGCACCATACTCCATAAGGAAGGACAGAGAAAATGATTGTGATGAATTTGTTCTTATAGAGAGTTCTCCAGAGTTGGCCAATCCTGACACATGGAAGTCAGTCATGGACAATCAATAAACAAGCCAGAAAATCATAGGCCACAGAGGTGTTGTTTCACAGAACAACGACCGCTTTATTATCTTCATAAACCTCACGATAACAAATACATCATTAACCCGCCTTTGGACTTTCATACACAGCCAATGAGATCAGTAGCTTAACGCGTTCCTTCTAACTTAAGACATTTAATTCACTTCAAAATTGGCCTTATGTAAAAATTGCGTTACGTTCGAGTTACGCCAGTCGCACATTACGTCAGTCGGGGTAGTGCCTGTACAATGAAAGATATAAACCAGATCTCATCTGAAGGGTATAATATGTTCTCCAACACCGGAAAACGTGCAGTTCCTGACAGTTAAGCTCTACACAAGCACTCAGATGTTGTCTTTATACGTGCACGGCACAACAAACACCCGGATGCTGGTCGGCACGTGGCTTGCTCATCATCTTTGTGTTTCCCTTTTCTGTGTGTACGTATCTGTGTCCAATAGTTTACTGCGGTACAATGTTCGTATCAAGATAATGAAGTATGTATTTCCAATTTCTTGTTTACAATTTGTTGTGTCTCGTTGGTGATGATGATACTATAGCGGGCCATTTCAGATCAACCTCGCTCGGAGGACCTCACAACGTCATACTCCTTAAAAA